>CM052542.1:126587202-126652966 GCA_028533065.1 Trachops cirrhosus
GGGGAGGGGTGGTGTGTGTGTGTGTGTGTGTGTGTGTGTGTGTGTGTGTTCCACAAAACAGGGATCTGGGTGAGATGCTCTCTGTCATCTGTGATTCTGTATTCAAATGATTTGCATTTACAATTATTCTAATTATTCTACCTATTCCAAATTATGAGCAAGAGCCAAGTATGATTACTGTTGATTAAAAAATTGCTGTGGGAGGCAATGAAATATAATGGTAAGAGATAAGTGAGAAATTAAGACATGTAAATATGACACCTACTAGAAGACATTAGAAACATGTGAGACATTTTGGATGCCAACAGTCATTGGGGTCTCAAATGACATTTAGTGAGTGGGTTCCAGGGAAGCAAAATGTCTTAAAATATGTAGAACAGGCCCACACATGAGGTTCTGCCTCACTAACAACTGTGAGCAACACTGAAGAATCTGGATTTCAGACCACGTGACTTCTCATTAGCAGTGTGACCTTTAATGACCTACATGGTTAAGTCATTTAATTCTGAGCCTCAAAGGAGCTTGGAGCAATCCTGGCTCTACGCTTACACACTGCGGGTCCTTGCGTGTTCAGCAATGGATCCTCTTCAGTTTCTTTATCCATAAAACTCAGACAAAAAAAAAAGTTGCAGGGTTTTGATGAGTAGTGGCTCAACACAAGTTTGCCACCATAATTGTTGATGCAGAAGTAGTTCTTATTGGGTGCTCAAGGCTGCCGCCACTGCAGGGCCACTCCAGACCGCAAAAGCTCAGTAACTACGCCCATCTCAGACCACCACTGACAAGAACTATTAGTGAAAAGGAGTAGGGCCTAGTCATTGGTGATGGTAACTGATACTTTAGCAAATTGTCTTTCAAACAAATCTGTAAGCCAGTATTACGATGTTTCTTTTTTTTTATTTAAAACAGGACATACTCATTGACTGACTAATGAGGCACAGTATACTCAGGTTTCCAGGCATGTCCCAAAATTTGACTGTAGTAATTATAACATAATTAACAGTCTAGAGAATTAAATGGCAAAGCCCAGGTTCCAAACACCAGGTTAAATACCGAAACATCTACAGAAAAACAAAAATTCACTCCCAGTTTCTTTATGCATCCTCACATCCTCTTAATAAGACTTTATTTTAGAAAGATGATGAAAAACAAACCAGATTTGCAGAAATATATCAATATCAACAAGAAGTGTAAGTGCCCACGTACCAGGCAGGTTAACACACATGAAGCTGGCAGAAAATGTCCCATGAACTGATGGCTCACAGTGCAGACAGAAAATAAAGCAGCAACACAGTCCTTTGGCTACAATATGTGCAGATCTCTCAGAAGCTTAGCACTTCCCACTAGCAGACCTGGGCGCATCCCCACATTCAGGTGTCACAAAATTCCTCATCCGGGAAAGGGAACGGCCCCATGTTCATCGGGGTTAGCGTGCAGTCCGTGTATTTTAACGGGGTGCCAAGGGCTCCGAATCAGGGCCGTTCCATAGCTATCAAGAGAGGGGCTTACTTAATGATTAAAGTGTACCTACCTGAAACAACATGTAGTTGAAATACCTTACATTTGGGAGAAAATGGTTAGGTAGATGTGATATATTTAATCAGCACCTTTTCATAATTGCTGGCAGGATGGAAACTGCATTCACAAGGCTAAATTCTAAAAGGTGACTGGTTTTTCACTGAGTACATGCTCAAATTCTAGCTTCACAAAGGCCCAAGAGTATAAGCCTCCCAAGATCTTCCACATACATGTACTCAAAGAGAAGTTCATCACAAGGGATGTACCAAAAGGATATACATCTCAGAATTGTTTAAAGACATGTTCAAGTCTAAATGAGGGCTGGTTAAATTCTGGTTATTCCATATATTGGAATCGTGTAGCTATTTTTTAAAAAATGGGTTACACGTATATGTACTGACAAGTAATCATCTCCAAGAAGCAATATACAATGAAAAGAGCAAAGCATGGAACAGTGTGCGTATGTATGCAGGATGTTTGTATTGGCACAGAACATACTGGAAGAAAACACAAGGAAACTAACTCTGGGGAAGGCAAGGGAGGGCTGGAAGGAAAAGAAGACTTTTCACCTTCTCTGTCTTTCTCTGTTGCTCAGGGAATTTTAAAAACCTTGTGCCTATATTTTTAATTTAAAAAAGAAACCACTTAACCTGTTTTAAAAGAGTAAAAGAGCAGATGTTCCCTAGCTGTCAGTTTTCCCTCCATACTGAGTCCGACGCATTAAATGAGAAGCATGACCAATGCAGGTAGCTTGTTTTAAACAAAGTGGAAAATCACAGTTCCTTGCCTCTCTACAAAACTGCTAACCACCTTCCCTAAACTTTAGAAGATGAGGTGCATACTTTCCATGGATGCCTGCAGGAAACAGGCCTCGAAAACATTTGAAAAGTCTGTTTTTGTATTATCGTATAAATAAGTCTTCAGTGGCTGTAAATTTCTTGCTGCCTTTATTATCACGCAGGCTGTGCCAAGCGCACAGTTTTGTATAAAGTAAACATCACAGAAGCGCTCTGCTGGTTGTCCGCTGTTCTTTATTCCTCAGCCAAATGCCTAGGGAACTGGCGGAACCTGCTCACGTCAACAAATACCAACGTACAGCATACTTACTAAATAGAATCACACTGTGTACTCTGCCACCACAGCCACATTATGCACAGCACCCCCACCACTACCAGCATCCAGAAAGCAACCAGGCTCCTTCCTGGGTGCACACAGTACGAGCAAATGCCCCCAACTGGCCCATTCCTCCACAAAACTCAGGCCAGCTCAGCTGACAGGCACAACAGCTGTCATCTATCCCAAGAAGGAACAGATGTGGCCAGAGCAACCCCATGGCTCCTGAACCTCAGTTTGAAAGCAATCAACCACCCCAGACCTCCCTATACTGCATTTCTGAGGATCATATGGCTTCAGAAGAATAAAAAAGCTCCTCCCTGCAAGCACTTAGGCCTGCCTACCAGTATAAGGTGTGATGTTGAGCAGACTGCTTGGGCTCTCTGCTCCTAACTTTCTTCATCTGAAAAATGGTACTGGAATGCCACCCACCTATAGCTCACAGAGCTGAGTGAGGATACGGCATATAAAGCTTTTGGCACACAGGTAGCCCTCCATGCGTGTCAGCTAATACCAGTGCTGTCACATCTGGGCATCACCCCGCAGCAGTCTCCTATTTGGTCTTGCTAATTCCACTCTAGCTTCTACCCACTAATAAAAGTGACCTTAAAAGTGGTAAGGGGGGAAATCATCCAGGTTACTTCCACCCTCCTCGCCCCACTGACACATGACTACAGCCCCCAATGTCTGTCGTTAGAATGAACTCCAGAAGCATTGACACAAACCTTTCTGGGTCACACTTTAGCCATCACTAACTAGGGGAACTCTGGTTTCACCCACATCTCCCCGCCCCTCAGATAGGGTAAAGACCTCTCTGCCAATTGCTCCCAATACTCCTCTGTTAGACTTTTCACACAAACAGAACGATGCCTAATAAGGACTGTTCTGCTCTAGACTGTGGGCTCATTCACCTCTACCCTGCTAGCTCCTACATGGTGATGGAGATGACTCAAGTAGCTGTCGACCAGCTGGGAAGGTCGGACCCATGTCTTCCAGTATTTCAATCCTTACAACCCATAGAGTGTTAAAGCTGGAAGACAGGACAACCTGGCTTCATTATGTATCCCATTAAACTTTTCTGAACTGAATAGAGAACGAAGGAGATTCTGTAAGATAAACCAAAAGGTTACTGGGTATTAAATTCCACACCCTTCAGCTGACCAGTTCAAACCAGGTGATTCATCCACAGACCATCTAACACTGGGCTTAGCTGAAAAGCATGGCTCTCCATTATAGGTTTCATTTTAGAAACATCTTGTTTACCCCTTTGAATGTGAGCCCCGAGATATTTCTGAGCTTTGCATTTCCTCTCAGGCTCAGCAAGCTGCAGTTAAAACCCTGAGTGAAAGTATGCTGATGTCACTCTCCAGAGAATTCAATTTCTAAGAAAAGCCCATTTCATTTGCATAGGACAAGACCAGAATGAAGACTTCAAGCCAGTTGGGGGATAGGGAAATAAAACTCACAGTCTCACCACCCTCGATTTTCCAAAGAATGCTGTTTGGGTGGGTTGGAACAATTTACCTTGCAAAATATGTGACTGGGATAAAAATTCTTTTTATCCTTTAGAGGGAGGAGTTCACAGCCCACCATGTCAATTCTTACTTTTTTCCTTTTCTTAATTATTATTTTTAATTTTGGTAAAATACACTTAAAATTTACTACTGTAACCACTTTCAAGTATATAATTCAGTGGCATAGAGGACGTTCACACTGCCGTGCAACCAGTACCACCATCCATCTTGAGCACTTTTTCACACGCCCAAGTGCAACTAACTCTGTACTTCCTAAACAGTGACTCTCCCCACCCTAACCCAGCCCCTGGACACCGCCATTCTACCCTCTTGTCTCTGCGACTTTGACTACTCTAGGTACTTTATGTAAGTGCAGTCATACAGCATTTGTACTTTTGTGACTGCTTTATTTAACTTAGCATAATGTCTTCAAGTTCATCCAAGTTGCCGTGTTCATCAGAATTTCCTCCCTTTTCAAGGCTGGATAACAGCCCATTGTTTGCACACACCACATCTTTTCCATCGATTCACCCGTCAGTGGACACTTGGGTTGCTCCCGCCTCCTAGGTACTGTGACTAATGCTGCTATGAAAGTGGATGAGCAAACATCTCTTCAAGATCCTGTTTTCAATTCTACTGGACACTCAGAAGTAGAATTGCTGGATCATATGGTAATTATACTTTTAATGTTTTGAGGGCCCCCCACACTGTTTTCCATAGCAACTGTAATATTTTACATTCCTACCAGTGCATAAAGGTTCCAGTTTATCCTTATCCTTGACAACACTGGTCATTTTCTGGGAGGTTTTCATAGTAGCCATTCTTACGGCAATCCTTCATCTGTTTTAACTTTTTTTAACTTTAAAAGCTGGTTAATTGAATTTGTCTCTCCCAAGCAGTTTGGCTAAGAACATTAGCAAATCTGAGTCTCCTAAGCATGCTGAATAATCGTCTTCTGAGAGGTCATTTTAATAAGGCAGTTAAGTTAAAAAAAAAAAACAAACCTTTGGACACAAAACCATCTTGTATTCAAATCTGAAACCACCACTTCAGAGGTAAAGTACCCCTTCTCTAAACTTCAGTATTTTCCTATGTGAAACGGAATTGTGAACACCCATTTCTTAAAGTCGTGGGAGAACTACACTGCAAAACTGTAAAAAGCACTTGGTGTGGGCCTGGCATCTAACGAGCACTATAAGAATACCAGATGATAAGGAGGAAAAGGTTTCATTATTACTAGAATAAAGTAAAAGAAAGTCACAAAAAGATCTCATACATTTATTCAGATCATCTTATTTGATACAATTTATACATGCACTCCTCAAACCTCAAAGTTGTCCCTGTAGCCATGACAGCATTTTCTTATCTATAAATATATAAACATAAATATTCTCTAGAGTAGGCAGACTGTCAGAAATTAAGCAGTGGTAACAGTAAAAAATTGTACCTTTTTCACAATTTGAAAGAGGGTAACATGAATTTGTCATATATTTTATACTTAACCCAGTTATAGCAAAAGCTAATAGAGCATATCACGAGACAAAACAGTTTTTCTATGTTCTCTCGGTTAATTAATTGAAGAGTTAATGATAAGGGGCTACCATTTTTTTTCCAGTTCTCACCTGAGGACATGTTTATTGATTTTAGAGAGCAGGGAAGAGAGGGAGAGGGAGAGAAACATTGACCCAATTAACCAATTTTGTATGCCCCAGTCAGGGAACCCACAACCTAGGACACCAAACCCACAACCTGGTCATGTGCCCTGACCAGGAATCGAACCTGCAACCTTTAGGTGCACGGGACAATGCTCCAACAAACTGAGCCACACAGGCCAGGGCAAAAAAGGGTTATCTTTGAAAGTATGGCTTAGGCTAAATTCACATACTGTATTTAAAAAAAGCTTAATCTGTTGAAGCTTTTCTAGGGTATATTTTACTTTGCATATTTATCTGCCTTCTCATTTAAATTCGCAGAACCTGAGGGAAAAATTTAGAAATCATTTAAATCAAATTCCTACCAAATAATTGCTGTTAGTTTGTTCTCTTTCTATAAATTTACTAACAAATTAGATGTAAGAGGATGTATGCATACTTCACATTTTAAGCAAATGAAAACGGATTTTAAAATAAGAATCAAATCAGAAGGGCGCTAATTCATCATCGAAATCCTTAAAGACCCTTGATGCATGTGTGTGTGCCAGGCATTTTTCTAAGCACTCCACGTTTGTTAATACTTTCAATCTCTATATAATAATTCTGATTCAGGTTCCTTTACTACTACAATGCATTTTAAATTACTGCTTAAAATTCTGACACATTATTTATATAATTCACCAAGAAACTGTCATGTGACATAACACTCTAAAACCTTAATTACGTTACTTGCTCCAGGTTTCTGGACAGTCTTTATCTTCTGTCCTGGCTCATGCAAACATATTAACTTTTCTCTCCCACCCACCCAAGGAAGTGGTTCAAAACATTGGGATGTCCTGACAATGGCATTTGTTTAGATTTATTAGTTCAGGTTTAACCAGGAAACTGTTTCAGCCATTGTTATGTTAAAATGCTTTAAAATTACTTTCTAATTTCAATGATTATGGTATATGGACATAAAATGTTTAAATCTTCCTTTGGTGATTCAAGACTTAATGAGGGAATCAGCTGATTTGTCAAAGAACTCTTTAACCAGTCCCAGGAAGGCTCCGGGTCACATTAGGAATATCTACCACCACTGGGTCTCAGGGATCCCTGGGACCAGGCAGGTGGTGCTGGAATGGAACTGATAGCAAAACATGCCCTCTAAAAATAAGTTCCTGAAATCAGTGTCCCCACTCTAGAAGAGAGAAAGGCCATTCATTCTCCGCAAAACCATGTGTTTCACGTACCTGGCACTTCCTTCTGTTCCCGCTTCCCACTGTGATCGCGCTGTAATTTGACCATCAAGAAGAAACCACCACAGAAGGATGTCAGTGCTAACAAACAGGAAACCTTGCAGTCACTGTCCTTACCTTTTCCTCCTTCACTGGCTTTTGAAATCTGAATCCTATCTCTAGAGGCAACGAGAGTAAATCCTATGTTCACATCCTTGGAACTAGGTCTGCTGTTCAGCTTCAAAGTTATATAACTGCCAGAGTCTCTGACCTCAGAACTCCAACCTCTGAGAAAGAAGCATGGCTGCCACACGGCTTCGGGAACAGAGCCCGGATCAGAAGCCAGGTCTCTCAGTTCCGATTCTAGGGATCTTACCCCTGCCAATCTTTCACCTCCTGCAACATGGCTCAAGTCATCCACAGAGACATGTGGTTTGTGAATCCCGACAATGTACCCAGAGAGCTAAACTATATATAAGCATTCTCGCTTGGCTGTGATGTTTCCCTGGTCCCCTCTGCATATTTTAATTTCATCAGTCATCTTTATGACCTTTACAGCAGTTTCCTTTTCCCTGGGATCCAGCACAATATCACACTGTTTTTAACTCTTATGTCTCCTTAGTGTTCTTTAAACTGAAAGAGTTCTTTAGCTTTTGTCTCTCACGCCATTGATATTTTTGAAGAATACATGCCAGTTATTCTAGAGAATCTCCTTCAATTTGGGTTTCTCTTGTTTCTTCATGATTAGATTCAGATGTCCCATTCTTGACTGGGTATGATGTCCAGAGGGACATGACACCACTGTCCCTTACTGTAATGTTAATTTTGATCCCTGGTTTAAGGTATTATCCAGGTTCTCCAAAAGAAGTGTTACTATTTTCCCCCTTTGTCACCAATTATTAAATTTGGGAGAATAACAGTGACACACTTTGATTTCAGAAACTGATTCATGCATTTGATTAGTTAATATTGAGGTCTGTCCAAAAAGTATACAGTCATGTAATATGAAAAATAGAGGCATTTATTGAAGAAGATACAAAATATAAGAAACACGGTATGAGATCTGTCCAGAAAAAACCTGGCCATTGTTAATATGAGAACAGTTTGCACAACAATGATGTAACCTGGCAGCCAAGGAGAGTGGACTGGGATGCACACTCGTGAACAATGACAACTTCACTGTACTAGTCAGTGGGAGTGGTAGATGACCTTGAGTGAGCATTGAATTCAAAATGACTGAGAAAGTAGAGCAACAAACTGCATCAAATTTTGCACTAAGCATGTGCACTCCTCCACAGAAACTATTGGGATGATTCCAAAGGCTTTCAGGAATGATGCGATACAATGAGTGCAGCACAAATAAAAGTGTGACATAAACAGTTCAAAGATGGTCAAGAGTCTGTTGAAAGTGATCCATGCTCTAGAAGGCCTACAACAAGCAGAGCACCTGAGAATGTTTAGCGTATATGTGCTGCATCAACAAAGATCAGAGACTCACAATGCAAGAACTAGAAGGAGATCTCGGAATTCCAAAATTCATGGTGTCCAAGATTTTGATGCAGGATCTTGGCATGAAATGTATAGTGGCAAAATTCATTCCACAACTTCCCAGAGCAGAAGGAACATTGTGCTACAGTTGCTAATGACTTGATTCAAACCGCTACCAATGAACCAGAATTCCTCCCGAAGGTAGTAACCAAAGATTATTCATGGGTCTATGGCTGTGATCCAGAAACAAAGGCCCCATTGTCCCAGTGGAAGTCACCTGGCTCTCCCTGTCTGAAGGAGGCACAGCAAAGTCACAGTAAGATCAAGACCATGTTAACTGTGTTTTTTGATTGGGAATGTGTTGTCCGTCAGGAGTATACCCCTCCAGGCAAATAACAAGGCATACAGTCTCACTGTTTTTCATCAGTTGAGAGATGCCATATGATGAAAACGACCGCAACTCTAGGCAACTGGTGATTGGCAGCTTCATCACAACAATGCACCTGCTCATGCATCATGTCCTGTGCAGAGTTTTTTGGCAAAACATCAAATCATCCAGGTGCCTAACGACCAGATTTGGCACTCTGCAACTTCTGGATTTTCCCAAAACTAAAATCACCTTTGAAAGGGAAGAAATTTCAATCTATTGATGAGATTCAGGAAAATACAACAGGACAGCTGATGGCAATTCCAGCAGAGGATTTTGCAGTGTTTTGAACAGTGGAAAAGATGCTGTGAGAACTATGTGAGGTCCCAAGATGCCTACATTGAAGGGGACTGAGGTGTCATTGTCCTATGTACAATGTTTCTTGTATCTTGTATCTCCTTCAATAAATGTCTCCATTTTTCACAGTACATGGCTAGATACTTTCTGGACAGACCTCATATCCTTGCTGAGCACCTGTTACTGGCTGGGCATTTGGTGGCCCTGGAGATACCACGGAGGGATACAGACATACCCTTGCCTTCGGGGAGTATACATTTTAGTTAGGAAAGCAGACAATGAACAAGAAAATAAATAAAGTAAATACTGTGTGATCTGGTGACAAGTGATTCTAGGAAAATAAAGCAGGGACAGGCACATTGAGGGCTGAGGGAGGAGCAATCGTATAGGCAAATGTGGCTGTGGCCTTCAGTCCATTCCCAAAACAATGCAGAAGAGATCTTCCTGGAGCAGAAATGGTACCTTGTCACTTCCTGATTAAACCCAAGAGTAAGTAAGAAGAACTCTGCATGGAGTGTCCTGGCCTCGTCACATTCATCTTGTGTCATTCTCTCTTGCACTTTATGCTCCAGCAATAACACCTGTGCTTCCTGCAGTGGGCCCTGTTGTGGCCCCACTCAGAAGCCCAGTGGGAGGGCCTCCACTTCCTTGTCCATTCACAGCACCCCCCTCAGGACTCTCCCTCAGTGCCGAGAACTGGCCAGAGGGAAGGGATCCAGTCCCCAAATTCTATCACTCTAACACATATGAAAACAGAGTTCGAAATTATTTGAAAATTGAAACAGCAACTATTTACAATTACTTATTTTATACGTAATTTTATACAAAATATTATATCACATATAAGAGTACTTTGTTATATCTTTATTTATCCTAGGCAGGGCATTTAATGAAACATGTTTGATTTTTCCCTTTTTGCTGCATTAAGAAAACTAATTTGCAGAGATAATTCCACATGATTCACACAGAGACTAAGAAAAATTAGGAAGAGTTTCTTGAGCTAAAACAGCTTGTAAATAAACATCATGAATACGTGAACACCCACAGGCAAGCAGTGCAGAATTCCACCTACATAAATGGACTGAGTCACGCTTCAACTCAACTCCACAAGTTGTTTTGAAATCCTTATAAGGTGCTTTGTCCTATGTTTGGTGTAGCAGGAGTTCAGAAAAAAGTATAAGGTAACAACTCACTTTTTTAAAGTTACACAATATGGTGCGATATTAAAATACATAGTATCATTAAAACCCTAATAAAAATCTTAGGACTACTTTTTAGATAATGAGACATAATTACATAAACAATTACAATTTTAAGTATGGGTATTTAACAAAGTTAAAATCGCACATGTTGCTTACTGTCTGTTTTTATTGTATGTGCACTGGCTGGAGGGTGAAGAAGGGGCTGAGGCTTTTCGTTCCTTTGGACAGAGGTCTTGCTTTGTAGACAGACACTGTGTCCTCACCATGTACTGTATTTGCAACTTAGAAATGCCTGGCATGGGCCTTGCCTCCTCTGTGTCAACAGGACCCAAGTGCCCAGGTCCCTGGCTGTTCTTCTGCAAACTTCCTCCCGCCCCGGAGGTCACTCCCCTGACAAGATCCTTATCTGTGCCTGTTACTGTGCAAGTGGATCAGAACCACGTACTTGGGTAATCATCTCTAACTGTCTGTAAAAAGATGACTCTTGAATTCCCACCTCCAGCCTCTCCCCACACAAAGATGATTTACAAATGAGGAAAGCAAAAAAAAAAAAAAAAAAAAAGCCAGAATAGCAAGAGTACTTGGGAAAGGAAGCAGCAATGCAGGCCTAGGCTCATCCCATAACTGAACTGAGGGAGGTAAAGGTTCAGCCCACCACTGAGGGCTGAATTCCTTCTATCTTTCCACCTGAGACACAAAAGCAAACTCACCTGCACACCAACCCCACCTCTGGCCTTTCCTATCTGGAAGGTTTAGTCCTTTAGGTGACCCAACAGAGGAACAATTATCTGCCCATATTTCACAACATTTTCCTAGTCAGTTGTTTTTAAATTCACTAAAATCTTAGGGTTCTACCATTTAATGTTGTATAGACACAAAGTTTTGTCACATGAAAATATTACAGCGAGGGGAAAAAAAGAATAAGAAATACCTTCCCATTTAATCTCTAGATTCTTAACTTTTTCCTTTATTTTAATTATATTTTATTGATTATGCTATTGCAGTTGTCCTGATTTTTCCCCCTTTGCCCCCCTCCACTCAGCAAACGCCTCTCCCTCAGGCAATCCCCACACCATTGTTCATGTCCATAGGTCATGTGTGTAAGTTCTTTGGCTACAGAAAATAGATTTCCTGTACTGTACTTTACATCCTCATGGCTATTCTGTAACTGCCTACTTGTACTTCCTAATCCCCTCACCTCTTCACCCATATATATTTATTGTCATTTTATCGCTCATAGTTTTTATCTTCTTTTTCTTAAATAAGGCCCTTTAACATTTCATGTAATAATGGCTTGGTGATGATGAACTCAGTTAGTTTTTTCTTGTCTGGGAAGCTCTTTATCTGTCCTTCAATTCTAAAGAATAGCTTTGCTAGATGGAACAATCTCAGCTGTAGGTAGGTCCCTGCTTTTCATGACTTAAAATACTTCTTACCAATCACTTCTAGGCTGCAAAGCTTCTTTTAAGAAAACAGCATGCAGTTTTGTGGGAACTCCCCTGTAGGTAACTAACTTCTTTTCTCTTTCTGATTTTAAGATTCTCTCTTTATCTTTAACCTTTAGCATTTTAATTATGATGTGTCTTAGAGTGGGCCTCTATGCATACATCTTGTTTGGGACTCTCTGTGCTTTCTGGATTTGCCTGTCTATTTCCCTCACTAAATTAGGGAGTTTTCTTTCATCACTTTTCCAAATATTTTTCCAATTTCTTGCTCTTTCTTTTCTCCTTCTGGTTTCCCTATGATGTGAATGTTGGAATGCTTAAAGTTGTTCCAGAGGCTATTTACATTATCCTCACTTTGGGGGGATTTTTTTTTCTTGTTGCTCTGATTAGTTATTTTTTGTTTCCTATGTTCTAAATCATTGATTTGATACTTGGCTTCATCCACTCTAGCACCAGGGTAGCAGCCTGAAAGGCACCAGTGGTATACAGGGAGGAAATGAAGTATCTGGCATCAAGGCAGAAGGTGGGGGACAGCTTTCTCCCAGAGAGAAAGGCAGGTAGAAACCATTGTCCCTTTCCTGAACCCTCCCACCACAGAGCCACAGAGCCGGCATGATGCTACTATATCTGAGACTCCATCAACCTGGCTAACACTGTATGTCCCACCCTAGAGATCCCTTGAGACTCCACCCCACCCAACCTACAGGACCACCCAAACTGTTAACCATGACTTTTCCATATGAATGGCTGGTCTTAGCTCATGCTTCACAACTTCCTAAATCTTTCAAACAAGCAACAGCTGGCCCGAGCAGGCCCCCAACCCCCATACCTCTTGCTAAGTGGCCCCAGGTCTGGAGCTAGCAGCAGACAGCCTAGATTACAGCTTGGCTTCATCTGGGAATCTTCAAGTCCAGCTCAAGTAGCAGCCACCTCAGATTGCTTTATAGCTCATGCAGGGTGGCCCCGGCAGAACACAGGTGGGGGCTGACCTTGGCCTGTACCACCTAGAAAAACCCAGAGGCCGCATACCCAGTGGACAGCTACAGACCACATCGGAACACCACCACCCTGTCTCTGCACAGCTGATCCCCCACAGAAGGCAGAGGGTGGTGGTCAGTGGTCATAGCCAGTCCTTGCTGCTGACTGGCCTGGGTAAATCCCTCCCATTGACCTGCCAACAGCAACCAAGGCTCAACTACAAGAGGAGGTATACTCAGCCCATACGAAGGGCGTGCCTCGAGTACCCAACTTGGGTGATAGCGAAGGCTGTGCCACTGGACCCTACAGGACACTACTACATTAGACTCTGCTACCAAGACAGGGAGTCACAGCATAGATACATAGAAACAAACACAGGGAGGCTGCCAAAATGAGGAGACAAGAAACATGGCCCAAATGAAAGAACAGATCAAAACTCCAGAACAAGAACTAAACAAAATGGAGATAAGCAATCTATATCAGATGCAAAGTTCAAAACGGTTATAAGGATGCTCAAGGAACTTAGCAAGGACCTCAATAGCATAAAATATCTGGTCAGAAACTATGGATTCTTAACTTCAAATGTATTTAGGTTGATGCCCTCAAGACCTCATAGGCTTTTTCTAAGGAGGTAAAATTATGCAAATTTATAAACACACATCAACTTTTCCATTTTTTAAAAGGTTGCTAAAAGTGGATTGATTTGTCACGTGTCGGAAAATGAACTTAACATCCAAATAAGATTGTTAGCACAAATCCATTTCTCCCATGAAACAGTAAAGGCTAACCTGAAATAAAATAAGTAAAATATCAAAACAAAACCATGACCAATAAAAAAAAATGGCTGCTAGAGAAAATTCTTTAAATCTCCACAGAATCATGTGAGCGAACAACCACCAGCAGCCCCGCCCGGCGTACCACTGCCTTATTGAAAATGAGAATCCTATATTCCTCCTGGAGGTGTGAACTGCATCTGCAACGTCTGCAGGAAGCTCAGCCCTCAAAGTGAAACTTCTAGATGCTCACGTCTCTGCCACTGATAGGAAAATGATTAGTTACTGCCTGGGCCGGCGAGGGAAATGAACTAGCAGGCACGTACGAAAACAACAAAACGCTGTTTTTCCAGAACAGTTGATTAAGAACACGCTGTCCTAAGTGCAGTCAAGTGAAACGTTCCTTCCTGGTTCCCAGCTCTCAGAGGAGGAAGGACCAACTCTGCAGGCTCCGCCTCCAGTGAGTAAACCTGGGGGTCGCTCACAGGCGCAGGCCCTGCTTCCTGGGTCCCTGTCCTGACAGCCTGGACTGACTGGGGCCTCAGACACTCAGAGAATGAGGGTTGTCAAGATATGTTGACCTTGTCACTGCATGTATTTCACAGAGCAGGTTATAAAGGTTGTAAATGTTTCATAAAGAGAAAGACAGAAGGCCAAGAAAGCTGAGTAACTTAAACCGATGCTTTGCTGTTTTGTAGCTACACATCATCTCCTGTTCCTGGGAACCCAGAAGCAAGTTATATACGTGCTCTGATTAGAGAGAAGATTCTGAATCAGGTGGCCTATATAAAGTGACCATATTTCCTGTCTGAAACCTGGGACGTAATCTGGCAAGTATGAACACACATCTGGAATCCACTGGGTAGAATATCTGAAACCGAGGACAGGCTCACAAAATCTAAGGTGTGTCATTGTCACCCTACCTACCTGACCAAGATTCCCACGACCCGCCTATGGAAATCCGACTCAGCAAATCTGGGTGGTGC
This sequence comes from Trachops cirrhosus, assembly GCA_028533065.1. Taxonomy (NCBI): domain Eukaryota; kingdom Metazoa; phylum Chordata; class Mammalia; order Chiroptera; family Phyllostomidae; genus Trachops; species Trachops cirrhosus. The sequence continues at coordinate 126,601,813 of CM052542.1, forward strand.
CTGAGAATCTACCTTTTAACAAGCACCCCAAGGATAGTCTTATGCTCAGGCAAGTTTGGGGAATGTTGGATTGGATCAATTATACTCTCCAACACACTGTTCTCCTTAAGGTACCTCTAAATCCCACTTAGTAATAGCATCAATTAGGTTAGCTCTTAACTGTTAACAATCATGCATATTTGTTTTCTCCTAACCCCTCAAATAATAATACAATTATGGTAACGCCCATGTAAAGAAAGAGGTTAAGTAACTTGTGCAAGGTCACACAACTAGTAAGTGCTGGTGATTGAAACAGAGGTGACTCCAACAGCTGTGTTTGTAATCATTATACAGACAGCTTCCTTTTGCACAATCAGAGATCCTGTTCATTTTTTTCCCAACTGATGGCAATAGATTTATTCTCAACAGTTAGCAAGTTTAGGAACACATCTGAATTATTAGTCCTTTCAAATCACTGTCTATGCAGAGACCCAAAGGTCCAACAATATCTCTAGCACAAGGCTTGTATCCAGTGCTGCCCTAGAATTTCTGCTGTGAGGTAGTTATGACCGTAGGCTCAAGACCTTTCCCCAGAAGGTAAAAAAGAGGGCATCAAAAAGTCAATAGCCCCTCCCAGAAAAACATGTAGCTTAAAGGAATTACAATGTGCTATGATTTAGCCCCCAAATCTGAACAATATAACAGGTAGATATCTACGTTTTTTATACTGATTTATTAAAAAATGTGATATTCAAACATTCTCTTAGCTGCTCTCTTCCACCTTGTCTAACACTGGATTTAAAAAAAAAAAAAAGGAAAAGAAAAACTTTTCCATTCATTCTGCCTACATTTCTTTAAAAAGACTTGATATATCAAACGAACAATACCCCTACGCCCCACCTCTTCTAGCCTCACCTTAAAAGTCAATCACGTTAGAGAAGCATACAAAAAAAGAACTGAAATCAAACTCATGATTCATTCAACAAGTATTTATTCAGGGCCTACATACCAGGCACTGTCTTAGGTGCAACCAAGACAACAGGAAATAAAACAGATAAAAACCCTTGCCCTCAAGGAGCTCACATTCTCTTAAAAGGACACACACTCTAAACCAGTAAGAAATTAAGCAGTTTGTCAGATGGTGGTTGGTGCTGTAAAGTAAAATGGAGAGGAGGGGGCAGGGTTGATGTAACTGAGGTGGACCCAAAGGTCTCCCTAGTAAGTGGCCATCTGAGCAGAGACCTGAAGGAGACAGGGAGTAAGCCACACAATAGGTAGGGGGGGCACATCCCCAAAGAGGAAGGAGAGTGCCCAGCAGACACTCCCCCATCCCACCCAAAACACAATCCCCCCAAATTACCTAGCAGCCCAGATGGTGCCATCCTTCTCCCTGCAGCTCAGGACTAGAACTGAGAAACCTCTCCTGTAGCCTGTACCTCGTAAGTATCCACCTCCACTCCCTACCTGGGCAGCATAAGGCCTTGCCATCACAAACCTGGATGACCACAGAAGCCTCAGAACTGGTCTCCCATGTCCTTTATGCTCCCCTTCCCCAAAGCTATTCTCCACTAAGAAGCTAGAGTGACCTTTTAAAATCACATGTATAATCATATCATGGCCCTTCCCTAAATAGCTCAATACTTCCCTCTGCTCTTTGGAATAAGATTTGGATCCTAGATGCACAGGCCACCAGCCCTTTCCTACCTCTCTGGATCTTTAGGCCCCTCCATCCCCAAAGCTCACTAGCCTCAAAGCTACCTTGTCTTTCTTTCATCTTATCTGATGGGCCCAGCTCCTTTCTGCCAGGGCCTTCTGCCTGGAGAAACGCCTTCTCCATCTGCCCTGGCAGCTCTCCCTCTCCTCCATCACACCTCAAGCTAAATGTCACCCCAGGGTGACTGTCCTGATCTCCCCATCACATGCAATCCCACACCACACACTTATTACACACTACTTCTCCAAGCACTGTCCCAGCTATAATGAAATCATCACTTCTGCAGCTGGATGTCTGCCCTGCCTCCCTTTTCACACTTCCCTGTCTTCTCTCTCCAGGAGAAAATATAGCTGTGTTTTTCCATTGCATTGTATATGCCTCACAAATTTCTTTTGTAATAACAGAAGTTAGGAACTTCTTATGTTGAAGTAATTAAGTCCCAAACTGAGAAATTCCAAGTTGAACCATTTAGACCATGGGTGCTGTTGGTTTCATTCACTGTAATAGAATCATCTTCCTCTTCTACAGGGTAGTAAGCAGAGCTGCCCACTCCTGAGAACCCATGGGTCAGCCACTGACACTCCTCTCGAAGCAAACTCATGTGAAGGGACAGAAAGCAGAGGCGGAAAGGATGTCCTGCTGGACCACAATTGGCAGAATTTTTTTAAAAATTAAAGCTAATAAGAGCCACTCGCTCTGTGACAGGAAGTAAAAGGACAGTGCTAGACCCTCACATACCATGCGGTTTACATGTTCATGGGGTTCCCCATGAGCTGAACGCCTACCAGGTAAGTGCTTCACTCACACATTATCTCACTTAACTGAACTGAATCTTCGCAACCACAGCGTGATCCAAGTGGCCTGATCCCCATCTGATCAAGGGGGTGAAGCGGAAGTCACTCGCTTATGCTCACAGAGCTAGTAAGTGCTGTGACCCAGGAATCAGCACTGCCAAGCTCCAAAACTTCTGCAATGTATATCAGTTAGGACCCAGTGTTCTAGCACCAAAAGTACTGGTACCCAAAGTGCTGGTACTGAGTGCAAATCGTTCAGCTGCTCTAGTCCAAGCTCCCTGGATTAAAGGCCAGGAGATGGAGAGTTACTGGAACAAGAGCACACAGCCTGCTGGTAGCTAGGCCAGCCAACAGGCCCATCCTTGTCGGACTGTGCTTCTGACAGATAGCACCTCCCCTCACAGAAAGTCCCCCGGACCCACAGGACAAATGCCCCGTGTCAAGCTTTCCTAAGGAACACGGCAATGTTATGAAAATCCTAAAGTACCCTTTAGAGTTGAGCAAAAGCAAAACAGAAGGACTTTATCACACTCCTTTCTTGCAGCTGCCACTGGTCTGAATTCACACAAGCAGCTCCTTGTCTCTGCACTTCCATGTAGCTCTTCTCTAAGTGACAGGAGGCCAGGAACATCGAGGCCCTGGGTCCCGGCCAACTGGAGCCGAGCTAAACAGGCTAGAAAGCAGGAAGCTGTGACACTCCTTTATCTAACACTGCTACTCTGAAGTAGCAATAAACACAACTTTACACGCACAATCACACTTATTTCTGTACAAGAGTGAGCAGAATGAGGCCTGAGCATTTGGATGCACCCCTACACCCTGATTTTTATGATCCCTGTGGCAAACCCTATCACCTGCATGCAGGTCAATTTACTGTGAACCCAACCACCTTCCTCCCTCCCAAATTAGCTAACTAACATACCACTTATGGCCACCATCAGGCCTGCCAGGCGATGTATGCTTGGTGCTTGGAAGCTCTTTCAGAGAAGTAGCCCTAAATGGCCTCATGCCATCCTCAGGACCTTCAAACCCCAATACACTAACACTGCAGAGTGGCAACTCCAGGAGAATTTCTGTTCTGACCTAGCCTCCCCTGGTTACAGTAAGCCCCAGCTCAGCCTGGGAAAGGAGTCCCACTTCACCTTCCTCAGAAGATCCCATGAGGGACGACTCACAGAGAGGGTGCACTCACCCCAACTCTCATTGGCCTCTGCCACTCAGCCAGAGCCGCCGGTCACCTCAGGCTCTGGGCAACGCATGGGTTCCCTGAGGGTGCTATGTGACAGCAATGCTCTATTTAAAATGTAGTCACTCCTTCTGTGAGGTTTTTAAAGTAAAAAAATCAAAGGAGAATGCACATAAGAGCACCACAAACATTTAAATAGCTAAACAATCTAAGAATATTAATGATGCCCTATTTTTCTGACCATACTTGAGGTCTGAGAGGGAGAGGATATACCTTTAAGGGGCCCCCACTGTCCTTGAGGTAGGCAGCATGATGTAGTGGAATCCTAGGGCCCTGACCTGGGGCATGACTGGAGCTTCTACTGCTCACTTTCCTTGCCAATAAACTGGGATTAACAACATCTCTTTTGGTATCAAAGTAAAATATCAAATAAGAAAAAGTAAGTCATCCTCTAACTCGTGGATGACTCGTGGATAGTGACTCGTACATATTAAGCCATAAATTAATGCTCACTTCCATCTTCAACGCTTTTAAATCATTTCCTTTCATTAGTAACAAGCATTTCTTTTCTCTTCTCTTTTATTAATTTCTCAAATTCTTTTGTCAACATGAACATCTCACATATACTCATATTCCAGCAATTCAGTATATTTTCCATAAGGACATGTGTGGAAAAGACAGCAATATATATGTCCAACGGTGGTCACTACAGCATTGCTTGTGACCTTCACCAAATGTAACACCTGCTAACTACAATTCTGTTATTACAGTACTGAAAAGGAAAGAGGTAGTTTACTAAGTGCTAATACAAGGAAAGAGCTTTAAGATACAACTTTACATAGTATGACCAAACATGAATATAAATTTAAATTTTTAAGTATAAATTTAAAAAATTATATATATAACATATAACATGTAAAGGCTTTGGTGCCCAAATAGTTTATCAGTGGAGAGAAAAAAAGGAATAAGGACGGTAGGAGGTGGTAGGCAAAATAATGGCCCCATGTCCACACCCTAACCCCCAGAGCTAGTGAATATATTATCTTACATGGCCAAAGGGGCTTTGAAGATGTGATTAAATTAAGGGTATTGAAGATATGATATATATATATATATATATATATATATATATACACACACACACATACACATATGAATACTACTCAGAACAAAAAGAATAAAATCTTGGCACTTGTGACAATATAGATGGATCTATGGGGTATTATGCTAAGTGAAATAAGTTAGGCAGAGAAAGACAAATACCACATGGTTTCACTTATATGTGAAATCTAAAAAAACAAAGCAAACAAACAAATTAAAACAGAAACAGACTCATAGAAACAGAGACGAAAGCAAGGGGATGGTTACCGGAGAGAGTAGGTAGATGGGAGGAAAGGAGAGGAGGAATATAGTCATGTTGTGATAAGTTCACACAGTGCCAGATGATTCCTAGAACTGGTGGGATGGTCCCATTGTAAGAAATAAACATGTCAAATCACTATATTGTACACCGGAAACTAATATAACCAATATAAGATTGTATACCAACTACACTTAAATTTGGCCTCTAGAAGCCAGAACTGGCCAAAGCCTCAGACTCAATCATTTTTTTTTTTAGAGAGAGAAAGGAAAGGGTAAAGAGAGAAATATTGATTTGTTGTTGTTACACTTATTTACGCATTCATTGGTTGATTCTTGTATGTGCACTGACCGGGGATTGAACCTGCAACCTTGGCATATTGGGCCCACGCTCTAACCAACTGAGTTGCCCAGCCAGGGCTCAGACTCATTGATTTTTAATCCAGGGTGACCCATGTTGGGTTCTGATCTACAGAAGCATAAGATAAGTTTTTGTTGCTTTACAACACTAACATCGTGGTAATTAACTATAGCAGCAATCGAAACTAATACAGAAGTGGAAACGGGGTAAATTACTTATAATTGTATATCTTTCCAGATAGTCTGAATATCTATATGTATATTGCTTTTATTTTAACTCTTATTTAGTTGGGGAGGAAGGGAAGAAACTCTTTGCCTGGTTTCTATGTCATGACTCCTGACTACAAAAGCTTTCACACAGCACTCGGCTCCTTCTGCCTGAAAAGTCCAGGCTTCCTCTCTTCCACAGAAAACAAACTCCTACTTACACATAGAGGTCCAATTCAAGTGTCATCTCCTAAGTATGGGCTTCCTCCTGTGGGGTCTCCCTGTAGCTGAACTTAGGGTAGCTGCGCATAACTGGGTCCACCTGCTGTATGGTGAACTCCTTCAAAACAGGGCTTGAGGCTCATTTGCCTGTGCAAACCCAACACCTCATAATAGGCATGACATGTGGTTAATAACTGGCAAGTGTTTGCTCAACTGAAATGACTACCGGAGAGCATTAAGTCCAAACCAATCTAGTAAATCCCAGTTTTAAGTTAACCAGTCTTAACAGGAGTCTTTGGTTGGGAAAAGACTGTTATCTTTTACCCATTATCCAGATATCTTTTCCATAAAGGTAGAAGGTATAACCTTCAACCCCACAAATCACAGCCAAGAGTTCAGAGTTTAAAACTCCTTTCAAAATCAAATTTTGACTTTGATTTATTAAGAATGTTCATTATCAAGAAACAATGACTTCTTGAGAACTCGAGGACTTTACATTTCCAAGTTGAATCTTCCAATTCCTGCTACAAACATTTGTTAGTTATCTTTAAATTATACTACTTGCTGTAGTGCTGAAATTATCCCTCCCTCCTCCTATCAAATCAAACATGCTGGTTTCCCAGTAAGACATTTTATAAAGCATGGTGGGGGGTACAGTTGTTACGGCTGAAATTTAAAACAATCCAAAAACTCAAGTCAGTTCTATTAGTGACTCATTTAATGGCAAAGGAGCAGAAGTGGTATTATAGAGTTATTTGATTAAGTGTCCATATACTAAAGACTATATCCATAAAGCTAGACCCAGAAGCTCTTGTTTTATTCTCCCAGCAGAATTCTGTTTAACAAATGTTTGAGCACCCAGCTCTATGGTAATAGTTACTTCCCTTGCTCATTCACAGGTCAAAGAACCAAAGAGGCTACACTCATGTCTAAATAAGACATCTTGTGTAACTAATGACCTCACAAATCCTTATCCAATCATAGACAAGCAGCGGACACTGAATTTTTCATGGGTGTTTAAGACAACGTCTACTGTTGTTTTGTTTTGTTTATTTTTTGTTATGTACTGTTTTCATGTTAAAGTCCAACTTATTGGGGTATCATTTACGTGCAGTAACCCATTCTTTTTAATGTACAGTTCTATGAGTTTTGACCAAAATATAGTCATGTAATCAACTATGCCATAAAGATATAGAATATTTTGTTCAATCCAAAAGTTCCTTATGCCATTGTAAGCTGATCCTCTCCATCACCCCCTGCCAACCACTGATCTGTTTCCTGACCCTATAGTTCAGCCTTTTCCCGAATGCCACATAAATGAAATTACATACAGCAACTAAGTACCCTTTTGAGTCACACAGGATATATTTTTTTGAATTTGGCTTCTTTCGCATAACATAATGTATTTGGGATTCATCCAAATAGCTGTGTTTGTCCTTTATTATTTCATTGATAGATATATTAGTTTGTTTATCCATTCACTTGCTGAAGGACATTTGAGTTTTTTCCAGTTATGGTTGGTTATGATTTAAGCCATTAGAAATATTAGCCTAGAGATTTTTCTGTGAACAGAGGTTTTCATATCTCTTGGGGAAGTAAACGCCTAGCTACAAATCTACTGTCTTGCATGGTAAGTACATGTTTAACTTTTAGGAAACTACCTGTTTTCCAAAGTGTGTGCACCCTTTTACTTTCCTACCAGCAATGCAAGAGAGTTCTAGTTGTTCTACAACTTTGCCAGGACGTGGTATTATCCATTTTTGTTTCATTTGCCTGTTTTTTACTTATCTAATAGGTATGTAGTGGTATCTCATTGTGTTTATCTTTTAACCTTTGATTTTTAAATAATTTTAGACTCACAGAGAAGCTATGAGAATAGTAGAAAGCTCCTGTGCATCCTTTCCCCAGGTTCCCCCTTTGTCTTACACAGCAGTGCAACTACCAAAAGCAGGGACTTCACATTGTACACCACTATTAACGAAACGACAGACCTTGTTCAGATTTCACTAGTTTTTACATGTACTCTTTTCTGTTAACATGCAATTCTATAAAATGTTGTCATACATATAGATTCACATAAACACTGCCACAATCAAGATATAGATCTCTTTGGTGAAAGCATATTATATTTTGAAAAGACCTTTCTGGTTTTGCAAATCTCATCAGCTGGTATGTATCTGGTAAATGATGACTATTTTCTTCCTTTATCCCTTGACCAAATTAAAAGTCAGTTATCTCTTCTCACGCTGCTATAGGCAAACCACTGTTGACAGAGAAGTTCACTTTTCAGGATGGGTTCCTGTCCTACTCATTCTTTCTGTATTATATGCCAAGCCCAATTGTAGTATGGATGAAATAGCTGCCATGGGAGTTCCTGCCTTTACAATAATTTAGCTGGAGAGATATTCACATACACACACAACTACAGCTTGTGACAAGTACTACTCATGAATGAAAAGTCAAAGGTGCAATGAAAGATTAAACACTACCGTTGTAGACTGGGAGGGCCCTGAAACGAAGCCTCATCCTCAGACCCAGTATTTGGGGTCTTCCCACAGGAACAAGGTGTCTCAGTATTTCAGATGCTGAGCATTTGGCAAAAACTGAGCTGGGCGAGACCCGGAGTTCAAAAAAGTAAGCTTTTGCAACACCTGCTGAGGGAGTCAGCTAAGAAATCAGTAAAAAATGAGAGAGAAAAAGAAACTTCCAGAAAACAGCTACCAGAGAGAGCCTAATCTTTCCTAAACTTTAATGTAAACTTCCCAAACACTCTGGCATGGAGCAATGACCTATGTGAAGGCCAGCAAGGACTGGCCGCAGCCCTGAAAGGCCTCCTGAGCTAGCTCCTAGGGAAGCCTCCCCGGCTGGCTGATGAAAAAAAAAAAAAAGAAGAAGATGCTACTCTTAAAAGGGAAAAGGACTCATGGACATGGACAACAGTGTGGCGATTGTGGGGGGTGGTATAAAGGGATAAATGATAATGGAACAAATACAATAATACATTTTTTAAAAACAGTAAAAACTAAAAATAAAAAAATAAAAATTAATCTTATTCTCAAAAATAAAAAAAGATGCTGCCCTTGGTCCTGCACTAGTTGAGCCTCTCACATGTAGAACCTGTTTACATTTAATGACTAGTAAACGTAGAAACTCCAACATTAAAACACTGTTTTGTAATCTTAAAACAATTGCTTTACAATTAAAGTATCAGAAAATTATTCCTCCCATATTTCCAAAACCACTAGCTGTTGCAATAAATTACCACATGGCTTTTCACCAAGACCTTCTCTTAACCAGCACTGTGCCCTTTGCCACCCTGCAGCAGAGCAGGGTGATAACTGACATAAAAGTAAAGTCCCTAAAAAGAAGAAGAGAGGATACCACAGCCAGCCGCCGAACACAGTATCCACCCTACTGCCGCAGCTAGCAGATTTCAGGGCCAGCCAGCTTGAGGAGCCATCAGGCAATGATCTGAAATATGTTAAAACACTAATAGGGACAATCTTTCATGAGTTTCAGTTACAAAATTTTCTATTATGTCCATATACGGCTAAGAAATGTTACTATTTTAATGCTAAGTTGCTAAAAACACAGATGCAACGTGCTAAGTAAGATTAGTTTCCCAGTCCCACAAGTTCATTACATAAATTACTTCCACTCTTTGGTTAAATTTATTCCTAGGTATTTTTTTTTCTTTTTGATGCAATTGTAAATGGGATTGTTTTCTTAATTTATCTTTCTGGTAGTTCATTATTAATGTACAGAAATGCAACAGATTTCTGTATATTAATTTTGTATCCAGTAACTTTACCGAATTCATTTATTAGTTCTTATGATGTTTTGGTGGAATCTTTATCAATTTCTATATATAGTATGTCATCTGCAACAAGTGACAGTTTTACTTCTTCCTTTCCAATTTGGATGCCTTTCATTTCTTTTTCTTGTCTGATTACTAGGACTAGGACTTCCAATACTATACAGAATAAGAATGGTAAGAGTGGTAAGAGTGGGTATCTTTGTCTTCTTCCTGATCTTAGAGGAAAAGATTTTGGCTTTTCACCATGGAGTATTATGTTAGTTTTGGATTTGTCATATATGGCCTTTATTATGTTAAATATGTTCCCTCTTTACCCACTTTGTTGAGAGTTTTTATCATAAAAGGATGTTGAATTTTGTCAAATGCTTTTTCTACATCTATTGAGATAATCATGTAATTTTTACCCTTCATTCCATTAATGTGGTTTATCACATTGATTTGTGAATATTGAACCATTCTTACATTCTTGAAATAAATGCCACATGATCATAGTGTATGATCCTTTTAATATATTGTTGAATTCAGTTTGCTACACTTCATTGAGAATTTTTCATCTATGTTCATCAGGGACACTGGCTTGTAATTTTCTTTCTTCATAGTGTCTTTGGCTTTTGGTATTAGGATAATGCAGGCCTCACACACTGAGCCTGAAAGCATTTCTTCCTCTCCAATATTTTTAAGGATATTAATTCTTCTTTAAATGTTTAGTAAAATTCACCTACAAAGCCAATTAGTCCTGTACTTTTGTTTGTTATAAGTTTATTTGATTACAGATTCAATTTTTCATTACTAGTAATCAGTCTGTTCAAACTTTCTGTTTCTTCCTGTTTCAGCCCTGAAAGGTTATATATTTCAAGAAATTTATCCATTTCTTCTTGGTTTTTCAATTTGTTGGTGCTCCATGTGCACTTGAAAAGAATGTGCATCCTGCACTTTTTAGATGAATGTTTTATATATATCTATTTAACTTCAGCTGGCATAGTGTCATTCAAGGTCAATGTTTACTTATTGATTTTCTGTCTGGATGATATATCTATTGATGTAAGTGGGGTATTAAAGTCCCTTATTATTATTGTACAACTGTCAATTTCTCCCTTTATGTCTATTAATATTTTCTTTATACATTTAGATACTCCCATATTGACTGCATAAATACTTATGAATGTATATCCTCTTCTTGGATTGACCCCTTTATCCTTCTTATATCCAATACTTATGAATATAATGTCTTTCTTTGTCTCTTTTTACAGTCTTTGTTTCAAACTCTATTTTGTCTGATATGAGTGTTATTACACCCACTTTCCCTTCATTTCTATTTGTATGAAATATATTTTCCCATCCAGTCACTTTCAGTCTGTGTGTGTCTTTCAATCTGAAGTGAGTCTTGTATGCAGCATGTAGATGGGTCTTGCTTGTTTTTATCCATTCAACCACTCTATATCTTTTGATTGGAGCATTAATTCCATTTACATTTTAAGTAATTATTGATAGGTATGACATTGCTATTTTGTTAATCTTTTTTGGTTGTTTTAGAAGTTCTTCTTTGTTCCTCTATTCTTCTCTTGGTTTCATCCATTGTGATTTGTTGGTTGTCTTAGGTGCTATATTTGGATTCCTTTCTCATTTTTTTATGTCTATTATAGGTTTTTGGTTTGTGGTTACCATGAGGTTCATATATATATATACATATATATATTTTTTTTAAACTGACAGGTGTCTAAGTTCAAATGCATTCTAGAAGCGCTATATTTTTACCCTGCCCCAGAGTAAAACATGTTTTATGTTTTTAACATTATATTTTTTTATTTTTTTGTGTGTATCCCCTAACTACTTATTGCATTCATAATTGATTTTGCTACTTTTGTCTTTTAATGTTCATACTAGCTTTTTAGGTATCTGATCCACTGCCTTTACTATGTATGTGCCTTTATCAGTGAGATTTTTACTTTTATATGTTTCCTTGTTACTAATTAGTTCCTTTTCTTTTCATTTTAAAGAAGTCAATTTCACATTTCTTGTAAAGCTGAGTTTAGTGGTGATAAACTTTAGTTTTTGCCTGTCAAGGAAACTATGTCCTCTTCAATTCTGAATGATAACCTTGCTGGGTAGAATATTGTAATATGAGCTTTAAAGAAGCTTTTTTGAAGAAGCTTTCAGTGTTATAAATACTTATGCCACTCCCTTTTGGCCGGCAAAGTTTCTGCTGAGAAAGCTGACACAGAGTGCCCTTGTATGTGACTCACTGTTTCCCTTTTACTGACTTTGAGATTCTTTTTTTAATTTTTACAGTTTTAATTATATGTCTTGGTATGGATTTCTTCAGGTTCATCTTGTTTGGTGCTCTCTATGATACCAATACCTGAATATCTGCTTCCTTTCCCAGGTTAGCAAAGTTTTCAGCCATTACTTCTTTAAATAAGTTTTTTGCCCCTTACTCTCTCTCTCTCTTCTCCTCCTATGACACCTAAAATGTGAATTTTAGTATTCTTTATGTTGTCTGACATGTCCCTTAAATTATCCTCATTTTCTATAAATCATATTTCATTTTGCTCTTTTGATTGGGTGGGCTCCAAAGATCGGTCTTCCAGGTCACTAATCCATTATTCTGTATTATCTAATCTGATATTGATTCTCTCTAGTAAACTTTTTTCCACTTGTTACATTCTTTATCTCTGATTAGTTCTTTTCTATGGCATCTGACTCTTTGGTGCAGTGCTCACTGTGTTCCTCTGTTCTTCTCCCAAGTTCCGTGAGCATCCTTATGATCATTAGTTTAAATTCTTTATCAGGCAAACTACTTATCTCCATTTTATTAGGGTTTTTGCCTGTTTTCTTCTTCCTTATTTTTTAGTTTGGAATGTATTCCTCTATATTGTCATTTTGTTTGGCATTCTGTGTTTGTTTCTATGAATTAATGATACAACTGCCCCTCTCGATATTGAAGGAGTGGCTTTGTGTAGGAGCAACATCTGTACACACTGTGTGTTCCAGATGGCTTTGGCAGGATGGAGCTGAAGAAGACACACACAGTGCGAGGGGAGCCCTGGTAGGCCGACTGGCTAAAGCTGGGGCAGGGGCAGGCCTAGATATCCCACAGTGTGTAGCTCTGGGAGCACTGTGATAAGACAGATGGTCGAGGTGGGAGTGGGTGCAGGCCAAGGGCTTCCTGGCTAGCTAGCTGGTAGGGACTGTAGTAGGCATGAACCAAGCTGGCCTGGAGCACACTGTGGCTGCCTTGCAAACAAGCTGGAATGTCTGAACTAAGGTCATGCCTGTGATGCCTAGGTGGAAGAGAAGTGTAAACAATGACACTCACCAATGTCTCTGATCCCAGAGAGATCCCACAGATCCCAGAAAGTTCTGGCATTTTGCTACCTGTCTGTCAGGTGCCTTGGAGTTAGTAAATAGATTTTTTTCACAGTCTAGGTATCCTTTAAATCCCTGTGTTATCATTGTGTCCCAGGGCAAATGAGTCAGTGCGTGGGCCACTCAGTTATATCCCTCCCCACTATAGGTTGCTACATCAGGGTGGAATTCCCATAATTGCCATGTCTCCATCTCTCCTACCCTTCTCTACATAGTGCCTCTTATTTCTTGTGCAGAAACTATTCAATTCATCCTCAGTTCTTCTCCAGGAGGAATTGCTCTATCTGTAGGTGTATATTTTGCATATCTGTGGAAAAGATGAGTTTAGGGTATTCCCACACCACCACTTTTGACCCAATCCACTCTATTTCAACCAAGTTTTCAACCAAGAAGGACCCTGCTTCCTGATAACACGGTACATTACAAAATAAAACAGAAACTGACATCCACAAGATGGTGTTCAGTGGCCTCTAAGAAAAAAGGACAAAGTAAGTAGAACTGTCTTTTTCACCTCCAGTTCATAAAGGTCACCAGACACTGGCGCAATTGTCTGGCTCCCAAAGCACCCATGCAGTGTGACTCCCAAACGAGTATATTTCCCCCTACAGGTACTCGTGCCTCTGAAATCATCTTCTTTGTTTCTTCTCCACCCTCCATCCCAAGTCAAAACTCCCCTACCCAATCAGATCAGTTAGTAAATAGATGACCTAAGTTGGGAGAGACACAAAGAAGTCACTCACCCAAAAGTATTATAATAATTTATTTAAAGATAAGGATAGCACTAAAAATACACTAAACACATAGCCATAAATTAATGAGATCAGTATTAAGCTTTACATGAACCTCAAAATTAAGCCACTTAAGCCCAAACTGTTTTTACTGCATTTATATACATTTTTTTAAATATAAGAAATTTAGCACAACTTCCTAACTGCAATTTCACATCAGAAATTGGAACAGTGTTTTTCTTCAGTGACAGAATGCTGCCAGGGAGCAGTAGGAACCATTTACAAAATGACCCAGAGGAAATGTCACGCCCCTTGTATTTTCAAACCCATGAAAAATAACTATGAATCAAAGCTGAGCCTGAAATCTCATTTCAATTCCAACTGTCCTCCTACCCAGGAAAAGGAAGCATATGTTAACTTCAAAAGACCCAAACCAGAAATCAAAAAAGCTTCTTGTGACAACCAAACAAAAGATACTTTAAATAATTTAACTACAAATGCAAAATTGCAACTCATGCTTCTGCAATTATGCTTCTGCCTACAGGCCACTGTGCTCTGTCACACGTATTTATTTCTAAACAGTGCAGATGAGTGACATGCCCATTTTTCCTTGCTACAATGGGGACAAGGATAAGAGAAATCAACAGTTTAGTGATTATCATACTTACCACTGGTATCAAACATTGATATAAGTATTTGAGATTGCTAAGTGTACTATATATCCATCCTTTCTTTCTTCCTTAATAACACAACCCCCACTTTTTAAACTAACACCCAGAATAAGAACTGCAATTCTCAGACTCTTTTGCAGTTAGGTGCAGTCATGTGGCTATATTCGAGCCCCAAAGTTCTCAAAGCGGGGTCTGGGGATTTCTGGGAATCCCCACCATGCTTTTAGGTAGTCAATGAAGCCAAAACTATTTCCATAATAGTATTAAGATGGTATCTGCCTTTTAATGTTCTTTCTCACATGAGTATACAGGGGAATTTTTCAGAGGCTACGTGACACATAATGCCACAACAGACTGAATGTAGAAGATAATTTGAGACTTCCCCTATTTTCTATTAAGCCAGACATTAAAGAGCTTTACAAAATGTAGAGCAGCGGTAGTCTTCTCACTGATAGCTGGGAAATAGTTAATCCCCTGACACACACACACAAGTAATTTATGCTAAGTAGTGTTTCATTATTTTTTAAATAAATTAATATTTTTTAAATGTCTTACTTTTAATTTCTAACACAGAAAATATTTGCATTACTTTGCTGTTCCTTCAAACATGTTGGCTTAAAATAACATCTTGTAGTTCCGGAGGTCAGAAGTCTAAAAATGGGTCTTACAGGGTAAAAATGAAGCTACTGGCAGGACTGTGTTCCTCCAGGAGCTAGGAGAGAACATGCACCTTGTCTTCTCCAGCTTCTATAGGCTACCTGTGGTCCTTGGCTCGAGGTCTTCCTTCATCAATGGCATTACTTCAACCTCTGCTTCCATCCTCATAATTCCTTCTCCGACTCTAACGCCCCTGCCTCCCCCTTATTAGGACCCTTTCAATTATACTGAGTGCATCTGGATAATCCAGGCTAACCTCCCCATCCCAGATCCTCAATTTAATCACAGGCAGCCTCTTTTACCATGGAAAGTAACATATTCACAAGTTCTGGGAATCTGGGGACCATTTTTCTGCCTACCACAAAATACTAGACATAACCCATATAAGCAAAGTTCTTTGGGGTTCTCAATGATTTTTCAGAGAACCACTACTCTGCCATATGAACAGTTAAGGTAGTTCTTAGGGTGGAAAACTAAGAAAAGCTAAGTCATTATCCAAAGTCATAGAGAGTGTAAATAGAACTTCAACTTAAAGCCAGGTCATTTGGCTACTGATGAACCTAACGTGGCTCCACCTATGCTTTGCCGCCAGCCCCCAAACACCCTAATTAAAGCCAAGCCAGAAAAAATTATTCTGTGGGCATTTTGCAGGCATCAAACAAAGGGTACGGCAAGCATGCAGAGGTAAACTGGGTGAGCAGAAGGGAAGAGAAGTTGGAGAAGAAAGTATTTAAAGTAATATTATTTTTCAAAACCTTATTTAGAAATAAACAATTCATTACCTCATGTGAGAAAGGAGGAAAACGTTATGAATGGCTAGGTGTCCCAGTGCCAAGTCACAGAGCGATGAGTGACTGTCTTCGGTCTAGAGAAGCGTGATTAGGACTAAAGCCCAGGAGACACAGGGAGCATGTGCAGCTAAGCACTGCTCTGAGTCATACAGTGGGGCCTGGTGACCAAACTCTGATTTATGTCACTCGCCTTGACACTGACTGTCAAGCCCCAGTTTTTACCACACTAAATGAAAAGGACATCCGAAAGACTGCATTCTCGGGTTGTCTCTCTGCATCATTTTGATATGACCAGAGTCACAATTTTGTAGCAGAAAAGCAACTGCATGCAGGTTCTTTTTCTCAGGTGAACTGTGTTAAAATGATGCAGAACTTTCAAAGAAACACATATTTATAGTAAAAGAGGAGCAACGGAGGTTCTCACGGCCAGTTATTGCTCCACCAGATGAACTGCCCAGCCCAGGGCAACTAAACTGGGGGCAGTGGCAGTTGAGATTCCTCTCCCTACACCCAAGCAGTGCGCACTTGTGAAGACAGCTCCCCAGCCGAGAAGACTGTGCAGGGGTTCCTTGGAAGCACTGGCCTTCCCCGGTAAGCTTCTCCAAGGCTGCTTCATCTCCTTTCCAGGTGGAGTGCTCAGCAAACCAAACCAAACCAATTCAAAATAGCAGCAGTACTGCCTGACCTGATAGCCAACCATGACTCAGAAGATAACACAGAGTTAGTAACAACCCCTTAGAATTTGTTATCCAAGGGGAAAAAGCCACAGAATTGCATGATACTTACATTTCCCAAGTGAAAGTACAGGGTCAATACCAGGCAGCCCCTCAGAAAGTATCTAGCCACAGAGCTCAGCATTTCCTGGGAATGTTTTCAGTGCCCGCCTTTTCTATGACTACACTAGTATTATAGGAATGCTACCTGTGACCTACAGAGGATAAAGATTTTGCAGATTGGAAACATTCCTAACATATCATATTCACAAAATCCTAATCCACATATTCATACTTGCCTACCAGATCTGTGCAGCCTCTGAAAAGGTATGGCATTCTCCTGCAGAATGAATAAACTAGGAAATCAGCAACCTCAACTGACATCCGTTTTGAAGTAAAAAATTTTATCATGTGCCAAAGTCAAAGTCAACTGAACATTTTATAGACCAAGAACTTTATGCTGTTTCCTACACCTCTTGAGGGGATGTAGAATGTAAGGGCATGGAGTTTACAGACAAGATGCCTCTAATTCACAACAGCAAACATCAATTTCTGCACTCCACCAAGAAAGAGAAGCATCCACAGGCATAGAGCCATGACTGAATCTTTTATATCCAGTGTTCTGGATAGAAAGAGAAATGACATTTTAAAAGAAAACAGATTGGGAAGCATAACAAAGGGGTGCTGAGTAAGAACTCTATTCTCATGAGTTATTCCAAAAGTAGTGGTTCCATCTTCCAGGGAAGTAAATACTCAATAGATTAACTAGAAAAAAAGAAAGAAATAAAAACAAGTAAAAGTATAAGGCTATAGTATGAGATATGAGTACAGATGTGGTTTAGCTGGCTTTCAAAGCAATCACTACTCCACTATTTTCCTATCCCTAGGTGAAATAAATTGTCCCTAGGTAATTTATCATGTAAAATTTAAATGGTTCAAGAAAATTCATAAAGGATATGTGCAGGGAAAAAACTGATTTTAAGATATTGTTTGGGTACTAATAATTTAGGAATTGTGGTCAACTATATATTTGCAGGTCCCTTCTGCTATACTATAATTAGATTCTGAATACATTATTTTAAAAAATACTTCTTAATGCATTGGTGAAGCTCCAGGAAGAGAAACAAACCCCAGGAGGATATGGCAGGAGCAGTGCCCTGAAACCTGAGCGCAGAGGAGAGCAGCCGTTGCCCAGGAGGCAACTACAAACACCACACCGGCAACGGGACAGGCACGGCGACAGTCAGCTTTCAGCGCCCTGGGGAAGCCCAACCTGAAACCAGGATTCCCTGGGAACGAAAGTGGTCCTGGGTCTGTAGCATCCTCCCGCCTCCTAGTATAAACACACACAAATTTCAAAAAGACCTCAAGATTCCAAGATAGGGTTAGCTCACAAATATTAGCACATCATCAAAACCACACTCTAGGAAACAACCTGTAGGGACTGATTCAGACCACCAAGGATTTCAGATACCAGCGTTATCAAATCAGAATATAAAGTAACTGTCTTTGGTGTTGTTTAAAGATATGAAAAATGAAGTAAATAAAATTAATAAGCAAAAAAAGACCATCAAAAGTACTCAAGCAGATATGATGCAGAAATAGAGCTTTTAGAAATGAAGAAATATAATAATCGAAATTTAAAAACTCAAGGGATGGGTGAAATAAAAGATTCCAAAAAGCTGAAGAGAAAACTACTGAATTAGAAGCTAAATCTTAAGAAAGAAATTACCCAGAATGAAACAAAGAAAAACAAGGAAGAAAACATCAAATATAAATTAAAAGAGAATAAAAAGTGAAGTTCTAACATCTGTTTAATCAAAACCAGGAAGCAACAGAGATAATGGAAGAGAGAGATAATATTCAAAGCATTATTGGTGAGAAATTGTCAGAGCTGGTGAATTACATGAATCCACACATACATGAAACACAGCAAACATAAACAGGATAAAAAACAAATTTGCACATGAACACGGTAGTGAAACTGCAGAACCCCAATGACAAATAAAAGACCTCAAAATAAGCCAACACCTAACAAAAGGCAGCAAATGAAAGACTGCCGTTAGATGTCCCAACAGCAAAATGAAAGCCATAGGACAGTGCAACGGTACGTTCACAGCACTGGGAGGATACCACTGTCAACTGAGCACTCCAGAGTGAAATAAAGATGTTTCCACACAGATCAAACTTAAGAGAGTTTACCACCAAAGGGAAAAAATAATTGAAGAAGGCAAGTCTCACCAGAGGAAAGGTATAAGATGCAAGAAGGGAAGAGAAGCAAGATATCGTAAATGTACAAATGAAGTTAAACAGAAACCCTCTGTAGACAATAACAGAAGCAGAACAGAACTGAAACACTGAAAACAACACATAAGCACAGAAGCAGACAGTCTTCATCAGGTGTCCTATGAATTTTGTATTATCCTCGAAAAGGATTAAAATACTTTAACTGATTGACTTTAAAGCTGTTATGTGGATACTTTCAGGACAACCATTAGAAGAACAGAAATAGAGCGCATAACTTCCAAACCAGCAGCCAAAAAACAAAACAAACAAACAAAAAAACCCACCAAAACCTAATTGAGAACACAAATCAACAAAAACATCAATCCAAATGAAAAAAAAATGGATCAAACACAGAGTTAAAAGAGCTATGTTAGAGTATATTTCAAAAAACAAAATAAAAAAATTAAAACAGAAACATCACTGTACTAGCCATATAAAAAAACACGGAAAAAAATTCTCTACATTAAAGTCATGAACTCTTGTGTTCCAAAGATACTAAATAGAGAGATGCTCCATGCCAGTATTCATCAGGCAAATACAAATTAAGACCACAATAATATGCCATTTTATATCTGCTAGAATACTAGAAGTTGGAAGGAAATGGGGCAATAGATAAGCTGTAATAGATTTTCACAACAGAATTTTCTTTAACATTAAAAATTAATTCACTACCACTGCATGCAACAAGTGAATTTTAACAACGTAACTGACTGAAAAATGCAAGTTGCAGAATACTTCAGGCAATATACCATTCTTATCAAGCTTAAAAACAAACAAAACTAATTGACATGCTGTTTAGATGTATATTTAAAATAGTAATTATGTGCCGGTATCCACTAGGAATATTGTTTAGTTCAGCTGATTTTTATTTTTTTTTAAAAATCCTCATCTAAGGATATGCTCATTGATTTTAGAGAGAGAGGAATAGAGAAAGACAGACAGACAGAGACATGCCAATTATATGTGCCCTGACCGAGGATCGAACCCGAAACCTTTTGGTGCAAGAGACAATGCTCCAACAACTAAGCCATCTGGCCAGGGCTTATTTTTACTTTTGGCACAAGACTTTCTCAGTGAAGGAAGCAGTTTACTGGTCTATGTTCTAGAGCACACTCTTCATCTTATCTCAGACTGACACTACACAGCACCAGCCAAGACTACTCCACTCCAGAGAAGAGAATTTGGGACTGTAATCTTCCAGAATAAAGAGTCTTAATCAAAAGCAATTCCAGATTAAAAGGAAAGGCCTGGCCCCCAAATGATTCTCCAAGGCCTCCTTATAACCTTTCCTAATAATTTTTCTATAAAATTAAATTATTACTAAAAGTTTTGGTTAAATATGAAAAATAGCTTACAGTGAGGTAGAAATTTTCTGTAATTAAGGTGGCCTTCCTCCTTTCCTACGTCAAGTTTAAATGTTAAACTTTTAAATATCCTGGTTTATGTGACTTCAGATCCAGCAGTACCCTTTTCTGTCATTTATGTGACTCAGGCCGACATTATATCCTATGCCCTTTGTTTTATGAATTTCTACCACCCTGGCCCAGATTGTCTTCCTCCTCCTAAATGTCCTAGGAAGGTGGCTTCTTCCGTCCTTTTTTCCTCCAAAACATTGCCTGATTTTTGACCTGGGGCACCTCAAAGGCTTGGAAGATCCCTCCGTCCATCAGAGCCTCACAAAAACCTCAGAGCAAAGCAGGAGCTATTCTCAGGAACTTCAGATCCTTGGGATGTGTGAGAATGGATGAACCCGTGAGTTTGACTTACATGTTGTCTTTCTTACGCCGTCCTTCACTTCCTACTTCACTGTTCTTAAAATTCAGGGAATCCACAACACGCTCAGCCACTGAAGCTCTGCCTGGAACAATACAGGCAGAAAATGAGAAAGAAGACGACAATGGGAAGGAACAAAGGGTCTAATGGGGAAAGAATCTCTCTCCTAGAATTAATCTTGACATTCAAAAGAAAGGGCCCCTGGAGTTAAGGAAAATCTCTACCTTAGTCTAAGCCATTATTCATCTTTAACCACTATTCACAGTAATTTAATGTTTGTGCAGGAAACCATTATTATTTACAAAGAACTTTCACCTGCATTTTCTCATTTGGGTCATAAGATATTGAGAATAGGTAAGTATTATCTTAAAATGCAGCAGCCGAACTTCCTGAAGGTTAGAGAACTTTCCCACAACCATTCAGCCAGCAAGTATCAAAGGAGGGATTAGAACCTCTACGACTCCTCGTTCTAAATCCTTCCATAGCACAAAATTGTATAATGGTTTCAACTTCAAATGCAGTCTTATTATTTCTTCTTGCACTAGATTTACTTTCTTTGCCAATAGATACAGAAATGCCTTTGCCTGCTGAATGACACAGACACCGTGATAGGATTAAATGTTTATTTATCAGAGGCAACCCAAAGGGTAGAAAATCCACACCAAGACAGTTAAGAAACTCAGGTACCTTTTTCACATACCTTCCTTTTCTCTTTAAGTCACCCATTATTGCTCGGCTTTTATTTAAAACTTGGAAATAACTTCAAGCTTATTGAAAAATTATATAATAATAACAGTACAAAGAATACCACATACTTTTTACCCAAATTCACCTACGATTCACAGTTGACCAATGCACTTAGTCATTCGCGCCCCTTCTCCAGACACACACGTTCACTCAACGCTTTTTTCTCCGCCATGTGAAGAGAAGTTCTGTACATCACGGCTCTTCACATCTGAACACTTCTGAACGTGTTTCTTTAGAACACACGTATTCTTAAATAGCCATGCTGTTGTTATCAAGCTTAGATTTAATACTGATAAAATATTTTAATCTACCAGCATTTTCAATTAACCCAATGCACATCAGAGCATTTCTTTTCCTCCAACGCTGAATCCAGTTCAGGGTCAGGGTTGCACTTAACTGCCAGCAATCTGAAACACACAGCTTTCCTTTGTCTTTTATTACATTGACACTTTAGGAAAATATAGTCCTCCCCACTTTGAGTATGAATAAAACATTTCCTTTTGACTTGTCCAGCATTTCCTCATGACTCAATTCAGGTCATGTATTATCAGCCAAAAAAACACAGAAAGTGATGTTTTCCTCCCCAGGTAGCACATCTGAAAGCATACACCGTTCACCTGCCCCTCCTTGGCAATGTTCATTTCGATCACCCAGCCAAGGTTTTGTCTAATTTCTCCAATGGAAAATTATTATTTTTTCCCTTGCAACTAATAAGTAATTGATGGGGAGAAACGTTAAGACCATGAAAATACCTTGTCCCTCAGCAAAATTTCCCCCTAGTGTTAGCATCCGTCAGTGATCCCTGTCTGACCAAACGTGACTGTGATAGCGCAACAGGCTGACTGTCCAGCTCCAGGATTCCTTCCACACTGTCGGGCCTTGCTTGGCATTGGACAGTATTTGTCTGTTTATCTGCTTATGATCAATATGGATACACGAAATCCTGCTTTTTCAATAGCTTATCATATCACCGGACTTAATTATTTTGGTGCTCAAGCTGTTTCAGTTTTAGCCAGTGGCCGCTCTTTAAGCTGGCTCCTTTGTCTTTGTGACATACCCCATCATGTTTCTCTTACTTTTATTTCCTTACTTTTTGACATTAAAAAGAAAGTTCTGGGTTCATCTTGTACCTACGCCATCTCTTCTCTGGAAGCAGTCATTTCTTCAGAAAGCCCTGGTTCCTCTCAGTGGAGAGTGTTGTTAGAGACCAAGATCTAGGACAACACAGCTTTAAAGGCATTGTGTGTTTGTGTTGATTACTTTTCATTTTACATATGAGTCACATTTTCCTGCTTCTATGAAAGCTTCTTTTCTATTATAAGGTAGACAATTAGAAGGTATTCAGTTTGATTCCAATGGCAGGTAAATTACTGGCAGATCCTCTTAATCCTGTCAGGCTTGGTTTTATACTTGATAAAGACAGGTATATTTCAGTTTTGTTGGTAGTTCTAGCATATGGCCCTACTCTAAGGTATGGCCCTTATTCCTAAGATGTGGTCTTTTTGGTGTCTTAGTAGAATGGCTAAGGTACTCCACGAAGTCTCTCCACCCTCACTAGGACAGAACTCTCCATTTCTCTCAGTACACAACACCTCTGGTATGGCCATTCTCTTCCAAACCTGGTAGCAGCTGCTGTCTGTTGGGTCTCACCTTATATATATACACATTCCAGCTTCTGGGTTCCCCTAGTATAGCTCGCTCCTCCCCAGTATCCTGGCATACAAATTCCAGCCCCTTGGGTAGCACTGAACATGAGACCCCCATGCTACCTTGGACTCCCCCCCAGGAGGAAGGCAGGAAAAGTGCTCGTGCAGAACACCAGGGCAAATGTGGGTCTCACCTCACGTGATTCTCCTCCCTCTAGGACCATACTTCTGGCTGCCTGTTGTCCAATGACAAGTAACAACTGCCTCACATGGTACCCCGTTTTTCACTTTACTACAGGGGAACAGTCCAGCACCAGCTTCCTCTTTTCCTCTCCGCCTTCAACATCAGTGATGCTGGGGAATCATGGTGCTGCTCTATCGAAGGGGTTAAGAATCAAACACTTTGAGCATATAGTAAAAGTTCTTTATTTGAACATTTCAAAGAAACTCCCTAACAATCTGTTTCTTAGAAATGTATGTGTTTACTTATATTGCAGCACTGTGGCAAGAGAAATGCTCTCTAGTTGTCAAGGCAATTCCAAACAAAATGACAGGAAAATAATTCTATTCCTTCCACAAAGCTGAGACTCACCTCAGATAGCCAGCTGGCTATCACTCCAACACATTTCATTTATTTCTATTACTCTTCCTCCAAATGGCATAACAAAACACTAGAGTCTATCCAAATAAATGAAAGTTAGTTGCTAGTTTTCATTTTTCTCATTTATGTGCATAGACTTAACATGGGGGTGGAGAGAAAACTCCTTTTCATAGAAATCATTTTCTGATGTATTTCTATTTCTCCCTCTAACCACTGGTGAGAAAATAATTAGGAAAAAAAAGTCAAAAAGAAAACTTGCAACCCCAGACACAAAGTTAATCAAGAGGAAATTGGCTAACGAGAACATACTGTAAGTAAAGATGTAATTTTGTAATCACAAGAAAGTGGAGAATAGTAGAGCTTTCCCTGCAAAGCCAGCAGATCTGGGCTCGAAGCACACACACACAAGCAGCTCCCAAACAGTGTGCCAGGCAGAAATGTGGGACGACCTCCTTCTACTTCTTGAGCAGACTTTCTCCACATTAGAAATGCACATTGCAGCCCATCTGATTCATTTTCTCAAAGGGAATCAATGCATGGCAAGTTCTTCCTTTCTTTGGTTTTACTTCAAGTTTCCTAGAACTTAAAAGGCTAGCATCTGATGGAAACACAGGGTCTATTTGACCCTTGGCCCTCATCAGTGTCCAGGCACTCCCCGTCCTCACATGTCGCAGTGTCTGCTCGTGGACCCTGCTGCATTCTGTTCCCTCATGCCAGCAGGATTTACAAATTCTTCTGTGGCTCCCCATTCCCCAGGAATACAGTCAAAGCCCCTGGGCTTGATAAAACAAGCCCTCCATGATCTGCCCCCTGCTGACCTTTCCATTTCCTCCCCTGCTGTTTTCTGCCCCATCACTAGTGAAAACCTTGAAGCCGTTTGCCTTCAGGGAACACCCTTTCCTCCCTTTCTTCTCTTGACTGATTCACTGAGGCTGGACCACCCTGGGAGAATATTTCATGATCACCATTCAAAGCTGGGTTAGTGTCCCAACCTGCATATTCTCACAGCACCTGTGCTCACCTTTATGCTAATCATTTACTGGGCACTTAGATGTACTAAGCACTGTGGGCATGTAACATGCATTTCTCACTGCATGCTCACATGAACTCTGTACAGGAGCTGTCATTACAGACTACTGTACCGATGAGAAAACTGGCAGAGAGGCTCAGCAGCTCCCTGGTGTCACACAGCTGGGGAGTGAAGGAACCGAAGAGCTATGGTCTTTCCATCAACAGTACCAAATGCAGTTAATGGAAGAATTAACGGTATAACTGATGTTTCCAGGTAAAGGCACAGAGTGGCAACAAATGGTGACCTCATAACAACACTAAGAGGGTAAAATTATATAATACAATGTGGAAAATTCATCAGAATTCTTCAGAAGAGGATATCATAAAGATACTCATAAATTAATATCAACTATGAAACTCATAATAAAGACCAAAATATTTCACCCAGACAGGGTGACGAGCAAAAATCCAAGAATATCCACATAGCTCAAGCAAAAATTGTTTGTTTAAAAGTAGTGGGACAATGAAGAAGAATATTCTTACTAGGGACAAAAAAAAAGATGTACTATGTCAAAGATTAAAAGAACCTCTCAGAGGGAAGAATCTGAAATATTTACATAATTAGATTAATCCAGGATTCCATTCTCAAAAAGTCCATATATTGTACAGTAAACAGGATCAATCCTCTATTTGAGGTGACAGGTTACTTCCCATACCAACTGAGCAAGTGAAGATTAGTGAACAGGAGAAAATCCTATTGTACTCCCTCTGGGCCCTGTATGTCATTGACCTAATATGCTCATCTGGCTCCAGATTGTGGAGTTGGGGGGCGGAAGAAGGAGGCATGAAGAGGAATGTCAGTGACCAGCTACCTCGCAAATGCCACACGGATATCTCATGAAGAGTAAGTCAGCGAGGATGACTAATTCAGTACAGTGTATCACCTCACACAGGTAGCCCTTCTTCACATTGCAGACCTTGACTCTGAAGGAGGACATACAACCTCGCGTCATAATAAATATCACCCAGGGTCAGCGTGAGCAATCCTAGGCCCTGCACTTCTGGGGAAATTTAAGGAAAAGGATCCAAAGTAGATATGTAAAGATCACTGAAACCTCACACAAGGTATGAAACTCACATGAAAGGCTTAACCTAGGGAACAAAAAACAAGGAAGACTACTATTTCACATCGTTTTAAACACTACCCTGCAAAGAAGAATGGGCAATGGTTTTCCACTTCCACCAAAAAAAAAAAGCGCGGAGAAAATAGTTTTAGCCCAAAATATGAGAGTTTTAGCTTCAATATGAAGACTTTTAAAACCAAAAAATTTTACCTGAGGAATATGTATATACCCATGATGTGATTGCTATGATAATTACCAATGTGCAGAGTTCCTGCACCAATATTCAGGTAGTATGGGTATTCATGACTCTGCCTCACGGAAGTTCCAATAATAATAGATAACACAGACGGAAGACCAGTTCTGCTAGTACTGTGGGATTCATAATCTCCTCTGTTTTAAAGTCCAATCTCTTAACTACATGAAACTTACTACCTGCCTCATGAGGCTCTTGGAAGGATTCAGTAGGTTAATCATAAAATATTTAACCTGTGCCCACCACATAGTAAGCACTTGATAAATGTTAGCTATTATTATCCTATTTAACTTTTCCTGGGTCTACTTCCTCCACTTATTCAGTCTCTGATTCTGTCAAAGCCAAGACATAGAGGTTTTGTCAATGAGGCAAATACAACTTCAAGATAGAAAAGAACTTGTCATGTGTCTGACCATTCAGCCCATCCATACCCACCCACTTCCTCAATAGACTTTTATGGAGTATCCACCATGTATGGAGTACCAGGGCAGGCTTCACATGAAATACGAAGACGAAATGACATAGCCGTGCTCAAAGAACATCGTCATCTTATCACTAACCCCACTACGTGCCAGGTGCTGTTCTATGCAGCCTGAGCACCATGTGCATGTGTGTGGGTCTGTGTGTACATATGCTCCTTTAACCTTCACAATAGCCCTTTAAAGTAAGCACTATTTACCATCCCCAGGGAAAAGCCGAGGCACAGAGGGGACACATACCTTGCTCTCCATTGCTCAGCTTAATTGCAGAGCGAGGACTCAACTCCAGGCTGTCTGACTCAGAGTCTGGGGCTTTTCCCCACTTGATACATACTGCCTCCCTGAAGAGCTGACCACGAAGAAGCAGAGCAAGCACAGACCATGATAAGGGCGCAACAGGAACGTAACCGCCATGCAGTGCTCATGCGTGATGTGTGCTATCTCTGCACCTCACAGAGGCCACGAGCCCTTCACCACAGAACAATGTGTGTAAGCACACCGTAACAACCCTGACCCGAAGCCATCCTCAAAACACCTGTGTTGCCACTCTGATGGGCCATCTCCTCAGTAACTTAGCACACGCTGAGAGAAAGAGGCGGGCTAAGCATGTGGGCTTAGAAGTGACACCTGGGATTCCACGACAGGTCCTCCAGTGCGGCCTTTCTCTGTGCTTCGGTGCCCTGGTTATACAGATTAAATGAGACAACTTATGTAAAGAGCTTAGTTCCAGTGCCTGGCACTAAGAACTATATAAATAAAATAACAAATAAATAATCAAAATATTTGCTCTTCTAGTTAGTCCTGAGTCATATGGGAAAACACCAAGAAGCAGACAATATCTGTCTACACACCCAGAAGAATGCTGTCTCTAGAATTCGAAATACACTGTGGATTCATTAAAATATCAATAGACACAAACTACTCCAACTCAAAAAGTATTATAAACCTGTGTTTCAAAGGCTTAGGAATTTTTTTTTAAACAGCCATCAACCTTAAGTGGTAAGAACAGCTGTTAGGTATGTACTGAGGGCCTACCCTGTTCGTGGTCCTACAACAGGCACTTCACAGATGTTATTCAATCTTCAAAACCACTCAGGGGTTCACAAAACGATCCCAGTTTTGCAGATGAGGATTCTGAGCCTCAGGGTTAAGTGATGGGCTCCATGTTGCATGACAATAAGTAACAGAGACTGTGACTTAAAAAGGAAAGACTCACCACTGAGGCCAGCAGGGACAGAATCTCAGGGTCACACAGACACTCCACAAAGCCTTTCCTTGGCGCCGGTCAGAATTTCACTGAGTAACATTCAGCGAAATCCATCTCTCATCTGCAAGGTGTGCTTTAATGGTCAAGGTATGTCCACCCACCAAAGGGACATGCTAGTACAGATCTCATTCTATCATCCAGTTTACTCTTAACGTCCCTTGGGAACACTGTCAGAGGGGAGTAATTTACAAATTGCTACGGTTATTCAAAAGTGACTAGATTTCCACAACAAATTGGGTTCTAGAGCTGGGACAATGGTGAAAATGAAGTAACATCAATGTGTCATGAAGTAACAAAATATGTCTTTGGGTGAGAGTGGACAGAGAAGGAACATGTAAACTAAAATATCCTTTTCTAATTTTGCTTAGAGCAAAGTATTCTTATCACAAATAGCAAATCTGTGACTCTCACACTTTCTTATTCATGGTTTTCTATTATGTCACCTGCCCTCAAGAAAAAAAGAAGTCAGAATGAACGTTCACTGTGTAACTCCTAAGACATGAGTCTGCTCCTAATACTTGAATATAAACTCTACCCTGAAGGAAAAGTCCACGTTTTCGGTCACTACTGTATCCTCAGCACAATACACGGCCGGGTGTCCAGGCCTTCAGTAAATAAGGGTGGGTGTTCCTACCCAGCACAATACAGAAATATAGAATAGAAAAGGTGTAAAGAGCCACCTGTGGAAGGATTACTCATCGCATCCCAGCAGGCCTCAGCACCAAACTGCTCCTTGGAACCTAATAGCTACAGATATGTGAGATTATAGGAGAATTTTTTTGAGTGAACACATAATATGCTTTGGGGGTGAAAATGCCTCCCAACCCCTTTTGACTATTCATAATATTTGCCAATATTTTGAAATACTGGTCTAAAATATGCCTCCTAATCAGCTACCTCAGACATCTGAATCACATATGCAAAAAAGTCACTGCTAGCATTGTGCTAAATGAGGCCGACACAAAGAAGACCAAAGCTGGACCAACTCTAATTTGATAGAGACACAGACAGACTGTAAACAAGTAATTACAATGCTGTGCAATGAGAGTTTTCAGCAAAGGAGAGCCAAGAGCTGGGCGTGCAGAGAAGGGGATAACTAACCCTGCTGCACGTTTCAGTCCCACGCTGCGAGCAAGAACCTTTCTTTCCCCACCATCCTTTGCAATTTCCTGGCAGATCCTCATTATTTTCTTTAAAGTGATAAAGCGGCACAGCCCATCTATATTCTAAATACTTAGTCACCATGCTCCTCAATTATCATCCCACCCCGACAAAAAGCTGCACATGGCTTTATTTTTTTTTTAATTTATTTATTTTTTATTATAGATTATTCAGTACAGTTTCAATCTTTTACTCCCATTCCAGCCCACCCACCCATCCCTCCCAACCTCCCTTCCATTTCCAAGCCCCGTAGTTTTGTCCATGTGTCCTCTATATTTGTTCCTGTAAACCCTTCCCTTCTCCCCTGAAATTCCCTCCCCTCTCCCCTCTGGTCACTGTATGCTAGTTAGATAGGAAGTTCTTAAATTAATGGTCAGCCACGCTGTAATACGGCTGCTAAAACATACATACAACTTGAGGGTTTAAGCTGTATGAGAGGTTTTTGGCCCTACTATTTCCTCCAAAATCCATGGCCACCTTATAGCCGACTAAAATTATATTTAACATTCTGTCCGAACTCTTAAAGATACATGCTAAGTGAATGGTTTATCTAAAATCAGGACACCATCATCAGCAGTTTGTTTATTAAACTATTTAAATGCTATCCACCTCCAAGAGAAGTTTAAGGTAACATACAATAAAAGACATACTTTCACATATTTGCACCTGGAAGGAACAGTCATAGGTGTAAAGCCATGAAATTAAAGAAAAGAAGTTGATTCTCCAAATACCAGATAATGCTATTGGTGTGCTTGAACAAGAAAATGGTATCAAAAGTCCCGAGAGTCGAAGCATAAAAGGAAAATGGGGCAGGCCACATAATTCTGGTCAAAGGAATATTATAAAGGGTTTCCACCCTAAGTACTGAGAAACAGACTCATCTTTTTTCACAATGGCTTGTACAACACATGTAGAAGCACTGTCACATGGTCTCTTACACTTTTACTACATAAAATTCGTGAGCATAATATTAAAGTGTAGCTAGGGGAAGGTCCTCGGGGAGGCACTGGTAATGTAGAAATAAATACTTTTGGTTTATACCGTTTAAAAGTACTAAGCAAGATGAATAAAAACATATTGGGTGGGAAGGTATCACAGAGAAGTTGGTCCCCAAAAAGGGGTCTTCCAGGAAAGACCATTCAGATGTGGATTTTCAGAAATAACTGAAGTAAAAGGTTTTCAGAATGCCAACAACTAGTTCACTACCCAGAAAGCTATCATCTCATCCGGCTGGAGCAGGCACAGTTTACACATCAGCCCCCTGGCTTGCAGATTGCTCTGTCACTTATCACCCACCCAACCGTAAAGGGAGGAGCAATCCTAAAGTGTACTCAAGGCTTTATTTCATATTTTAAAAGGAACTTACTCAGGCCATCTGTTTGTGCCTTCGTCTCTTTTATCAGCTTCTACTTTTCCTAAGAGTAACAAGCTCTTCTATTTGGGTAAAGTGCCGCACTTTGAATATCTGGTTACCATGATAAATTCCTTTATCTCTGTACTCCAAGTAGATCCTAGTCATTACAAAGAAACTGCTGGAGACTTAATATACTGAATGAGAGCTGTGAAAGGGGGCATAGAGACTGATGGACATGCTGACCTATCTCCTTGCACAAACCTGTTTGCCCCGCTCCCTTTTCGCTTTGCCCCATGAAGCCCTCTCTTACAGCAGGGTCCCCGCTGTGCTTATGGCAGAGCAGGGGAGTGAGCACAGAGCTGCTGGGCACAAATTGTGACAGAACAGACCCGACCACCTGAAACTGCTGCCTCGAGTTCAGATCAGGCCAATAACAAACCTCAGAACAACCAACAGGACCAAAGAAGAGTACACTTAAGTTGAAAACGCAGCACTTGATCTGAAACAAGAAGGTTGTGCCTACTCAACACCTTGAAAGAGCATTTTTTTTCCCCCAATGTCGGTAATAGTCTTTGCTTTCTTCAGCACCCTACTCTAAGACTGCCCACTGCAGCAGCAGCTGTATACTTTATTAGCTTGATAGACCATTTTCTAGTGCCCTTTTTTTTAATAATAGCAACTTCCATCCTTTGAAACGTGTGCTGAAAAAGAAGAATCAGCAAATATTACTTCAAGCATAATATTTGATTGTCACGGCAAGATGAACTTTGACCCAAACCTTCTCCATAACAATGGACACAATGGCTACCCCTATGATACTTCAGGGGCACTGCATGAAACTGGGGTTATTGAAAAACTGGTAACCTCTTATGGGTTTATTCAGTCTTCAGAATGTCAAGCCAGATTTTCCTTCCACCCTTCACAGTATAATACCGACCCGCAGGACTTAAAAGTCGGAGGTGACATTGAACTTGAAGTATCATCTGACCAGCGGATGGGGAAAGCCAAAGCTGTTAAACTGGTGAAAACAAAAGCAGAAACCTTCCCTGAAGAAGGAATGAATGGAGAGTTGGGTGCACTGTTCTCACAACCAGAGTGTAAATCTCCGGCCGCCCTAGGTCAGAGCCCAACAGGGAGTGTAGGCAGCGAACGGGAAGTGTTTTATCTGACTCATCCCTGAAGATGTGAGTGTTTTATCTGACTCATCCCTGAAGATGTGGAAAGGAACGTTGATCTGGAAACCAGAGATAAAACAAACATACTAGTGTTGTAATTGCTCAAAGCATCATGCTATTGGAAAAGAAACAAGCCCGCTGTCAGGGAGTCGTCTGTGCCATGAAGGAGATGCCTGGCTCTACTGAAAGAGGTGATGCTGTAAAAGAGATATTCTGTCACTGCAGTGAATTTAAGTGTGACCTTCAAGCCTTACAGCCTGGAGATGATGTGCAATTCACAGCCAAGGACAGAAATGGTAAAGAGGTTGCAACAGATGTCAGGCTATTGCCTCAAGGAATGGTCACTTTTGAAGATATCAGCACTGAACATTTTGAAGGAACTGTAACCAAAGTTATTACAAAAGTGTCCAGTAAAAACCAGAATGACCCATTGCCAGGACACATTAAAGTTCACTTTGTGATTCCTAAAGAACTTCCTTTTGGAGACAATGATACAAAATCCCAGGTGACCCCATTGGGAGGCGATCATGTTAGGTTTAATATTGCAACGGACCGATGTGATAAATTAGAACAAGCAACCAACACAGAAGGTCTATCAAATACATTTCAGTTCACTAACAAAGCCAGAGAAGTGGGTATAATTGCAGCCATGAGTGATGGTTTTGGTTTCATCAAGTGTGTGGGTCATGATAATCGTTCTCGTACTATAGTGAAACCCCAGGTGGGAACCAGTTCTGTATTGCAAATGAAGGGAGTTTCCTGTGGTTCCTGATATTCTCACTGCCCAAACATATCCTGCTTTGGGATTATAAAACTTCCCAAAGGCAGTTTTGTTCCATACCCATTCAGATCATGGTTTGCTAGGCACTGTAGAAAAAGAAGCCGCTTTTTCCGATCCTAAAACCACTAGCCCAAATAAAGGCATAGTAAAGAAGACCGAGGATCATTGCTTAGGATACTGAGTAAAATTGACTATTCCATTTCAAGCCAAGGATGTGGATGGATCTACTTCTTCTCAAAGAGGGGATAAAGTTGAATTTAGCATTAGTGAAAAACAGGCCTGGACAGCAGATTGCAATCTTTGTGTGACTTTTAGGTCATAATTATAACTCCAAGAGGCTCTTGGGTTATGTAGCAATTCTGAAGGATAATTTTGGACTTATTGAAATAGCCAATCATAATAAGGAAATCTTTTTCCATTACAGTGAGTTCTCTGCTGATGTCAAAAGCCTGGAATTGGAGGACTTGGTCAAGTACAGCTTGTCCAAAGGCAAAGGAAACAAAGTCAGTGCTGAAAAGTCAACAAAACACAGCTGGTGAATGGCATTATTGAAGAGGCTGATCCTACCATCTACGCTGGTGATGTTCCTGAGGAGTGTTGATTCAACATAGACTGAGCACCGAGGAATGAATGAGATCATGGAGGAAGGGAACATGAAAGGCGAGATCTATCCATCCGACATAGTTGGAATGGCCAACAAAGGGGGTTGCCTGCAGAAAGGGAAGAGTGTCAAGTTCCAGTTGTGTGTCCTGGGCCAAAATGCACACACCATATGGCCTACAACATCACACCCCTGCATAGGGTCACTGTGGAGTGTGTGAAAGATCAGTTTGGCTTCATTAACTATGAAATAGGAGATAGCAAGATGCTCTTTCTCCATGTGAACTTAGTTCAGGATGGCGTGGAGCTACAGACTGGAGAGCAGGTGGAATTCTCAGTGATTCTTAATCAGCGCACTGGCAAGTGCGGCGCTTGCAATGCTTGGCGAGGCTGTGAGGTCCCCAAGGCTGTGGCAGCTGCATGACCTAACAGGCTGGTCAATCACTTGAAGGACATCACCCTGGGTGATGCCAGTGCTCCTTGCCTAATAGCTCTTCGTCAGCCAAGGGAGCCAGAAAACTCATTGGGATTTGGTGCAGAAAGAAAGGGCCTGCAGGCTGGTGTCACTAACAGACCACGTCCACAAAGCACATCATTAACCCACTAGCTTCAAGTTGGGGGATTCTGGGGAAGGGTTCTGAATATCTCCCTCTTTATCCCTCCTAAAATCTAGAATAGTTATTCTACTGAGTGTGGTATGTTTAAAAAATAAATGGATTTTAGAAAACCATTATAAAATTATGCCCAGTTGCAGCCTTGAAGTGACACCATATTAATAACAATTTTAGGAGTTTTATTGGGTGCACTTAACGCAACTAGTAATTGCAAAATCCACTTCGCCTGTGTAAGGGAAAAATACATAGACTGTTACCTTGTTGGCCCTATGAAATTCTGCACTTGATATTTAGTATGTATTACACTTTCATTACTTCTGGAAAGATATTCTGCCTTAGCACTCAGTTGTACTCTTTTTCTTTTTCTCTTCTTTTCTTTTCCTGATCATTGTGCAATTCTGAGGACTATATGAGGGTAGGCTATATTAAAAAGTCCAAAAATTTATAGAGGCAAATCTTGTCACAGTCTGCTTAATTGAAGTTTGGTTTTATTTCAATGAAAATTATCTGCCAGAGTAGCCATCCCCCATCCCAGGGATGGGGGTAGGGTGGTAAATTTACTACAATTAGTATGTGTGCTGCAGAATTTCATGCAAATGAGGTGGGCCAGCCTTGTGATAATTTACATGTATTTGAACAAATAAAAAAAAGACAAGTGCACAAATTTGTTACTGCTTAGATCACTACAGCTTCTAGGACCCAGTTTCTTTTACTGATTTAAAACAAAACAAAAGTAATTTTAAAGTTGTGCCTGATACGAATCTTGTTTTTTCTATAAGTAGCCACCTGGTTCCTGTGTCCTGTAAAATACACGCACTTGGTCCTTTGTGTAGCTTCTGTTCAACTTTACATCACAGAAACAGATGGGCCTGGTTTCTTGGCGCTCATCTAGAACTCACTACATATAGGGCCCTGGCCAGTGCACCGAAGGCTTTGACTAAGATGGCAGGTCCTTTCAGGAGGTGTAAGGAATGGTGCCTTTATCTTCCCACTGTTGTTTGAGGTTTTGATCTTCTCTGGGTAAAGAGGCCATTTATGTTTGCAAACACAAAACAGTTTTGCTTTCTCCATTTTCTGCTAATGGTGAAAGAATGGAAGCAAGTAAAGTTTTACTGATTTTTAAGACACACCACACACACAAGAATAATGCCCCATTGAGTATATTCTGAGGAATGCTGCTACAAAGTATTTTGTTAAAACAATATCTAAATTCTTAATGGGCTGATTCATCGATACTGCTCTGTGGCTCACTTTGGAGAATTAGAAGACCTCCAGGACTAAGCCTTCAGCTAGAAACCTGACTCCTCTTCTAGTGCCTGAGATGTACTCACATCTCTGATTCAGCCACTTTGGGGCAAGGGAACCAAGCCTAGGCTTAGTGGGTGTTCCTTAGGCATTCAAGAGACCTAAGTATGTGGTGTTAAAGCAGGAAATTTCCGAGGCAGAATTTCTAAGAGGGCAAACGTAGTTCGTGGTAATGTATTAGACATAGTTTTTATACAGTTATCTATGTTGATATCCTTTCTTTTTTTCCACCATTTAATTGACTTAATTTCTGCCCCTGTCCACATTCATTCCTTGTAATGAGAAACTTCATTTCCTCTGTGCTAATGACCAACTAATTCAGAATATGATGTAGCAGGGGTGTCAAACTCACTTTCATCGGGGGCCACATCAGCCTCACGGTTGCCTTCAAAGGGCCTAATGTAATTTTAAGACTATAAATGTAACTACTCCTTAACTAGGGGCAAGGAGCTTGGCGCTGCTGCCGGGTAGAAACAAGGTGCAGGGCCGGATAAAACAAGGTGGAGGGCCGGATTCAGCCGGCGGGCCTTGTGTTTGCCACCTGTGGTGTAAAGGACTAACAGGTCCTTGGAACTGCCAGGAATATTTGAGTTTAAAAATGATTAAATATTAAAATATTTGGATAAAATTTTTGCAAAGTACCTTTTAATATATTAGATCATATTTTTACTTAGTGTATTAAGCTATTTGTTTTAATTACAAAAATAATTACACATGTTTACATTAAACATTACAAGTGTTAATGCCCTTAGAAAGAATCCAGGTTCTTCGAATTCTACCATTTAAAGATAACTGAAGGGAACAATTCGATTAATGCCTTTCCAGGTTTTTCCCATGTTACATAGTTTCATTATTGAAATGTTAACCTTATAAATTCTATTATAGCCTATTTTCATATGTTTTTGTCCCAAGTCAGTATATTTCTTTGTCACAGTTACACAATATTCCATTGTACAGATGAATAATAATGCATCCATCCATCCTCCTTTGGAAGGCCATCTGGGTTGCTTCCAGTGCTTGGTTTCAAAGTTCACTAAGCATCCTCAGAGCTAAATCTCTGAACACAGCTCTTATCATTTACTTAGAAATTACTCCCAGAAATAAGCTCACTGAGTCAAAGGATGGAGACATTGTTCTCATTTAGTCACAGGAGGCCTTGTAGGCAAAACAACCCTCTGAATTTTCCCACTCTATTCCTGTTGCATTTACTGTTACTCTAATTATTATCTGGTTTTCAAGATATTCAAATCCTGTAGTCTACTGGACAACTTTGGTTCAATAAGCTATCTGGCTTGTCATAACGTCTGCGTCCTTTAAAACAAGATCTGAAGTCATCCTGTCTATTCACCCTTTTGTGTTTTTAAATTTTTATCCATCTGTAATTTCTCTGGTATCTCTAACTGAATGACTGATGTGAATCACCAAATATTCCAGGACTTGCACTGACTGTAGCTAATCTTTAGTTCAAACCTGCTTTGCTCCTCACTCGCAGCAACTTTCTAACCCACAAGCAGAGTCACTCCAGAAGGTTTGGAAGCTCAGAGCAAGTATCTCCAAATCTCAAGCCCTCCTCCTACTGAGAAGGATGTTGATGCAGTGGCATTTCTCAGGACATATTCTCGGGACACTATTCTTATGAGAAGGCTCACCTGGGGCAGCATCCGTGATAAAACATTAAGTTCTCTGCCCCCACCCCTCTCGTGATGTAACACTTGATCTACTGAATACCTCCCTGTTTATCTTTGCAGCACCAAGGTGTCAGTGAAACAACAGGCAGCAGCATTTATTAAAATCAGAGTGTTTCCTGAGCGGGACAGTAGTGCAGCTCGGGATCATTTTCTGGACCATAACTCTCATCCACATAGTCCCATCAGAACGGGCAAGGCTGTAGAGCCGAATCTGAGAGGAGCAGTAGCTTCGCTGTCGGAGCACAGTTGCCATCCAGGAAGGTGGCTGGGACCAACGATGTTCCTGGCGCACAATTAAGCTCATACTGTGTCTATTAAGTCACTCCTATTCAGTGCATATTAAATGCTTGGACCAGTGTTAGGTAAGCACTGGACACGATGCAGACAAACCCAAAGAGCTTTGGTGTTTCTCATGGGGATGTCATCAGCATTCTGGACAGGACAATATTTTACTGGGTGGGACTGTTTCAAGGACAGAGGGTCATTAAGTAACCCATACCCTCAAGACATTAAATACTAATATACACACCCCCTTGCCATCATCACGACAACCACAAATGTCCCCACAGGTTTCTGTATGCCGGTGCATATAGGAGGGATCACCACCCCTCATTGAGAACCTCTGCTTTTACTTGTTGAGATGGAATTCACACTCAGGAAATGACAGAAAATAATATTAATCCGGCTATGGAATTGTGCAGTGCAGCTGTATGAAGCACGAAGGATCAAAGGAGATCAAGGAAGCTGACAGCACAGTACAAGCTTTGGTGTGAATGGGCAATGGAGACCTGTAGCCTCTCTCAGGAGTCCAGTCCACGGTTAAAATGTGCTGTGAAATGCATTCTCTTAAGACATCCTGGATTTCCTTGCTTTAAGCTGATTATGTGAACTAATACCAGTAAAGCACATCCTACGCACTTGGCAATGCCAACTTTTAAAAATGCTGTTATTGTTTCTGCCTTCCTGTTCAGGACAAGTTTTCTCCTTGCATCCTGGGTCTCCAGGGAGGGCAGGAAAGCAGTGAGAGTCTTGGTGAAGGTGAAGGACACTGCCAGCGTGGCCTGCGGGGCTGCTTCAGAGAGCTACATCGGAAGCACCACCCGTTCACCGCAGGACTGACCCTCACTCGACCCTGAGGAGACCAGAACCTGGTTCCTTTCTGCCCTGTCAGCTCTGGTCAAAGGGCCATTGTTTCCAGAGAACCAGTGTGTTTAAGCCTCTGGGAACAATGGCTCTTGTTGATCTACTGCGTTCCCAATGAATAAGGTCACTGACTGTTTTCAACCTTAGCCACAATCAGTGTCTGTGCCCTTTACTGCACAGTGTTGGGGGGTATGTCCTCTGATGGCATCATTATGCTCAGGTGAGGCTGAAAAGGCCAGTGAGTGAGCACCTTTTATAGATCCTGTTCACAGCTCACAGTATGTGAGCTACTATATGGGCGTGATTCTCAAACTTCTGGGGCTTACTTAAAATGCAAAGAGCTTCTTTGAAATGCAGATTTCCAGTAAGCAGTGGGGGCACGAACCTGTCTGTGACTTAACCAACTGCAGGAGTTTCTGGTACAGGGACCCATGGGCACCGTTTTGAAGGACTGCCACAGAGTAAGAGTAAACTAAACAAAAAACTAGCATCTTCTTGACATTTTCTATCCTGCCTCCTTGAAATGTGTTCTTCCCTAGGAACATAAAAACTAAACATCTAGCAAATACCAAAACAAGAGAATAACTTGATTCTGCAAGAAAAACAGAGTCCTGTTGTAAGGCTCACATACAGATATGGTAAGCCTGCAATTAAAATGTATATGTATGTGTACATACAAAGAATTTACATTTCAGTTGCCATGTAAGAGTGACTGATGACAAGAAGAGTATTTGTTACATCAAAGCACATTAAACGTAACTACACAACCTTACATTTGGATAAGCTTCACTAATTTTTCAACATTTCTTACTTAATCCTCATGAAGGAATATCTTACCATCTGACCACTTATAGTGGACTGGTGTTCAAACCAAGGCATTAAGAGGCTCACACAACATGTCTAAAGGTCAAGACGAGAGCCTAAACATCCGAATGCTATGCTTTTCCTGCTAGATTAGAAATGGCAAAGAGGTTTCATGCCACATGCCAACTGAGATAGACCAGGAGACCAGAAAGAGCTGTCCGCGGCGCAATGCCAGGAATGCCGGTACAGCCAGCGCGGGGAAGGGAGTGGGAGCAGAACAGCGGTGTCTGCCATGAGCACAGGGGAGAAGAGTGGCAGCATCCGTGCATACGCATATGGGACACACCACCTCTCAGGGTATTCGGAAGCACTTAAAATATTTATAGACATCACTACTTTCATTTCTTCACTCAACAAACACAATTCAGTATCTACGATACGCCAAGCCCTATGCTAGGTGAGAGGGATGCAGCTACCAATGGAGTGGAAGTACCACCAATGGGATGGACGCCACATGATAAGGCGGCCTCTCACCCAAGACTTTACCTGACAAAACGGTGTTTAACGGGAGAACTGAAAAAAAAGAACAGATGTCAACACAATGTTAAAAAGGAAGGAGGAAAGTGAATGATGTTTCTGTGAAACTGAAACCAAACCACCACGGCTGGGTCACAGAGGGGGACAGGCAGGGTGGGGAGGGCTGGGGACGGGCAGGCAACAGCCAGGTCCTGAGGGACTTCGAGGTTGTGAGATTATGATTTCAATTTAAGATCAGGAGAAGTTAGGGAGAAGCTGGGTGATGTAGGTTCATTTGTTTTCATTCTGTTTTTTTGAGGGGAGAGGGTGTGAATTGCCAGATTTGAGTTTCATAAAGAGAGTAGACCGAGTCATGGTGAGCATAGTAAGCAACTGTAGTCCCCCAGGTGACCAGAACCACAGGGTGACAGGGAAATAGGGAGCACTGGTGGATCTGAGGTAACCTCGGAAGCAGAATCTACAGTGACTTGGTTTGGCAAAACACACAGATGGTGACAGAAACACAGGAGACCAAGATGCAGCTCAGATGAAAGTGCGTAGCACACACTCAAGTGGCAACCCTGCATGGCAGCAGGGCCAACCAGGACTGGAGACCCTAAGAAAAGGTTAAGATTTGAAAATCTGGGGATCGCAGGAATGGAAGATGATAGGACCAAAAACACTATTCCTATATTCTCTGCTTTCCAATCAACCTGAATTTTATAATAGCTATACAGTCACATTTGTGAAGACTTATTCCAGCAGAGACGTTATCATCTAAGTCTCTGATTTTCTAAATTACAGCACTTACTGCAGTTTTTACCTCTCATAACAACTTAATTCAAGCAACTAAAAAACTCCTATTGAAAATTTTGTTGATTTAGTACTTTACTGCCTTGTTAAGTATGGCACATCAACATAACTTCATCTTTCTTTAGAAATATAATATCTTACGTTAATTCTACCACCAGAACTCTGCATATATGACGATCTCGAGGCCCCTGGCTGTGTGAGTGGAGAATACCTGGCGTGGCTTGCTATGTCATCTGTCATCACTCTAAGTGCCCAGGGCTGTTGTAAGTTGCCCTACTTGGAGACGAGACCAGAAGAGGGGGCCCAGGTCGTTGAAACTGTAATGAAGATGCTGGCCCCTGGCTGAGCTAAACCACTCTGGGAGGTTTGGGGTGGGGGGGAGGCTTGTTTCAGATACAATTAAAAGAAGTGGAGTGGAGTCTCCGAAAGTCATGATGCGAACCAAACTGCAGAACTCATCCATCTCAAAAAGGGACTTTGATTCCTGGAGCTGACGTTTTCTTTTCTGCTCCGCTGCACATCTCCTAGGATGAAGGCACTAAAATTGGCAGTTCTTTCACTTCAAGAAAGTTTCTGATTCTTTCCTGACAACAGGTTTTAATACGAAAAGCTCAAGATGCTGTCATCCACCTTTGCCTAAAATCACCCTGGCAGAAACTGTCAGTTTTCTTCTTAAAATCCTCTCAGAGCCAACACCACTAA
This sequence comes from Trachops cirrhosus, assembly GCA_028533065.1. Lineage (NCBI taxonomy): Eukaryota > Metazoa > Chordata > Mammalia > Chiroptera > Phyllostomidae > Trachops > Trachops cirrhosus. The sequence continues at coordinate 126,642,220 of CM052542.1, forward strand.
ACACCAGATTCTCAAGGCTCAGCTTTGAAGCCCCAGCAACCACATTAGACCTTGTGGGAAAGAAAACCCACGGCAACCCTATGACTTCCACTTTTCATTCTTCAAAGCCTTGTATGGCACACAAGAGGAGTGTGTAAACAAACTTTCCCAGGTTCTACGTGTTCGAAAATAGCTGGAAGTACATTTATTATTCTCCTTAAAAATATTTTTAAAAATTCAAAAAGATCTGACGTGCACATGTGTTTATTTACAAGTCACTGTTTTGAAGTGCTGCCATTCATTTAGTTCTCAGACATCTGTTTAAGAACAGATTATAAGATATCTAAAGATTAAAATAAAGGAAACAAACTAGAATTTCTACAATACCACCAACCCTGGCTGAGAGCAGAAAATACGCATACTTGTCCACTAAACAAAAAAGAGGTCAGAAGATTGAGGAGTTACACGAGTCAAAGCAAAAGCAAATGCCATAAAGAAAAAGTTGGGAGAAAACAGAGTCTATATATATGCAATACATGAAATGTATAAAGGTATCTATTATATACCGGTATAATATGTATATTATCTGTATGTTACATATATTATATAAAATATAAAAAGCTATATGTTATCTTTAAATTATGTTTATTACAGTGATATATAAGTCTGTCTAGGAAATGTGCAGTCATTGTTAATATAATGAGAACGATTTGTGCAATATTGATGTAACCTGGCAGCCAAGGAGAGTGCACTGGGATGCACATGCATGAACAGTCAGTGGGGGCGGTAGACACTGATGAATGAGCATGTGTACTGTGTGGCCGTTGCATTCAGAATGACTAAGCGAGTAAAGCAACGAATCTGTATCAAATTTTGCGTTAAGCTTGAACATTCCTCCACAGAAACTAGTCAGATAATTCAGAAGGCCGAAGCTATGGACAACTGGTGATTGGCAGCTTCATCACAACAATGCACTGGCTCATACATCATGTCTCGTGCAGAGTTTTTTGGTGAAACATCAAATCACCCAGGGGACTCAGCCCCCCTACAACCAATTTGGTGCCCTGTGACTTCTGGCTTGTCCCAAAACTAAAATCACCTTTGAAAGGGAAGAGATTTCAGACCATTGATGAGATTCAGGAAAATACAACGGGATAGCTGATGGCGACTGAGAGAGCTGTGTGAGGTCCCAAGGTGCCTACTTTGAAGGGGACTGAGGTATCCTTGTGCTATTACAATGTTTCTTGTATCTTGTATCCTCTTAACTAAATGTCTCCATTTTTCATATTACATGGCTGGATACCTTCTGGACAGACCTTATGTATTATTCGTAAAGTCCCAATATTTCTTTGTTAATTGGTTTTCATTTTTCAGCAACCATTCATGCAGGGTTTTTGGTTATTATAATGGAATGACAATTGCAGAGAAAAAGAAAAGTGTTTTCTAATCTCCCAGCTTTCATTGTTTTTAACATGCAACTTGCCTGCTTTTCAGCCCAAAGGCAGGAAGACACCACCGTTTAGATTTGGACTACTTCCCTCACACACTGTATCTGTATGACCACCATCAGGACAATTATAAGCCAGTGACGTTAGGCACCCACATCTGATCTGCCACAACCCAGACAGCACTGGAGTAATGTCAGCACCCAGACTGTCTTGGAAACCAAGTGTTGACTTTCAGCAGAGCAGTGAACATTTCAAGACAAACTTAGATTTTTTCCATTACCTTATGCTCAGCTGGAAAAACTGACTCTTATAGCAAGACAGGCAACTCGACTTAGGAGTGACTGAAGTCTGAGGCTGATTTTCACATCACTTGGAATCGTGGGAGGAGAGGAGGACAGCAGGGATGGGGGCAGTGCACTTCAGCACGTCCACACAGCCCCTGGATCAATTTATTTTACAAAGCCAGGGTGAGTAGATAAACCTGTCATACATCTAGTTGTCAAAAATTATCAACCATTAGAACAAAAGGGTTGGGGGTAAAAAAATAAGTCTGCAAGTAAGGCAGAAAATAATCCCACTGCCTATAGGAAAAAGGAGTTTCTATAGGGACTGTGACCTAAGTTCAAGTGAACCCCTGAAACAAAGTGTGAGGAATGTTCCACTTTCAGAGGAGGCAGGGTTAACAACGGGGTTTTGAGAGGAAAATAACCAGGCATGGAGCAGTGGCTTCGGCAGGAAGTGGATACGAACTATCAACTCCCCAAGTCAAAGGCCCAAAATAACCTGCATGTTGAAAGCCAAAATTGGGCTTAGTTTGGCCTGATGACCATGTTTGAGGGTAAACTTTACAGGTAGTTTTTAAACCAAAACATTTTTTCACATGACTTAATTCCAAATATCTTTTAGCTTGAGGGAGGGAGGGAAGGAAAGAAAGAATTCAAACTTCATCCATTTTCTGTTCGAGTGACAGAAAATGGGCCCCAAAGGAGCCATTTAAAGAATGTAGTCACACAGCCTTCAAAGGTAATCCCAGAGGAGGCATCCGCAAAACATCCCGTACGGGCAGCTCTACAAAAATCAGTATTTCCCCGACGGACCATTGTGAGAAAGAAAATACTCTTTTGGATGTGTACATTCTGATGCATTTGCTTCTCAAATGTCTGCTATGCTCACACACACTCACGTGACTTGTAGGGACTTAATAACAACAGTATCAGGTAACAGTTTTTGAATGTGAGGAGTGTCTGAAGTGCTTTACCATTAATCTTCAAAACAACTCTGAAGATAGTCACTTTATTGTCCCCATTTCACAGGTGAGGAAACCGAAGCCCTGAAAGGTCACACAGGGAGGCAGGGGAGGAGATGAACCAGAGCCTGCTCTGGCCAAGACCATCACAAACACCGGAAGCCAGGGCTCTAAACAAGCTAACTCTGTACCTGTACATCTAAGTGCTCTATTAACCATGACAACGATCTTGCTTCCATGAAGGAAAGTAGGTTTAAAGGCTTTCTTCACTTCATGGGCCCTCTTTCCCACTCAAAGACAGATTTTTCAGCCACAATTAAGTTTCCCTTCTGCTCACATTCAGTTTTTCCTTAATAGAAAATTTAAATCAAAAGCTTTTGCTGAAAAGCTCAGAGGGACAATGTATCAGGTCTAACTTCAAAGTCCAAGGAACAGGAAACAGATCCTTTGTGCAACAATCAACTAAAACACCATCTTGCAGTTTCAGAAGGCGAAACGCTTTGAAGATGTGAAAGAAACATGGAAAAACAGAAAACACACAGGGTCCAGGCTGGCGCCAGGCGGGCTCGCAGCGCACTGCCTCTTGTTCTACGAAAGCTCGGCCCGAACATGCCGTGAACCCCAGGCAGCCGGACATGCTACAAACACCTTCTCATTTGCAAATGTGAAACGTGTGCCATTATTTCCCTGATGTGTTCAATCTGTTGAAACTACCTTCATCTTTGATTTGTAGATGGTAAATACTTTGGTTAAGTTATTCATTGTCTCTGCCTGAAAGAGAGGAAAAAGAGAAGTGAAATGAACTCAGCCTCGGCTGTTGGTTGTAAGGAGAAAAGGCAGCATGTGCACACTATCAGTACAATTAAGAAAAGCGGATGTGACTACCTTTGAGGACAAGGCAGCTATTTCACTGAAGCATGTGTAGAACATCAGCAAGCTACCTCCACAGAAGAAGCTTTGTGATATTAAAGGGAATCACAGCTCCCACCCCACCCCCACCCCTGGCACACTTGAAATTTCTAGCATTAGAGGAGAAGAGAAAATGGCCATCCTCAACATTGCTTTTAAAAATGTCTTCTTGCCCTGGTTGGTGTAGCTCAGTGGATTGAGCGAGGGCTGCGAACCAAAGGGTCACCAGCTTGATTCCCAGTCAGGGCACATGTCTGGGTCCTAGGCCAGGTCCCCAGTAGGGGGTGTGTGAGAGGCAACCACACATTGATGTTTCTCTCCCTCTCTTTCTCCCTCCCTTCCCCTCTCTCTAAAAATAAATAAATAAAACCTTAAAAAATGTCTTCTCCTTGGTTTCTATAGACAGTGCATTCAGAAAGCAGTATTGGTGTGTCCCCTGTTGGTGATTCAGTTGGTTGGGTGACATGGGAGAAGCCCAAACGATTTTGTTTCTCTTGGTTCTGCTTCAGAAAAGGTTTGCTTGGAAAAAAAAAAACAAAACACTCTGTAGCAACAAACAGCAGGCACAGCCACTGCAGTGAAACCTATGGAGACTGAGGTTTTTATAAGCAGATTCTAACAAGAGACTCTGCTTAGAACACATGGCAATTGCTTTGCATCCCTTAAGCCACCTAGGAACCTCATATGGTATATATTTTTATCCTCACTTTACAGATTAAACAATAACTTGAATTTCTCTTTAATGAAATGTTGTTTCCACCCCAAAGTGTGTATCGCTGTTCAGAGGAACTTGCCAGTGGACACACAGCTGAGGACCCTCTGGTTTGCTAAATCAATTCACTCTCCCTGAAAGGAGACTGATGTGAAAACAAGGCGCAGGAGGGTCGTGCGCTGTGTCTACTGAACCGAACACACAGAGAGATCACAATGTTTGACATGGGCTGAGTTCAGCGCGGGACAGGACCCCGCTTCAGAATCTATGATATACGTCCCAAATCACTTCAGGTATAAGAGGGAAAGTCTTTAAAAGTTCAGGTTATACCACTAATTACGTGAGTATGCTTCTTTTTTTATAAAACATGGAGATTAAAGTATAGTAGCATGTATCTCCTAGTTATATGTAAAAGAAATGACAAGTTCAAAATGCCAGCAACCAAGGAAAAACAAGGACGTGTTCCCAGGGTTATTATCTCTGCACAAACTTGGCTCAGTGAAGGTCTATGAGAGCCATCAATTATCTTAGAAATACCACAACTTTTCAAATGAAACCTCCACCAACAAAGGATAAAGCAGGAAGTTCAACAGGAAGTAATTTTGAAATTGATTAGAGATAGCCTATGAGAACCAAATCAAAAATTCATTCCATTAACTTGGATTGTGTGACATTCCAGCTAGGTGGAGCTCAAGTTCACCTTTGACTCTTCCCCAAGAAAAAGAAACTATACACATTAGTAATTAAACACCAAGGCAGAGTACATATTTTGACCTGTATTTTTTATTGTCTGTAAGCAAACAGGTTCCTTAATCACTAATTCCTCTCTATTTTCCCCATTATGAAAAAACCCAGCATGTGCAAACATCTTTGATGAGCTAATAATGGTCCCTTGAGGGTCCCGCCTTTCTTTGCTATTTCTCCAGGCACACACTATCTAATCTGTGCGAAGCTGACAAACTAATTATCCTAGAGCACTGGTTTTATCAGCTTTTACACACCCATCCTGCCAAACACAGAGTCAGAAAGAGTTAGCCTAGTTTTCAGGTCCAACACATCTGGCCTTTATCTGATTTCCTACCCCCTCCCTTTTCCAGCCCTCCACTCATGCCAGACTCTTGTACTGCTTAACCCTCGTCACTGTTTTCTTTGACTAACAAAAGCACAATGACCACGCTCCCACCTGAAATGCTCATCACCTCGGGCAGCCATAATACTGTACCACTCAGGTTGGCCACCTGCTTCTCTAACCCCTCCTCCTCAGCCTCCTTAGACAACTTTTACCCTGCCCATCCCATAAAGGGACACCCTTTTCCCAAGATCCAGCCCCTGTTCCCTTCTTCAACCAAGGGCTAGGAATTTTTGAGAGACAGAAGGAGGCAGCCCTGTCTAAGCCAGAAATTTCAAAGTTATCTTTGGCCATGTATCCTTAGAAAATTGGCTGATTCTATGGCTGAGGCAGAAAATACACCAGATGAGCCTGAACTATCCTGTAGGATCAGAAAGCGTCACAAAATGTGCATATGCACACACACACACCAGCAACAATGCAGCGTGTCAAAGGGCACAGGAGCCAGCTGAAAGAGCTCCCAATGAGAGCAACAAACTAAATAATGCAGTATAAGATTATAAGAGTAACCATAAATTAAACAGCCATAAATCCATACTGATATAATTGAATGAATGAATGAGTGATTGAATGAATGAATGAGAGAGTATATACAAATCTGTGCAGAAGAATTCAAAATAATTTATATAGATATTCCACTCCCAAGAAGGTGGAGTATTAACTCCCTACTCCCTGTGTGTGGGCTGTATAGTGACTTCCTTCCAAAGAGTAGAGTATGGAAAAGGAGGGAAAAAGTACACTTATAACGGAGAAACTTGACAATGATCAAGGTCAGTATCAACAGTGATAAGTCATGTTCACACTATATATTGCAGATGTGATGAAAATGATGCTTCATTTCTGAGGCCTTCCCTGAAGAAACCCATAATCCCAATCTAATCATGAAAACAGCATCAGCCAATTCCCAACTGAGAGACATTCCTACCAAAGAAAGACCTGACTCCTCAAAACTATCAAGGTCATCAAAGATAAGTAATGTCTGAGAAACAGCCATAGTCTAAGAGTCTAATAGTCTAAGGAGACATGATGTAATATGGCATCCTGGGTGGGATGCTGAAACAGAAAGGGGATGTTAGGTAAAAACCAAGGACATATATGGTTTTTATAAACCATAAATGGGTCAACATTGGGTCATTAGTTATGACAAATGTACCACACTAATGTCAGATGTTAGTAGTAGGGAAAACTGGGAATATGGGAAGTCTCTGTACTACCTTTGTAATTTTTCTCTAAATCTAAAACTATTCTAAATTTAAATGTTTATTTAAAAAAATTATCCTTGGCTCTTCTATCTCCCTTACACCACACCCAGGCTGTAATCCAAAATATTTCTGTTCCCGCCTCTCCCATTTCCTGGGCCACTGCCCGCCCCCAGTCTTTGTCTTCTCCAATCCATCCTCCACGCAATTGCCAGAGGAAGCTTTCTAACACACAAATCCGAGGGTGCAACCTTCCTGATCAATACCCTTCAACGGCTCCTCCTCAGATCAGAGTTGCCAAACTTTTTATATATAGACTCAAATAACATATATATTTAAGCCTACTCTGTCATTAAAGCACCAAAACTGTCATGTGAATACATAAATAAATAAATGTGGCCATGTTCAAATAAAACTTTATCTATAAGAACAGCCAGAGGACGGGATTTGGCCCACAGGCCACATATATAGTATACCAGCTCCTGGCCTAGAAAATCAAGTCCAGACTCCTTAGAATGACTCTCACAGCCTAATCTACAGCACACTTGAACCTTCTTTCCAGGTGAGCCCTCCTTCCTCTGGCTGAGTTATCTGCTCCAACATATATGTGCTTCCTGTCCCCCCTCACTTAGAGGAGTTAGGGCCCTGCCTCTGTGAAGTGTCTTCAAGTCATTTCGTGTCAGAGTAATTTTCCTTTATCATAACTTATAGCATATCTGGACCTCTGTAACTCATCTGAGACAACACCAGCTAAAATGTTAAAAAGCATCAGATATTATCATTTAATGTTGTATATTTGTCTTTGTTTTGTTCTTTCCAACCAATTCCAAGTATGGTTCAGTTATTAAGTAATACAAAGTGAGTTAAGACATGCCTTCAAAAGACGAGCAGGTAATAAGTAACTGAGCTAGTACATCCTAAAGCATGCTCTGAGAACTTCAAGACATATTCATAGGTACAGCCTTCAAAATGAAGTGTTTTATAATCGACTAAGTCTGAGGAATTCTGGGTTCAACTTCAACAAAGTAAGGCAGATTTCTTTGTCACAGGAATTTTCAAAGCCTTCATTGTACATTGTGAATTTCCTTAAAGAGGAATACATTATCCAATAACTCTCAAATATGTTTGGGCATGGAATTTTTTCACATTTTTAGCATCTGTGTCCTGCAGAACAATTAGGGAATTGTTGAAATTAAGCATCAGTTAAGAAATTGTTGAAATTAAGCATACTCCTACAAGGCCTACCAAAAGTTCTAGTTCATTCTATTTTTCATTGTGGTAGGCTGAATAATAGTCCCCCAAAAGATATCCATGTCCTAAACCCTGGAATCTGTGAATATTAATTTATATGGAAAAAAAGAGGATTTTTCAAGTATGATTGAGTTTAGAATCTTGAGATGAGATAGAAAAATTATCAGGATGGACCCTAACTGCAATAAAAACTGCAATCAAAGGCATCCTTATAAAAGGGAGGCCGAAGGTGATCTGATCAAAGACAAAAGAAAAGGCAATGTGACCTTGGAGGCAGAGGCTGCAACACTGCAGCCGTGAGCCAAGGCACGTTGGCAGCCAACTAGCAGAGGCAAGGACCTGCTCTCCCAGAGCCACCAGCAGAAGCACAGCCCTAACTACACCTTGATTTCAGCCCAGGGACACTGATTGTGGAGTTCTGGCCTCCAGAACTGAAAGAAAATACATTTGTGTTGTTTCAGTCACCAAGTTTATGGTACTTTGTTATAGCAGCCATAGAAAACTCATACAGCCACAATACCAGTCACAGTGCAGTGTTTTTTGCTGGCATTAAATATTCTGAAATGAAGTCAAATTAGCCTTTTCCACAGTTAGGCCACAATTAATCTTGACTAGTGAGGTTTTATCATCTACCTAAGGGAAACAGTGTCAGTCCATGGTTAGGACTCTGGAGCTAGGTTAACCCACCTGACTTCAAAGGCATCTTCACCATTTACTAGTTAATTGCATGACCTTGGTCAAGGTGTTTATCTTCTTTGTGACTTAGTTGCCTCATATGTAAAATTGGGCTATATTCATAGAGTTGCTTTGTGGATGAGATAAAATCATGTACAAAAAGCATTTAGTTCCTGATATACAATAAGCACTCAGAAATGAAAACTACTTTGCATTATAGCATTATTGCTATCCAGAGGGGAAATATATCCACTTTCACCCCAAGCTAAATCTCATATTCTTTTATTCTCAGTTTCACAAACTATACATCTTTACCCAATTTCTAGCTCAGGATGTTCAAATGACCTCACCAAGGTAAGGCAGGTAAAGAAGCTCATGCTTGCCTCTGTGAGTCACAGCTTTTCGGTATGTGACTTGATTAATAATGACAGCTAATAGCTCTAAGACATGTGTTTAATGTCATGTATTAATTCACATTGCTCAAAAAAGGTCTAAAGCTACTCTTCTTGTATGGGTTTTCTGTATTAGGTCAAAGTGCCAGCAAAGGCCTATTTTCTTAATTATTAAGCAGATGATGCTCCATTTGTTAGTCTTTATCTTAATGTTTGGTTATGCTCAGAGCAACATATGAAATTATTCTGATAGGTCCCAATACAGGAATGGCACAGGCACTGGAAATCAGCAAAGGAGACAAAGGGTCTTTGCACAACATACCAGGCACATCTACCGTCTCTTGGTCTCTCCCCATCCACCACTATTCTCCACGAGCAACCTCTGTGCCACTTGCTGCCACCTCCTACAGTGTAGCCAGCCTACATGGGTGATTAATTGGGTACCATACGACATAACCAATCATAAATATTGGGTCACCGTTGGTCACAAGGTGTTAGAAACTCAGAGCTTTGATTCCTGAAGCCTTTAAGAGCCTTCTACTAAAATGGAGGTATCCTTAGGAAAGTTAGCATTTTAATTTTTATTAGAACTCAGTAGTGTAAAAGATTCAAAGGAGCTGACGTAAGAAGCTAGAAAGATTCTGAAAAAGGATATGGGAAAAAGCATACCATTTTCACTATTCTTTTGGGTGTCACCATCAAGAATTCTAAAGAAAACTGTGGCTCAAGTAACCTAATCTACAGATTGTCTAGAATCCTGTGAAGTAGGATGTGCCATAAAGAGCGGCATTAGCATGAGATTCCAGAAGATACCACAAGAAAAATGATCAAGATCTCTTTAGGATACTAGAACTAGGAACCTCCAACAAAAGTTTTGAAAAAAGGCCACCTTGACTTCTGGGGGCTGGCCCAAGGAGACAGAGTACCCACAAACAGGGCATGAGAGGCAGATGTCAGATGGACAGAAACCTCCCTCACTGCAGCAAGGGTCACCACCGCAAGTGTTGCCAGGTCATTTAAGGCAAAGATGAAAAAAGAGTGACATCAACACAACCAAGTTTCCCACCCCACCTGACCTCTAAATGCCAGTCCAAGTCAATCCGCCTTGTAAGGACTGGCCAAGAAGTGACAGCTAAGGCCAGGAGGCAGCTGGGCAGAGATCAGCTCTAAGGCACTAGGACTGAAAGAACTCGAAAGGTCTTGAACCATCCTTGGAGCATGCAGAGAAAAGCAGGGACCTGGCAAGGAGCACACACAGTAGGGGTCTCAGAGCACCTACTGGCCGGCGGGAGCTCAGAATCGCTGTTTACACTGATCACTATACCGTGGACTGTACAACCACAGGCAACTGAGAGCTTTAGAGGCACAAATCACACTAACAAGTTATGGTAGAAACTACCCTAATCAAGGGCTGTGGAAGAAAACAAAAATAAGTCACACCTCTAGCCACAATCAAAACATAGAGAAACAATACCACTCCCTGGGCAGTTGCAAATGGATGCACAATCACACCGCACGAGTGTCATAAACACACTCGGCCAAGCTCTCCTGGTCTGTCGATCAGAGAAAGACCATGCTGGCACCCACCAAAACCTCCCTAAGACCTGCTACTTCAGAAAAGCAAGCTGAGACTTACGAGGAGTGTAAATGTTAGGGATTTTAAGAACCTCCTTTGGGACCTGCCCTTTGATCCAGCAATTCCACTGCTGGGACTATATCCTAAGAATCCTGAAACACCCATCCAAAAGAACCTATGCACCCCAATGTTCATAGCAGCACAATTTACAATAGCTAAGTGCTGGAAACA
>CM052542.1:126653466-126809223 GCA_028533065.1 Trachops cirrhosus
GGGCTGGAATGGGAATAAAGGATAGAAACTGTACTGAATAAACTAAAATAAAAAAATTTAAAAAAAAGAACCTCCTTTGTTTTTCAATTTTAAAACCAAGGTTGAAAACCCAAATGCCAATGGAGCAAGGCATGGAGGGCAAATGGTTCAGAAGCCTGCCTGTAGGAAAAACCAGGAGATGCACGCCTCATCCAAAGGGACAGCACCTCTCAGCCCGAGCCAATGTCACCATGGGGAGGGTGGGCCAGCAGCCGGCTGCAGCCGGCCCTGGGCAGATTGACCCATGAGACGGTTCAGGGGCTGCACCCAGCAGAACCCATTTAGAGAATCACAAAGCCATTGACTCTCTGGTTACTTTTTCTTTTAAGGTGAAAATCAAATGAGTGAATAAAATTTAGTTTCAAGGAATATAAAATAAGAAGTGAAAGTCCTTCCCTGCTACTCCCCCAATTGTTAACACATTAGATCACTGTGTATTCTTCCTTTTCTAGACACACAAGATGTTCTACAAGTCGCTTTTTTCACTCAACAATATGTCATGGACACTCTTCCATGTCAGTACATTCAGATCTACTACATTCTTTTTACCAAGCCCAGAGGTAGAATGCTGAATTTCAATGCTGGGAGACGACCAAAGAGCCTCTAGGTCAATCCCTTCCACTTCACAGATGGGATCCCCAGAGGCCCTGGACACCTCTAACCCCACAGAAAAGAAGCCAACACCCTACTCCCGACATGGGGCCACGCCAGCAGGTGTCACCAGCATCTTGCCAGCATCTCTGCTTTCCAAAAAAAGCCAAGCAAAAAGGCAAAGCTTCCCATGTGGCCGGTGAGAAGCAAGAAGGGAGATAAAATTATCTTAGAGTAATGATTGTGATCAGTTGAAGAACCTCACATCCATCAACTTTAGTTTTTTAATTAGCAAATATCTAGAGTCATTCAAAACACATCCGAGTTACAAAATCAGAATTTACTTAGCAGTCATAGTCTATTTCCAAAACATACTGAATTGAGATTTTCATCAAGTACACATCCTCCTGACTCGAAGCCTTAAAGAAACAGGGCAGGACCTGGCTCACAAGCAAACTGTGCATCCCTGCCAGCTGGCAGGTGCCTGTGCCCGGGCCTCCTGGGTCAGGCCAGGGCTGCGCTGGTGGGATAAAGGACGCAGTCGAGGTCCTGGCTCCAAAGACCATCCTTACATGAGGGAATATGTATAGAACAAGAAGATGAACTTCATATTCAAAATATTAATTCTGTTAGTGACACAAGGTACTGAAAAGCTAATTAAGTATTCAGACCTTCAGAAACTCCAGTCCAGCTCCCAGATATAGAAAAAGCTCTCTATCTAAAGATATAAATTCCCTGGAGGCCAGAGCCTCCCTGTGTGACTAGCTTTCAAAACATTTTAGGAAACTTGACCTCAAATTAAAATGAGCATTTCAGCAGGGGTTACTTAGAGCCTTTGAGAAACTCTAGTTCAGATAAACACAAACTGCAGAAATAAGTTATCCTCACATCCCGTTAATGCAATTTCCTTTGTGAAAGAAATGCTTAGGGGCTTTTTTGGTATTCTTTACTTTAACTGAACAGAAAGATCATCCACCTATTGCCTCACTAGACGCTGGGAACATTCCGGATTGCTCTCCTTTACCCTCTCTTCCATTCCCACATGAGATCCGTCGGGAACGCGCCTGAGCCACCCCGTCTCCGGGCTCCCTTTTCCTCTCCAACTCCTTGAACCTAAAGAACCTCCTGTGGGTTCTTTTTTACCACATCTCAGGGGGACCGGGGTAATAGCCTCCTAATTCATCCTCTGTCACCAATCTTTCACCTCTCCCATTTGTTCCCTACAAAGTCATCTTGAAAATTCACTCATTCAACAAATATTTACAGAACCTTGCCATTCAGCAGGCACTGTGCCAGGCACTGAGGATAGAGCAGGATGCATTAAGTCTTTGCCCACAGAACCTCCTCAGGATGGTGTCAGATAAGTGATCGGTGCCATGGAGAAAAAGAAAGCAGATAGGGGGACAGGGAATGCCTGGAGGACAGTTATTTTAGCTAAGTGGTCAGCAAAGGTTTCATTCCCAAGGGGACATGTGAGTATGTCCTGAAGGAAAGGGAAGGGACAAACACGTCGGTGGAAGAGTATTCCAGGTAGAGAGGGCAGCAGGTGCATCACAGGAGCACGTGCCTGGTGCACCTGTGGACAACGAGGAGGCCAGAGTGGCTGAGCAGGATGAGCAGAGGGGGTGCCCTCACAGGTGCAATCGGAGAGGGCAGACACATGGGGCGGTGCGGCCAACAACGACAACTGGGAGATCATTTGGAGTAAAATGGGAAGGAACTCCTTACCAGAACTTCTTGGAAAATTTATAGTTCTTTATAATACCGGGGAAAAAAAGAAGTCAAGAAATAGGAGGAAGCCCTGGCCAGGTAGTTTAGTTGGTTAAAGTATCATCCAGATAAGCCAAGGTTGTGGGTTCAATCCCAGGTTAGGGCACATACAAGAATCAACCAATGAATGCTTAAGTAGTTTGTGGAAAAATAAATTGATGTTTCTCTCTCTCCCTCTCTTCTCTTTCTTTTTCTTTCCCTCCTTCCCTTCCATCCTTCCTCTCTTTTCCTCTCTCACTCCCAAATCAATAACTTAAAAAAAAAACAACCAGAAATAGGAGGAAAATGTTATAATTCTCTTGCTTCCTTAGCAATCAACACAGAATCAACTGACATCAAGTCTAAAGCAAGAGCAGGAAATGCTGAAATACAGGAGTGATGGTTAAAGCCAACATTTTTGAGACTTGAGCCAGAAGCTTGTAGAAGCGAAGTTGCCCCAGTCGACTCAGTCTGCTTATAGCTCTTACCATGTTCTAAGTGTGTGTTTATGGTCCTGTATGCTGCCAATGCTGAGTCAATCTTGCAAATGAAGTTAATATAAATAAGCCTTGCATGGTATGTTTTATACAAATCCTGATTCTATGCAGTGCTGTTAATCTTGCTGAAAGATCCAAATCTTGATGTTATTTGAACACTACCAGAAAACAGTCAGAAGCATTTTCCAGCATTTGAATATGCAGTAGAGGGTACTAAACTTAGTATTTATTTATTCAACAATTTGTTAGATATCCATACTAATGAGTAAACAGTAACAAGAATGCTGAAAATATTTTAAGAAAGATAAAGTAAATCAATTAGCTTTTTACTAGATATGTTTTAAGTGCTGTAAAATGTTTAATACAAAGGAAAATATGCTTTAACAGAATGAATGCAAAGAAAAGATGTAAATGTTGAAGAAATCAGAACTTAATCTAAAATATGAACTAGCAAAAAAAATCCATTTTGACTGTAAAACCAAATCAAGACAACCAGAAAAATAATTTCATTGTTATAAAAGAAAATGAGTTTATGTGAACTTAGGGAACCCAAATGTTTTATAACAAGCAGTAAGCATGCCTGACCTTTGTTCCAGGAACACTCTATCATCCAAGGCTTATTCACTGTACAAACAAGGGAAATCAGTGCCTTTATTCACAAGAGAAACCCATGGGGAATTGCTTCCCAGCTGCAGGTAGGTTAGCCACAGAGAAAGAGACAGAGGGAGAGAGTAGAACTTGGTAAACATTAGGGTTATAGAGGTAACTAACATAGACCTACAACTGCCAGACAGTATTACAGCCAACTAACTTATACTTAATCATATAATCCTCAATAGTACCAAAGAGACAGGTACTATTATTACCTCTTCCCATCTTAAAAATGAAGAAACAGGCACAGAGAAATTAAGCTACTTGTCACATAGCTACTAAGCAATGGAGCCTGATTTAAACCTGGATCCTGGCTCTAGGTCTATGCTAGTAACCACCACACTTTCCTGCCTCCACGCTTCTTCCACTGGACCCTACTGTAATTGTAACTTCAGTGTGGTTGGCAACTTCATGTGCTGAATGGTTCAGTGTACTCTCACTAACCTCCTCCTCCTATTATGATTACTGTTTATCTGCTGATTTTTTAAATTATAAGGACATTTAAAGGCATACACAAGCTTTTAGCTCCACATGCTGATTCTAATTTCCAGACTGGAAACTTCCTGCCATAAAAAACGTTACTTTTGGCTATTTAAATTGCATGCCTGAAATATCCCAGTTAAGCAACTTGGAATGAGCTAAACACCACCATGAAAAATGGCATTTGGCATCTCTCCTGATTAATTGAGAACTGGATTCTGTCAGTGTTTAAGGACATGAAATTTCAAGGTCTTGGACCTAACATTCACCACATTAGTGTAAGTCCACGTTGGTCTGGAAGCTACTGAGGACTGCCTTGCAAAAATCCATTCAGACAACCTGGAAAAGAGAATTCTGACCGGAAACAGACCATGATGCTAAGGGAAACTGGTTAACATGGGCCCTGGCTGGTGTGGCTCGGTGGATTGAGTGCCATCCTGCAAACCCAAGAGTCGATGGTTCAATTCCCAGTCAGTGCACATCCCTGGTTGTGGGCCAGGTCCCCAGTAAGGTGCACATGAGAGGCAACCACACATTGATGTCTCTTTCCCTCTCTCTCCTTCCCTTCCACTCTCTCCAAAAATAAATAAATAAATAAATAAATAAACAAACAAACACACAAATAAAATCTTCAAAAAAGAAAAAGAAAAAGAAACTGGTTAATATGCCATCAAATATCAAAGACCTGTTACTAAAACTACAAAGGTTAGACAAGGAAGACCCATAAATGTTGTTTTACAGGCCAAAATCTTTTATTTTAACTTGTTTTGCTTCTTTAAGCAATATCAGTATCCAAACCACCAACCATACAGCCCTGCAGGTCACCCTCATCCAGCTGCCACACCAGGTACAACCAGAACTGTCATTCCCAGTCATCTGTAATCACTCGTCTTCTGTGTTGCTGCCACATCTGCGGTCCTGCCCACAAAGGCAGTCACGTGAAATGGATACCCCACCTGATTCTAGAGTGAAGGGGGAAAAGGGAGAGGGTCAAATATAGCTATGTTGGCCAAATCTCTGCCTAAGGAAGATCCATCAGATGTATTAGAATTAAACCCCTTTTACTTGCAAGGAAACTGAACCCTACAGAAGTAACTTGTCCAAGGTCATATGGATCTGTCTGAGTGCAAATTAACGCCCA
This sequence comes from Trachops cirrhosus, assembly GCA_028533065.1. Lineage (NCBI taxonomy): Eukaryota > Metazoa > Chordata > Mammalia > Chiroptera > Phyllostomidae > Trachops > Trachops cirrhosus. The sequence goes on from CM052542.1 coordinate 126,658,615, forward strand.
GTGTTCACTGTTTACTATCGATAGAGTTTCAGTGCGTTTTCTCAACCGTCCTGCACGTGCCCAAAGGCTGCGGAAGTATTTCCACCAGCAGAGGAAAATGAAGCTTCTCATCTAGTGAGCTGTGGGTGCCCACATGGCAGAGTGGGTGTTTACTAGTCGTGCAGGACACAGGGATATCTTCAGAGATGTCCCATCACTTAGAAGTTTCTAAAAACAAAATCCATTCTCTCCTATGTAAAACTATAAGGACTTTCAAGTCAACTACGTAAACAGGAGGAAGCACCTGGCACCTCTTCCTTAAACACAGGAAAGACGGCAGAAAGGAAAAAAGCAGGTATAAATAGCTCAGTAAGAATGTGGTTTCTTAGCGGGAATTTGTACAGTTTTTCATTCAGTTGGTACATATACATACATTCATACATATATATTTGTACAGATGTGTGCCTGTGTGTTGTTTAACGTATTTTCTTACTGATTCTAGCAACACAACTGCCAGGTCTCAATGCCAGGCACTGAAAAAGAGAGGAAAGAATATTATCAATGACAAGTATAAGTTGAACCAGTGGAGTGAAAGGTCCTTCCCACACATCCCTGGCGGCCCGACCCCAACCCTTAGACACACGATCATTTTAGTGAATTTCCTTCCACGTTTCATATCGTGTTTTCACATAGTGGTATGCACGGTCCACATATATTTTCTGTGTCCTGCTGTACAGTTTTCCTAACAGTCATTTTTAAAGGCTGCATTGCTTGCCAGGAAACCACAGTCCCGCTGCGTCTGTTAATCTTTTTATGTTATAATCACACCTTTTTACTCAAGAATAGTCTCTGCACACGAAGGCTAAGCAAAGCTTCACACATTTTAGTGATTACACTGGGCAGATATAAACTTGTAAATCCTTAGTTCAAGAACCAGTTAACTGGTACAGTGAGTAGGAATAAAATAAGACCAGGAGTTAAAAGGCTTGGTTCCTGAGCCTTGAACTATTGATATGACGTCAGGCAAATCAAAATTTCTCTGCATCTGTTTTTTTACCTGTGATATGGCATGTGAGTGTTTACTACATGCTGGATACTAGTCAAGCATTTGGCATATCGTTAGGATCCCATAACAACCCAATGAAGTAGGTATCACTACCCTCATTTAATAGCAGAAGAAACTAAGGCACAAGGTTACAGAGCTAGCTCGCTAGCATCAACCAGCAGAGCAAGAGCAGAACACAGGCCATCAGAGCCCGGAACTCACTGCCAGATTCGAGGGCTTCTGGGTTTCCCCCCGGCCTGAACCCTCTATGGCTGACGTTTTAGGCATGAGCTGTGCTTAGTTGGTCACATGTATGTCAGTTTTTTGTAGTTCTTCAATACCTTCCACAAATAACAAATTTTTTATCTTCAAATACTGAAAAATTGAAAGCAGCTATCAAACACTTTGACTTTAGACAGTGACTTTAATGAAAGGTCACCCTAAAAAGAACAAGAAATCTACGTGGCGCTTCAAATGCTTCTTGACAATTCCACTCTCTGTTGATGTAGGAAGAACTAAGTTATTAGCTAAATTAAAAGGCTGAAGGATGCAAAATGAAAAACCTTCTTGCTTTTGGAATAAATGAGACTGGAAATATAACTACAACCCATTTCAAGGCTCACTAGCTTGTCTCTCTGCTCACTAATATTCCCGATGGGCCTCTCCCCACTGAGGTCTCGAAGTTTACCTACTTGCTACTCCATAACCAGAGAAGGCAAGGAGGGAGAGACTGCAGTGACATCCCCAGGCCACCAGGGAGCATGTCTCATCTGGGTTCAGAACATTTCACAAAAGAGGTGACTTAAAATTTGAGACTCTTGCAATGACAGTGTGAACCACCGCTCAACCCACCCCCCAACTGGTTCACTTGTATTTCTTTTTTTCAGATCAACAAATAGGTCTGGGGCCCTGCTCTTCCCTTCTTTCTTCTTTCTGGTCCCAGTCTCTCCCTAACCCAACTAACCCTCACCAAAATGAATGAATGAAACTACCACTTTCTGTTCTGCTTGTTTGCTTAGTTTATTTTTTAGATTCAATTGTTGATAGTTGTGAATTTATTGCCATTTTGATATTCATACTTTTGATCTTCTTCTTTTTCTTAGATAAGTCCCTTTAACATTTTATGTAATAACGGCTCGGTGATGATGAACTCCTTTTAGCTTTACCTTGTCTGGGAAGCACTTTATCTGTCCTTCAATTCTAAATGAGAGCTTTGCTAGATAGAGTAATTTTGGATGTAAGTCCTTGCTTTTCATCACTTTTAATACTTCTTGCCAGTCTCTTCTAGCCTGCAAAGTTTTTTTTTTTTTTTTTGAGAAATCAGCTGACAGTCTTATGGGAACTCCTTTGTAAGTAACTTTCTGCTTTTCAAAAACAGAATCAATAATATAGAGATCATTTGGAGGGTTATCAATTGGGAGGGGGAAATGGGAGAATGGGGGAGAAGATGCAGGGATTAAGAAGTTCAAATTGGGCCCTGGCTGATGTGGCTCAGTGGATTGAGTGCCAGCCTGCAAACCAAAGGGTCGTTGGTTCAATTCCCAGTCAGGGCACATGCCCGGGTTGAAGGCCAGGTCCCCATTTGGGGTTGCACAAGAGGCAACCACACATTGATGTTTCTCTCCCTCCCTTTCTCCCTCCCTTCTCCTCTCTCTATAAATAAATAAAATAAAAATATAATAAAAATTTTTAAAAAGTACAAATTGGTAGGTACAGAATAGACAGGGGGATGTTAAGAACAGTATAGGAAATGGAGTGGCAAAAGAATTTATATGCATGACCCATGGACATGAACTAAGGAGGGAGGATTGCCAGATGGAATGGAGGGTAGTGGGTAGAGGAGAGCAAAGGAGAAAAAATTGGGAAAACTGTAATAAGCATAATCAACAAAACATGTATTTTTTAAAAAGAAACTATCACTTTCTAAATCAGAGATTCTAGGACTCTGCTTTTCAAAAAAGTTGAGGTGCATGTTTAAAATGAAGATTCTGGCCTCTACACCCATAGATTATGGTTCAGTGGGTCTGATATGGAGCTCAGGAATCTACATTTCTGACTAACACTCCATCCATGTACACCTGCCCATGCACACATATGAGTGTATGCACACTCACACACCACCACCACCACCCTCCCATTTAAACAGGTAGATCATGCTTTGTAAAACAATGTTGCAGAAGCTGCAAGGGCAAAGTTACATCTCTTTAAAATCACAGCCAAAACGCTGTCTCCACACTGTCCAGGAACCGGGTGGGGTTTCCTCTACATGTCCCCTTTCCCTGTGCATCTGCCCATGATTCCTGATGCTCCACCTTCAAAACAGCCTCGGATCTGGTCACTGCTGTGGCCTTTACTAGGTGGACTCTAACAAGCCCTGGCAAAAGAAAACCTCAGTGGCAAAGTTCCTGGCAACTTCAGCAACTCATTCATTCACAACATCAACTGTCTGCCTCAAGAGCACCAGAACAATTTCACTTATGAACTGTAAGCAGTTCAGCAGGTGCTAGCTTCCCATTAGGCACTCTGGGGCATCTAAAAACATGTGGTAGGCCATGCTGGGCCACCTGGGCCTCGTGATCAGCTCCTCATTTTCACAGCTTTTGAACCCATCATCCTCTGGACAGATGGGATGCTGGCCTTGCTCCCAGGCTGTGCCTACTTCGGAAGGGCATTCTGCACACGCAGGCCAGCAGTCTTGTGGCTGCTAAACAAAACAATGCCAACAGGCTGCTAACTCAATTAAAAGAATGTATTATACCACAGTTAAAAAGAACCTCTCTAAAACACCATGATTCTGAAAACCATGTTAAATACTCCTGCAGAAGAGACTCTTCTTAAGGAGCTCATTTCCTATGCAATCAGTCCCATAGTGACTGGGGTTTAAGTTACAAGGATCCACAGGTGTATGGTTTCTAATTACACTTGTGTATGCTTCCGAACGAAGGAACTGACAACCTACCTCCGAGTGCCAAAGGTAGCACAGGTGACAGTTCCTAGGGCTCTCGGGCCAGCGCTCACACCACACCTCGCCAAGGAAAGTACTACAGGAGGCTGGAGGAGGTCGGCCTGAAAGAAGCAGGCGCCACTCAGGGTCAATGAGACACCAGGCCTCAGGCCAAGCACAATAACTTGTCGTTCAACCTGACATTAAAACGCAAGAGCAACACCCTTGCACCCAAACATGTTCCTGTTCCAGTCTCATAAGCAAGAACCTGAACCATTTACAACTTGGGAGACTGCAACTTATAGCACTGGCTTTCCCGAACCCCCTGAACAGGACACCAAGTCTTATACAGGTAGAGAGGATTTGGCAAAGTGCGAAGCAGAAAACACGTGCTAAAGGAAGTGACAAGTCTCAGCTCGGACTGTGGTTACCTTTGGGGGAAAGCGAGTGAGTCAGGCCTGGGGAGGGCACGGGCAGCTTCTAGAGTGCTAGAAAAGGTCTACTTCCTGGCCTGGCTGGTGGTACCTTGTGTTCACACTGTGATCATGAATTTGACTTTATTGCAAGACTAGTGCTCTAGGTCTTAGGATCACACATCCCCAACAGCCACTAGTCTTATCAGACCACAAGCATGGGAGACAATCAGAACTTAGTGAATGTTCCCACTTGAGCCCACACACTTAGCAGCAGACTCATTCATCTATAGAGCTCTCATGATTCTACAACTCGAATGCAGTGCCAGCCAATATGGCACTTCCTGAGCAAGAGAGAACACATGAGAATGCACCCACAGTTAGTGGATTACAGTAAAATAAGGTCTGACCCATTGTGAAGATGTCGTAGAGCACAAGAACAAGACAAGGGCAGATAAGCAGATTATTTTAAAGGCCACTTCATGTAGGATGTGCCCTGAGCTGTGCGCCTTTCTTCTGCTCTAGGCTGGCTGCAGCTTTTGCCTGTTTCCTGGGACCCACTCTCTCCAGCCCTGTGTTATAAGTATTTAATAAGAGTGCTGGGGGAAGGGTTAGCATAAGTTATTTTCTTCTTTTCCTAGATGGACTTACAAGATTTTTTTACCCTCTAAACTTTGTCAGCTTTTTATTAAATAAGCAAGGTGTTTATATATTGGTGCCTACCCTTTTCTTCTAACATATGTGTAAGGGGCAGAAATGGTCTTACTCAATTCAACTCAATAACCCTGGGCTTAGTACAGTGCCTGAAATGCCTTATATACAAGAGATATTTGTAGAATGCAATGAAGTCAATCATTTTCTAAAAATTATGCTGTCAGCTTTGCACAGTGGCAGTATCGTAGCCAATGAGGTTTATCTGAGGTGCGATTATTGCTAATTAAAAATTATGTTGTCAGAAAATTCTTATACAAAACTCCATGTGTCCACACCCATCTATACTGACACTGAGGAGCTTCCTGCTGCTGCAAAGCAGATTAGACTCCACTCCACACCAGGGCAGTGCTGACTTCCCCACCTGCTCCGAATAGAAAGGATCGGCACGCTTCAGGCTGAAGACTGGGAAAGGGTTTTTAAATGCTGACATTTACCTAACATGAAAGGTACATTCGGATAAAAAGTAATAAAGGGCATGAGTTTGGGAATCAGGTACAAATGGGTTAAAATCCCCTCTACCTTTAAATGGCTCTGGCAAGTGACTTAGCCTCTCTGAACTCTCTATTCAGCTACAAAGTGCCAAGTTCTGGGAATGACCTGGCATCTGACTCCTTTGCCTCTCTCTAGTCAGCTCCAGCACTTCCAGTCTTCCTCCCCTGGGCGTGATTTAAAAGTTAACACAGAGGTGTGCCCAGCATCTGTGTCTCCTATGTGAGGGTAGCCTCCTCAGGGGGCGAGCACTGGTGGGAGGAGAGCCCACTCACGGTTTCCTACAGCACTGCCACCCAGTGTATGCACGTGTCATCAAGGCTCAGACAATCGGATGCCCCCACCCAGGACACAAGTAACACAAGGAGACAGGGACAGAGGAGAATGCAGCCGAGTGGCATGGAGATATCCACGTCCAGGACCTGGCTGGAGCCGGCAGGGCCATCGTCACTGGGATGTCCATGGCGTGGTGCTGGCTCACTGGCCCCGTGGTGCGGCTTCTGCTGTGGTTCTAGCAACCTAGCTTCCTTTGCTAACTGCTGGATATTCTTTCAATACGCGTTTTTCCTGCTTACGTTCTTATTGGCAAACAAGAACACATGGACAGAGTGGGAAAATTCTGACAACCTTTGGCTTTCAGAAGCGCAAGGGAATGACAAAAATAAAACATCAAAAGAAGCCAAACCCGAGAAGCAGTAGCTTAGAAAATGAGCCTGAGCAAAGATACACACTGAAAAATGGTATTCAGTGAGTTCACCCTCCTCTTTTTTTTTAATTTTTATCTGAACCTCTATGCAGCTCCTTCATTTTTGAAAACAGATGCTTTCTCTATTGCTTGACACAGTAAAGGACACCACAACCAGAAACCATACTGATTTTCTTTGTTTTATCCTGTTGACACTATCTCCTGTTCTCAAATTTCTCTCGGATTCTTGTAAACTGGAAGGTTATAGGTTATTAAACTCCTTAGCATTCAGTTCAGTTTAACACATCTTTATTAAAGGCCTATTGTACTAGGCATTTATAACTAAAACCATAGCAAATGGAGACATTTCAATTCAAATTCAACTGGAAATTTTGTAATTAATGCTTGACATTTTTATTTTTTAAAAGTGAAACACCAAGATCAGTACTATTGTGTGAACACTCTGGGTTATACACAACATACTCTGGTGGAGCAAAACCGAAAGGTCTCACAGTGGTTATCTGCAAGTCCAGTGCAAACCACAGGCAGCTTTGGTCTGACCCACATGGCACTGGTGTCGTTTCAGGTTTTCAGTTACGTAAACTGTAAATTTCTATGAAAACTGGAAGATCTGCCCCGCTACCCCCAACGTGGGCCACCATCTGGCGACGTGGAGCGAGTTCCAGCAGCGTCTGCTCCTGTCATAAGCAGCACGCAGCCCTTCGGTGCGTTACAGGGCCCAGCCTCTGCTGGTGTTCACTGCTCAACTCACTTCACCCATTTATGTCACCTGCCTGGCCCCTAGAGCCGCTCCAGTTTGGGATCCTTGTGTATACACATCACAAAGGAGACTTTTGAAAAATAGGAACACACACTTAAATGCTTCAAAATTTCCTTTTTTCATGAGGAAAAAAGGGGAGAAAGTATCCTTCCCCACTACAACCAAACGTTCCCTGGTTTTTAGAGTTTCCAGAAATCTTAAATTTATAAACTACTCTATCTCTTATTTCGTCGCTATATTTTGTATTTAGATTTCTGTCCTTAGGAAATGACGAAATGGTGCACCACCCATTTTAGTCACATCGCCGCCTTTCAGGTGTGGGGGGAGGGGCGTGAAAACATTTGTCTTAAGTAGATGGAATAAGAACCTCACAATTTTTTAAACACTTTTGCCTTGACCATTCCTAAAATATATCAACTATCCTATTTTTGTGAGCAAAAAGCATCTGGTACTATAAGAACAGTATTTTTAAACAGCTACATATACACATTTCTATTTCTTTCAAATTTCCTTTTCCTCCCATTAAAAGGAGGCACATGAAATATACCACACTTTTTGTTCTTACATAGCACCAAAAAGAGCTTGAAAAAACAGCCACTCAGTAATGCTTGGCAAATGCTTGACTACTTGAATGAACAGAGGAACGAATATATGAAAGGACAGAATAACATCATTTCTGAGTCACAGGGAGCCACGAGGATCCCTTGCTGTCTGCTCTCCAGTGGGTCCAGCTGTCTGGCTTCCCTTACTCTACTATCTCCAAGCCCGTACCATCAGAACTCTCATCACTTCCAACAGCTCATAATTCCTGGCCTCATCTTCTCAAACCTTTATCAAAAATAAAGGTTGGTCTAAAAAAAAAGCACACACAAATTTATATTTACCTTACTTGACCACTTTTCCTCTATGTAAATAAGGAAAAACAATTTATAGTGCACTGAAGAGGTATTTATCTTTATTTATTTATTTAGAGGGGAAGGGAGGGAGAAAGATAGGGAGAGAAACACTGATATGTGAGAGAAGCCTTTATGGGTTGCCCCCATGCCCAGAATGGGCACCAAAACTGCAACCCAGGTGTGTGCCCTGACTGGGAATCAAACCAGCAGCATTTCTCTCTGCAGGACAATGCCCAGAAAACTGAGCCACACCAGCCAGGGATGAAGTGGTATTTCTTTATTTCTTTCTTGTGGAGAGCAGGACCAATAAAATGGCATGGGTCCAGGCAAGACAGGATAAAGTATATAAAACAAATTGGTGTCATTCATGTCAACCAAGACATGGTTGACATGTCAGTCATGGCCAGTCAGCCATGACACTTTGGTTCAGGAAGGAAACTACCTACGTCAGAGCAGACACATCACCTAAGATATCTGCGCAGGTTACCAGAACAGATGTGTCTGCAGAACAGGACCACCTACAGATAAGCTCCTGGGGAAATTTACTCCTTGCTATCAGGAGTCCCAAGACACTTATCCAGAGACCCAGAGGGGTGGAGTACATGACCCCCAAGGGTGCAACTGAAGAAGCCTTCAGACCACTGCTGAGACAGCTGAACGCCACACACCAGAGTGCTGCTCCGTGCCATGCTGATATCTCTTGGCATCAGCCGCCAGAGGCTCTACTTTGCTGGATCAAGACCGTACCTCTCCAACCCACAAGACCAGCTCTTCATGCTATGCAAGGCAGAATCTCACCCCTGGACTCAACATGCCACAAGGTTCTTCCTTGCAAGATGCCAATAGCTGCCTTGCCTATTCCATGTTGTCTGCCGGACCCACTGACTGACACTCTGGGCTCAAGTTATGTCCCTCCTAGATTGTTACAGTGGGGGTAGGATATTGATCTATGAAGCTAGAACATCCTGAGTGAACCTGCATTCAATAAAAGCTAAGTGAATAGCATAGTTACTGTGCGTGACTCTTGTCTATTCCTTGGTGCCAGTCACTCTGTAGGCAGCCTATGGCGCAGTTGCCTCACTGACTTATAGGAAAGACTGTAACGCAACCCCTTCTCAAGGAACTGTTTAGGGCATGGTCTCCAGGGGTGCTCATGACATTTGTCTAAAAGAAATGAGGGCTATAAGTTCGGGGCCTATAGATGTACTATATGGTGCGAATTAGAAGTTTAGTTTCTTTGGAAGGGATTAACAGTAATGGTGAGGGCAACCTGACAGCAGGAAAAGCACAAATTTTGGACTTCGTGGGTTTTTTCTAGCTGGGAGACACCAGATGTGGTCATTAAAATGTGTACTTTGGAGTCAAATGGACCCCGCATCAATGCTAGCTGACCCGCCACTGTCACACGATCTGGACAGGCAGCAGAACCTCCCAGAGTCTTCATCTCCCTTCCAAAAAGCTGGAGGGATCCCCATTGTAGGAGGCTAGTGGGAAAGCCTGTGACGAGGCCCCAAGGTGGTGACCACACTAAGTGTGCCACAACAGCAGCAAAGACAGCTAATCTTCTCCATAGCTCTTTTTCAAAGTCTTCTGCTGACCTAGGAATTGATGGTTATTAGTAACTCCTCTTCAAACAATTTTACGCTGGCAAAACACTGCAAACTGTGGACTGCCCTCCCCGGGGAAAGGTGCTATAAAAACGGATGGAAAACTTTTCTAGGCTTCCTAGCTTCTCGTTGCCAGAATGAAGTCTGGGAAAAATGGAAGGTACTGTTTTAGTAGTTTTTATTATTTGAACCAGTCTTGCAGAAAAAGTCACACAACAAACACCTCATAGTCTTGGTCCCTCAATAGCAAAAGTAGTGAAGGACCAGAGCTCGATTATATCAAATTATTGAGCTTAACAGAAACCCTCTTCTAGTTAATCTGTTACTAAGCCTCAGGTTAATCCTTAAAGTGTTCATGATTCAAAGGAAATGGGCATTCCTCATGGACTTCAATTATTCTGAACATATATTTTTTTAATAAACCTGAAAAAAATCAGGATAATCTGGATCCAAGGGCCATCGCATCCCACATGAAATTCTTTTAAAAAGTGTGAATGAAGACCAATGAGGGCAATGAGAGGTGCACGCCAGGTCTATGTGCTGCTACCCTGAACCTATAGTTCACAATCAGGACCCTAATAACAACATTGCACCATGGGCCCTGCGATTCTCTGCTACTTCAAAAGACAGTAAAAGAAAGAGCTCCTGCCCCATCCTTGTTGACCAGCTAACTGCCAAAATAGTCTTTGCCTCTGGCAACCATTTCATCAAATCCAACTGCAAACACCAGTTATCTCTTGCTGACCAAAGCTCTGATCAAATTACTGATGAAAAGAAGAAAAAAACTAATGGCTGCCTAATAAATTCAGGTTGTTTTATGAGCAAATCCTTTCTCCCTTAATATCCATGGAGGAACAAATAAACCTAAAAAGCTAAAAAGATTAAGAAACACGTCTTTATGAGGCCCCTTTGCCAGTGCCCAGGCAGCCTCCATTCCCTGCCCCAGAGAAAGGTCATGTCCATTTTAATAGCTAAGACGTTAAGAGAACATGGTGAGCCTTAAGAAAAGACAAAGGCTTAGGAGTTAGAAGGATGAGAATTAAGAAAAGCAAACTAGAACCCGGATGCCATTCAACAAAGCCTGGCATCTTTTTCCGTTTCCCCACAGCGAGCACCGCCACACATGCAAGGGTAGCACACAGAGGCACAATTCAGGGCCCAGTATATCGCAACTCCCAAGTGTAAGTGTAGCGTAATAACATATAAGAGTATGATAATGACACCTTCTGTGTATTGAGCCCTTACTATGTGCCAGGTACTGTACTAAGCACAATACATATATGGTGCATATGGACATATATGTACACATATATAACATAGATTTAAATATCTACATGTAAACACAGATTAAATATTTACATGTGTATGTACCAATGTATATTAAATCTCATTTTATCCTTAAAATAACCATGAACCAAACAATATCCTCATTTTACATATGAGAAAACTAAGGTTTAGAAGATTAAGTTACTTTCCTGTGGTCATAGCCACGAAGCTAGAATTTAAACCCAGATCTATTTTGTCTGATTCAAAACTTGGGCTTATACATATCATATCACCAAAGGTTCTAACAACAGCCACACAGGAAAATGAGAGAGAATCTACCACCATGCATTCTGGCCAAAGGGCCAGCCAGCCATCTCTGTCACCAGAATAAAGCTGCAAGGGGCATTTCCTGGCCAGACGACCGAGTATATCCAGGTCCACTGGTGAAGGCCATCTCTTCCAAGACTCACATCCCTTCTGCCAGGCAAAAAAGCTACTCTTAAAACTACCACTGTGGCTCATAGTGATATTTTTTCTGACATATCACCTTGGGCAAGGTAAAGAAAAGAAAAAATAAACAAACAGGACTACGAACACAAGGAAAATAAACAAATGGGACTGCATTGAACTAAAAAGTTTTTGCACAGCAAAGGAAACCATCATCAACAAAATAAAAGGCAACCCACTGAAAGGGGAACATATTCAATAATGATATATCAGATAAGGGGTTGATATCCAAAATTTATGAAGAACTCATACAACTCAACACCAAAAAGAGACACAATCCAATTAAAAAATGGGCAAAGGACCTGAATAGACAATTCTCCAAAGAGGACATACAGGGGGTCCATAGACATATGAAAGGATGCTCAAAGTCACTAATCATCAGAGAAATGCAAATTAAAACCACAATGTGGCCCTGGCTGGTAAGGCTTACTGGATTGAGTTCCAGCCTGTGAACCAAAGGGTCACCAGTTCAATTCCCAGTCAGAGACAAGCCTGGGTTGCAGGCCAAGTCCCCAGTAGGGGGTGCGTGAGAGGTAAGAATATTGATTCTTCCCTCCCTCTCTTTCTCTCTCCCTTCCCCTCCCTCTAAAAATAAAATTAATAAGAAATTTTTTTAAAAAAACCTGTCTTTAAAATAATGCCTTTAAAAAAACCACAGTGCAATATCATCTCACACCTGTCAGAACGGCTATCATCAATAAATCTGCAAACAACAAGTGTTGGTGAGGATGTTGAGAAAAGGGAACCCTAGTGCACTGCTGGTGGGAATGCAGACTGGTGCAGTCACTGTGGAAAACAGTATGGAGTTACCTCAGAAAATTAAAAATGGAACTGCCATATGACCCAACAATTCCACTTCTGAGAATATATCTGAAGAAACCCAAAACACTGATTTGAAAAAAATATACACACCCTTTTAGTCATTGCAGTGTTATTTATAATCTCCAAGATTTGGAAGCAGCCCCAGTGCCTATCAATATATGAATGGATAAAACAGCTGTAGTACATTTATGTAATGGAATACTACAATACTTGACCATTAAAAAAGAAGAAAATCTTACCTTTTGAGACAGCATGGATGGGCCCACAGAACATTATGCTAAGTGAAACAAGACAGTTAGAGAAAGGCAAGTACCGTATGATTTCATCCATATGTGCAATCTAATCAACAAAATCAACTAACACACAAAATGGAAACAGACTCATAGAGAACAAACTGACAGCTGTCAGGTGGGAGGGGTTTTGAGGGGCTAGGTGCAAAAGGTGAGAGGATCAAGCTCAAAATGAAACCACAGACACAGACAACAGTATGGTGGTTACCAAAGGGAAAGGGGGGGGCAGGGTAAGAGAGGGAATAAGGGGTTAAATGGTGATGGAAAAAGACTCGACTTGGGGTGGTGAACACGCAATACAATATACAGGTGCTGTGTTATGGAACTGTACACCTGAAACCTATGTAATTGTATTAAACAATGTCATCCCAATAAAGTCAATTTAAAAAATAAAATAAATTTTTTACAAACAACCACCATGGGATTAGATGTGTAACCAAGGATACTAGAGTACTGCTTTATACAGGGTGTCCCAAATAACTGAAAAAATCAAAGTCTGTGCAGTCTCCTTCTGTGGGTGGGGGAGTGAAAGGGCAGTGAAGAGGTGAGACCTGCCCACAGCTCATACTGTGACATTCTCATTTGCCAAAACAAAGAGAAAAAAATCACAACTCCTTGCCCAGAAAATGATAAAATTCACATGTTTCAAGTGTGCTTTGTGGCATTCTAAAGGTCTCTTCCCATGTGGGTCGGGGAGCGAGGGGAGAGAGGAGAACAGGAGGGACCCGTCAGCAGGGCAGTATTACAGTCATGCTCTTCATACCGGGTTTTCGCAAAACAAAAAAAGTATTTGAAGAACAGCTTCCATTGCTAAAATTATGAGTCTTTGACCGTGCAAAAATTAATAAGAAACACTGTACCCCAAAGACACCTAGTTTATTAATCTTTTAAAGTAAATATGAATAAATTATAAAAGTTAGATCCTTTTTGTTTTCCTCTTAACTTCTCCACTTTCTCTATAATCTCTGGTCCTCTACGCTCCTCATTCTCCTTTCCTCTTTAATGTAGATAGTACCAAAAGAAACTATATAGCACTCACCTTCAGTATTAAAACAGAACACAAATCAGAATTTTTAACCCTAAGAGAATCCTCCAGAAGACTAGCATCCTGACTAGCTTTCTTGCGATCTCCCTCCCCCATCAGCACTGTTGCTGGCAGCATCGTGCTAGGGGGCTCCAGGGTACGTATTTGACCTTGAGAGTGGGGTCCAAGCAAACATTTCCAATACCTTCTGAAAGGCTATTCTAAGTTCTACAGGAAATCAAAAGAAAAATACATGAAGGAAAGAAGTGTAGCCGTTCATCCAAAAAAACACACGCTTCTGGCCCTCCCAGAACTGTTGCACTCCCAGGGCCCCAGCTCCATTCCACATCCTGCTGGAGCTGTCTCTGATAGAGCACACCCTCAAAGCCATAGGGTGTGGTCTCTTCCTTTCCTTCTGCATCACACTTCCCATGTTAGAGAGAGTGGGAACCCCCCCACCAGATGCTTCCCTAACCAAAGCCAAGTGCTACACGATAAATAATCTCAACCACCAGTCTCACTCAGGCCCAGTCTGTAATCCAAGACATGCCCCACACGAAGGTGGATAACAGGCATGCTAAAGCAGTTAGCCCTGCAGCTGACTTCCTTAAACAGAAACATAGTCAGTTCGTCCTTTTAGGGACCAAACAGTAAACCTCTAGAACAGTGTTATAAGTACAGCCTCCACAAAAGGAATCAGATACTGAGAGCTCACGTGAAAAGCCAACAACCTTTGAAACCCCTCACCAAGTACTTGATACAGATCTCAGAGCCTCTTAAGACTCACCCTTGTCCCCATTATCCTCCCAGCAGATACCACAGCTGCAGCTAGAGGAACACACCCCTTTCCACGGAATAGCCAAATTCCATAAATGCCACCCTTTCTTCTCATCCCCCTCCCAGAGCAGAGAGAGTCCCACAATGCATAGAATATTTCATTCACACTCTGTCTAAAGAGCAATTTTTCCATGGAGAAACTGGGTAGTTAAAATTCTCAACCAGATGAGGGGCCTATTCATGACAATCGCAAATCACAAATGATAAAGCTGTAATCTGTATCATACATTTTTTGAATTGCAAAGTCATCTATCTCATAAACTTAACCCTTCATTTCCTGAGAGCATTTTTTATATCATCACCCATTACACTATAATATCTGTATGTGCTAAACTCCTGCCAATAGAAGTTTGTTAAAGAATACAAATTATAATTACCACAAACTAATGCCAACATCATGTTGACAACAGAATGGAATTTTAAATAATAATTGCCCTACAGGCATATCATTTAAATCACTTGGAGCTCTAAGTATTTGTTCTTCCTTGATTCTGTATCTAGTAATCTTAAGTACTGCAGAGCTGGGACTGTAGACCCTGGCAGCGAGGCAGCTCTAGCAAGATCAGAAACTGGTAGTTTCTGCAAAGAACAGTTCTAGTTCTCCTTTTAATTAAAAAAAAAGTTCATTTTCCTTTGCCAACTCACAGAATCTAAAAGTCTTTGAAAAGACTCACGCTACTTCACTTAAGACGAGGATAACTAAGGAACTATTTTGCTCACGGTTGGACTAGAGCTTTAACAGCACAAGTGTGGCCCTGGCAGCAACATTCGCAATCAATGAGGATGAAAAACTCAGCAAGCTCAGCCTGCGCCCTGGTCAGCTAATCTGTCATCACCTGCAGGGTTTCCTCTTAGCCCAAAAAACTCTGGTCTGTGCCTACTAAGTAATAGACACAGCCCCAAGAGCTCACTTCACTACCATATATATGGAGACAGACTTGGAAGGCACAGGGAAGAGAAACAGATATAGAGAAAGAGAGGAGATGCTAATTTAGCAAAAAGGTACCTTTCCTGAACTATGAGAATTCATAATTTATTTATAGTTAATGTTTCTTTTCCAACTAAACAACGAGGCTGTGCTTCCTATTAATTTTAATTCAACCTCAAGACAATAACTAAAATTACCCCTAGATTGTCGGTGGCTTTAATAAGTGACTTTCTAAACTTAGAAAACCTATGAATGTGATTTCCTCAAAGGTTTATAGAGTAATAATAGGCCGGTGCTTTTAAGTGGAAAGCAATTTCTCGGTTTTGCACACAGCTCTGCATGAAAAGATGTATCTTGGGCAAGCTTCCACAGCAGTCAGCATGGAAGCAGAGAGGTTTTCCTTTCCTTTCTCAGTGGTGAAGTTACAGCTATGGAAGAGCTGTTACTGCACAGAGCTGCAAGCCTGAAGAGAACTCCTGTTCTCTGATCACCACCAGGGCCAGGCGAAGACCATGGCATTCCTCTGAGAGGCTGTGCTCCAGGAAGCGAGAAGGGAGCATGAATATTTGACAGAGGACATGTGCAACATTCAGAGAGGAGAGAAAGCAACTGAATTTGTCACCACAAGCAGCATATCGTGAAACAACCCAAGGTCAGTTGCCCTGTATTAAAAGAACCACACTACTCTCCTAAAAACTGCTTATTTTTGCAGAGCCCTGCTATCAGAATTAAGGTTAGCTTTTTACAACAGTTTTTTACCTACTCACTGACAATCTGAGCTTGAATGCTTTCCTGAAGCATTTACTAGGGATCGAAATCACAAATACAGCCTCACTCTCTATGCCATATTTATGTCCAATCTTTCTGGCCTGTGGAGTGCCCTTTGTGGATGGTAAAGGACAAATGGCATTAAAGCCTATTATTCAGCTTTTCATGTAGAAAGGCTTAATGTGTCAGCTGCACTTTAATCTAAGGATTACACGCTTACATTCAGAAAAATTCCTTTTAAAACATCAATAGGGATATTTTTCAAGGATTCTTATTTTTTACCGCAAAGCCCAATTATTTATAAATTTATTGGTATTTCATATTTGACATGAAAGTGTTCAATGAAGAGAAAGAGGCAGCTGCTACAGAGTTAACAAGAAAGCCAAGATCTCTGCTGAGACCATCTAAATATATATCATGCCTTAAAAATAAACGAATGCCAGCTAACACTCACCACTGCAGGTAAGTGTCTGACCAAACACCAAAGCCACAAACCCTGCCCTGGACTTAATTTTTAAGACTTCTACATTGACTTCCAGTTAGAGGCAGTGCACACACATATTTAGTTCCCCCTCCTAAAACCCCCATATAACAACCATGATTGCTTTTTAATGGCATAAATCCACAAGGACAAAGACAACAGGAGAGATTAAAGATTTAAACTTTTTGAAACTGGAAATCACATAGCTAGATCATGGCAACGGACTTACCAGCCCCAGAAAAGCCACATCAGGCAATCTGTGAAGTCACATTCTTAAACATGCACAGACATTCAGGGATCCTCAGACACATAAAGAAAGTATCTGATAGGAAAGAGAAGAACAAACAGTATAAAAATAAGCAACATAAAAATTATGTAGAAAAAGTTTAAAAAACAAAAAAAGTATCATTAATCTCCTCAGCAAGCTAACAGAAAATACTGTCATGAAATAAGATTCTATGAAATGGAAGCATTCAGAGAACAATCAAAAAAACAAGCTATCAGAAAGTAAAAGCATGATAACATGAAAAATTTAACAGAAGGATTACAAAGTAAAGAAAATATTCTAACAGCTTAAAAACAGAGGTGAAAAACAGGAGAAAAGATAAGACAGTCATAAAACAAGTAAGTCAGCATCTAACAGGAATATCAGAAGGTGCGAGCAGAGAAAACAAAGGGGGAAAATCAGTAATGATATACTAAAAAAATTTCTAAAAATGAAGGACATGAGTTTCTGGCCTGAAAGTGCCCATCTGGATCTGAGCACAGTAAATGAAAACAGAGTCCCCACCAAGGAATAAGTGTGACATTTTAGAACACTGAAGATAAAGAGAAGAACTAAGTTCAAGAGAAAAAAATTAAAGGACTGGGAACCAGAAGGTCTTAGCTTCTCATCATCAACACTAGAAGCCAGAAGACAAAGAGCAAAGCCTTCACTATTCTGACATTCGGAGATTTCCAATCTGGAATTCTACATGTAGCCAGACTATAAATTAAATATGAATGTGACAGTCTCAGTATAAAACAGCTCAAAAGTCATACCTCTGTGTATTTTGTTAGGAAGGTTCCAGAAGACATAGTCTGCTAAAATAAGGGCGTAAGCCAAGAAAGAAGACAATATGGAATGAGGGAAACTGGGATGCCAAGACGGGAGCGAGATGAAATAAATCCCCAGAATGTGTTGAAGAGTCCCTCTCGAGATCTGCACAGCGAGCCCAGAGAGGAAGTAGTCTAGACTGGGGCAGGGCATTTTGTCAAGAAGATAAAATTGATAAAATATCTAAATGTCTTAAGATATTGGGTAGAGATTCACATGGAATACTCTTTGTGGCTAAATTAGTGGATAATTTTTAAAAAAAACAAGACAATTAGTAAATCCAAGAAAAACAAAATTTGTTTGCAAGAAGGTTAATCAAATTATACTATATATGGACCTGTGAATCCTGTTTACAGTTCAAGATAAACACCGAAAAAGAAATTGGGGAGGGGGAGGAACAAGGACATAAAGGGAACAAGAGGCCTTATGGAATTATACAAGCTTATATGACCTCAATAAAATCAAAAGCTAAATTTTAAAAAGAGATGAGTGTTACATCTACACTTAGTATTTCATTACTCTATCACCTGACAACTTACAAAATATTTCATGAGTCTAATCATTTAACTTGTATTAAATGATTACCTGCTTAGTCAGTTTACCTGCTTTGTACAGGTAAGGAAAGCACCTCAGGGAAATTAAGACGCTTGATCAAAGTGACAGAGAACAACAAAGTGCCCCATGGCAGAGGCCAGACTAGACAGCACAGCATGCACAGGTGTGTCTGCAATGTTCAGTACAGTTGATATTGATGATGGATTGGGAGTCTAGAGGGGGAGGAGCCAAATCAAAGTTTGAAGGTCAGTGGTTTCAAACTTGAGTGTACATAAGAATCACCTGGAATCCCACTTATATGAAGTATCTAAAGTATTGAAAGACATAGAAGCAGAAAATTGACTGGTGGACACCAGGGGCTAGTGGGGGGAAGGGAGAGCTGTGGTTGAATGGGTGGAGGGTCAGATCTGCAAGATGAAAAGTTCTGGGGATCTGTTTCACAACCACGTGAGTACACTTAACATCACTGAACTGGAAACTCAAGAATGGTGAAGATGGTAAATGCAATGTTAGGTGTTTTTTACCAGTCAAGAGAAGACTCACCAGAGGCTTATTAAAACCCTGCCTGCTGGACCTCACCTGCAGGGCTTCAGTCCAATAGGTTTGGGTGGGACCCAAGAATTTCTACTTCTAACGAGTTACCAAGTAACGCTGCTGCTGCTGCTGGAGTTCTCAGTCCTACCCGAGTCCCTAAACCAAGTAAACACAAACACAACGGAGGGAGGGCAGCGGGGAGCCATGGACCTAGACCTGGAGTGCTTCCAAAGCCCCCAAGATGACTCCAAGACGCAGGCAGTGAGAGAGGGCCTGGCCAGGATGCTGGCCCACACCAGCGGGTGTCTGTGAACGCTACGGGCAGGCGTGCGGCCACGCAGTCACGTCCTGGCTGGACCTCAGTTTCTCCTCCATAAATAATGGTCACAGACATGTTAAGAATATTAAATAGGATAATCAGCAAAGGAACTCAGGGAACTCACACAGTTACAGTAATGTTATTATTGCTTTTGTTGCTGGCATTACAGGAAATAAGGTTGATCTGTTTTTCTAGCTATAAAATGGGGTCAGGTTAAAGATGATGAAGAAACTATTAATATTCAATCCGAAACTACTCAGCAAGGCCAAAAGTTCTCACGGAGCTAAGAATAAAGTAAGTGGGATTAAATCTAAGAACCTATTATGATTCTCACAAGCATTTCACAAGTCAAGGGTCGTTTCTACAGAATTAGTAGCTAATCCATTTACTCTCTGAATAGGTGTTGTTATTTAGAATATAAATATCATTGTAAAACCAGGTGTTGGAATCAACTGTGAAAACATCATCACCTTCTTATAAAGAAACAATATAATGTGGTGTGTTCAGACACAGTTTGTCTGTGTCTGAACAAGACAATGTAAGACTTGAGCAAAAATTCCTGAAGACATCTACATGGTAAGTGACTTGTCAAAAAAAATTGAAAATGGAGACAAAGGCACAGTTCAGATAGGTCTGTTCATTCAGGAAATATCTGAGTGCCTCCCACACGCCAGGCCCAGTGGCCGCGGGGGAGGGCGTGCCAGTGCAGGGCAGAGTTTTTCATGCAGTGAAACGAGTGGGCATGGCGATGAAGCAACTTTTGGGAATACTGAATAGCACCATTTTTCCTCAAAATCACTGCAGGCACAGCCAAAACTGTGGTTTCTGCTAAGTTTTTCCTCTTGTGCACAGCTGCATATTTTGGGGAGAGGGGGTGATGTATCATGGATTACCCACAGTGATACTTTAAGTTTCCAGTGTCTTGAGCCCACAGTAGTTACAAAGAAGTCATTGTCTTTGTCTTCAGAAAGCAACATGACCCTCCTTAGATGTCTGGGTCATATCAAAGTCTGAGTCTCCAGGGCAAGCCTTCTCCATTAAGTCATTTGAATAACTTCCCCATAAAACATTCTTAACATTGTGGGGAAATATTTGTAATGAGGAAAATGGTGTCTACTTCTAGATAGAACTGGCTAAAGGCCTTGGAAGCAGCATTCTGAGGCGGTCCAAGCCTTGCTCCATCAGAAGTTACATCCTCACACCATACTGATAAGTCCAGACCACCTCCCGACCACAAAAGTCAGAGTCTTCTAAAGCTCAGAATACTGGATCCGATTAAACAATCAGCAAACATTTCCTGAGTGAATGCCCACCCTAGATATGTCCCACTGTCCCAGGCACTTGCCCGCCAGGGTGGAACAACGCCAGTGTTAATCCTCACAGTAGTGTTACCTCAGTATACTGGGGGGCACTCTGTATGTGGTAAGATGAAGACCCATTTGCAAGTAGGAGATGTAAGTAATGCTGCCCTCTGTACACTAGGGTACTTCCCAAACAGCAGGCTGCCTTGTAGGAGTGTTTTCCTCTCTGCTTCTTCAATTCATTATGAATCCAAACAGCCCACAATCATTACACGAAAGCAAGTGCGGGGGCAAGAAGTCAGGAGACCCAACTGCTATTGGCTCCACATTTACGGGCCATGTGAGTCTGGACTTCGGGGTCCACGCCTGTGAAGCGAACAGGGCTGGCAGGGCTGTCTTAAAGATTAACAACAACGACAAGGGACAGAGAGAGCAGCATGCATCAGGCACTAAGTGCCCTACAGATACCCATTGATTTAACTCTTCCAGAACCCTGTAAGGTAGATAGAGACCTTTATCCCCATTGCACAGGTAGGGGAACTGGGGTGCAGAGATGTTAAATATAATTGTCAGAATCTTATGTGGCTACTAACTGAACCCATGTAGTCTGCCCACAGGATCCATGCTCTTAATCACTTCTTTACCCTGACTAACCTGACGCTTCTTTCAGGTCAAACAAGACTAAACCCAAAAATGCTTTGCAAACCGTGAAAATATTTCTTCTTCTTCTTCTTGTTATTATTGTGATTTTGCCTCCCAGCACCCACGAACCCCCCGGGTAACTGCCCTGATTTACTTTTCGAGGGACTCCTTCCCCACTGTCATCATTGGAGCTTTGCCTTCAGCAGATGTGCTGCCTTTGGGCTGCAGGGGTGAGGCACGTGGCCGGGGCACTGCAGTCAGGACAGACCTATGTCCCCAGCCCCAGAGACTGATCCAACGCCAGGCACAAGGCCAGGAATGTTATCTGCACAGTATCTTGGATAATCACTCTAATGAGGTTAGCCTGAAGCTTCTGGAAGTCTCAGTTTGTAGCCCAAGAACATGCAGCCAAGATGAAACTTCGTGACATCATTGGGATCCCAAATCAAGCCCTTCCTGAAGTCAGATCCCTCTCCAGACTTTCAATTACCCAAGCCGATACATTTATTTCACTTAACATTGTTTGAAATTGGGTTTTCTGTCACTTGAAGCCAAAAGAATCACCCTAATATAATAATCTTTCTAAACATGTTTTATTCTATCAAGCTATTTTCGTCTGCCTTTTCTGTACTTCAGGACACTCCCCTCTCTGAAATAAAACCCTCCTGATGCTGGAGTTCCTGGCATAAGAACTCCATTTTACATAGAACAGAAGACCTGGTTTTCCCAATGCCACAAATCAAGTGATCTGACTTATCAAATTTGTTTCAAAAAATTTATTTTTAACCAAAGCAGTTAAGTCTGCTGTTTCCAGCTTTGTAAGGAAAACAACAGTGATGTTTACTTTCTCTTGGTCTTCTCAATTCTCATTGTTCATTTAACCCTAAATCCAAACCACTATAAAAAATTATTAAAATGAAGAACAAAATTGAATGTCTAAAACATTTTAAACACCAGCAGTAAATATCTTTTCTTCCTCACAAAAAGGAATTAAACCTTAACTTTTTAATTAATCTTGGCAAGCCATTGCAGTTTTAACCACATTCCCTCAACTATTCACTGCACCCGATGACATCGCTTCCCCGTTGTTCCTTCAGACCAGTCCTCATCTCTCTGTGTGGTCATCCAGACCCCGCCTCCAAAGGCGGCAAGTAGAATTCTGTTTGCTGTCGGATGGCTCCCAAAGCAATATGTAGACACTTCATGCATCTTCACATGTTCAAATTATTACACACAGCTAAATGACCTTAACTACAACATCCAAACTTCCAGTCTCACTTCCTGCAAGACTCTCGGGCTGACGGTTTACTGAGCTGGGTCAACTGCGTTTTCTTTTTATTTGTCCACAGACAATCTGGGGATGGTGAAGGGACAAGCACCTGAGTGTCCACCCGTAAAACATATATGAGCATATATGAAAATGGTGCATTAAAATGACATTTAAAACCAGCTCTATGTTCATTATAATCCCTCCACAGGCTCCTTTTAGGAACAAACAGCCTTGGCCGTGTGGCTCTGTTGGTTGGAGCACGATTCTGCACACCAAAATGTCGTGGGTTTGATCCCTCGTTAGGGCACATACAGGAGGAGGCAACCCACTGATGTGTCTGTCTTCTGTGTGTTCTCTCTCTCACTCTCTCTCCTCCCACCTCCTTCCTCCTTCTCAAAAAATCAGTGAACATGTCCTCAAGTAGGACCTCAAGTGAGGATTTAAAACAAAAACAAATTTTTATGACCTCAAGTAAGCGAACAGATAAGCATACCAACAAAGAGTCATTTGTTATGCTACATTCAATACTTTATTACTTTGTGTGCTATTCTTTCTGTTGAGGTTTATGACTTATCATTAAATTAGCCTGAGGCACGCTTTCCCTCTCCAGAGCACACCCCAAGCCTTTCCCTTCCTCCTCGTCTTCCCCACCCCTCCAGGGGAGTTGCCTTTGCCTTCCTTCTCCGAAGCTCCAAAGGCCCTTCTTTTGCTTCTGTAACTTGTTTCCTAGGCCTACACAGCCCAGCTGGCTCACTTCTACTGCCTCTGTGACTGTCTAAATAAACTTCCTCTTATAATTTGAAGACATAAATAAATAAATAAATAAATAAATAAATAATAACATAGCCTAAGATTGGGAGTCTGTTGACTTGCTTTGGTAAGCACCTCAAAGCTCCCGACCCTATCCAAACATACTAGCTCCCAGTCTGGTGCTACCACACGTAAACAATTAGGACTTTTAATTACAGTCATTTCTATGTATCCATAGTACCTACACCTTGTAACTGAGGTAACCATTAGCTTATATAGATAAGTATTAATCATATTTCTAAAATTAATAAATACAGCCAAAATATTAGTTTAAAATTGAGAGTTTGGTAACTCTGTACCCATATTACACTTTTGACTCATAGAAAGCACAGTCTCAGAATGGAACTTTGAGTTCATAGGAGCCTCTTATAAATTCTTCAAGGGCAAGAATCATATCTACCTATCACTATTTTATGCCTTACATACAATAGGCACTCTGTAAATATTTGTTGAATAAATAAAGGTATTAACACTAAAATGAGTGGGTTCAGACTATGTTATAAGTACAGGGGTTACTATTCCTATGTCCTTGCTTTTAAGAAGTAAAGCAGGAGTTGGAGGGCTTTTTTGTGAAGGAACAGATGGTAAATATTTTAGGTATTATGGGTCATGTGGTCACTCACTACTCAACCTTGGTCTCTCTCACAACTAAACAGCTCAGCTGTCAGAGCACAAAAGTGGACATAGATAATACATAAACAAATGAGCATGATTGTGTTTGAATAAGACTTTATTTACAAAATCATCCATAATCCATAAAAACATTCAAACCCCAAGGAAACCACTTTCTTACAATGAACACTCTATTTCCTAAAAGTTGAAAATTGGTGAACTTGCTAAATTCAGCCAGACATGTTTTGTTGAGTCAAAAATTGGGCAAAGCATATATTCTCATTCTCCATAGTGCCCATCGTTCCTTCCTAACCCAGCTAATTTCTGTCACGTTACATTCCTGGCTCCTGCAAGCCTCCGAATTTACTTCCTAAATTCTACACCACGAGTGGTTTCCAGGGATGTGGCCCGCATCCCTGTGAATGTATAACCATAGCACAGGCTCCTTAAAAGCAAGCCCATGAGTTTTAATTTTCTGCCTTTCATCTAACACCTAAGCTCAACACCTAATGAACTTTAAATATTCATCGGTTGCCTATTATGTGATGTATTCTGCATGGTCTCCACAAAGGGTTCGTACAAGAGTGATAAGAGCAGAAAAGAGGACAGGCCAGCAGGGACGTGGTCAGTCACAGGGACAGCAGCTGGAGCCACCACAGGACTGAAAAACCACACATCTCCCAACTGTGTCTCAATCTTCTCTCTGCAGCCTGGATTCCTCCTTCATCTCACTGCAGAAGCTGGGCAAAGGTAGGACAACCTGGGACCACCTGGGACCACCTCCACTGTAGCCATAATGAGGATAAAACCTTGTTTAATCTTCATTTCTGCCAGAGGGTGCTCTGGGTGGGTAAACACAAAAAATTACCTGCATCTAATAGAATGAACAAGCTGTTGTATTCCCACATGATGGAATGCTCAATAGCAATAAAAATGAATAATCTATAACTACATGCAACAATATGGCAGAATCTCTCTAATACATTGTTAAATGAGAAAAGCCAGACACAAAAAGTACAATTTGCATTACATATTACAGAGAGAGAGAGAGAAACAGCAGAATGAATGTATGCTACTAGAAGTCAAGAGAGTAGCTACCCATGGAGTGGGGCAGTGTCTAGTGTCTAGGAGGCAGCATGAGGCTATGGTGGTAATGTTTTGTTTCTTGATCTGGGTGCCAGTCACATGAATGAGTGCAGTTTGTGAAATTATGTTGAGCTGTACACTTACAATATGTATATTTTTGTATGTATGTTCTATTTCAATAGAAAATGAAAAAATATATCATTACCCCATACCTTAGTGGTCCCAGGCCAGAGAGCCAGTTGAAGACCCCATGCAGGGCCCCACATGCCTTCCCTTCGACTGTCCTTAAGCCTTCTGCCTCATATGGGGCCCCACTCAACTCCTTCTCTTCTCAAAGTATATCCACATAGAGGCCAGGGAGCAAAAGAGCAAACCAGACCACTCTGTGCCGCCCGCAGGAAGCTCTGTCACTGCTCCTTCCGAATGCCAGTGTCTTTGGAAGAAAGTTTACTGCTGTCACTGACTCTTTGTTCCACACGAGAAACAAGAATACAAGAAGCCTCCGCTGTCCTAAACGGCTCCCTTCAAAGGACTTCTTTAAAATAATGCTCTAAAGGGGCAAGTCTCAGTTATAAACATCTATGAAGAAATGCCTAGACACTCAGGGACCACTTGAGGAAGATACTACAAATAAAATGTAACTGAGATTAGAATGTAGAACAGCTGACAGCCATTCTGCAAGAACCATAGAGTTCTAATAACTGATTATGTAATAGGCCGTAATGTATAATGATATACAATCACAATCACAGCTGAACACATCTTTAAGATTTTATGTAAAGTTTCAATTCAGGTAGTCAAATTATGGGCTGAGATCATTTTGAATCACTCTAATGTGGATTTTAATATAGTAACCTCAACTTGACATTATCACTCATATTCTTTACACATTCTCCTAATAATTTCGGGTTAAAAAATCAAGACCTTTGATCACACCAGCTCCCAATGATTGGTCCACTTGTGAATGCTGACCAGGAAGACGCAGGAGTGATAACCAGACCCAATGATCTAATGGCAAACATTGGCCACAGCGGGGGGACAGACAGGTGTGAGGACAGAAGAAAGCGTGGTGTCCCCTCCTACACAGGCACTGCGTGTCATGCAAATTCCAATCCTTGACACTCAGATGTTTCTCAGAGCAAATTCATACTGCCCATCTGTCCATTAAATAAACCACTTTTTAAACATTTTGTTAAATCTGACTTTATTTATACCAGCTAATAGAGCATAAATTCAAAATTCTATCTTTTAATAGGAAATTATAACTATGTTTGATTAAATATTATGGGTCACATAGTTTATGAATGTTCTAAAATGTCTCTCAAAGAAGAATATCCTTTTTAGGAGCTGCATCCCCAAGAATTTAGGATAAAATGTCAAGATATCTGTAATGTGAATGTTTTGGCAGGAAAATATACAAATCTGTACACACACACACATAATGTGGCAAAATGCCAATTGTTAAATGTAGGTAGTGGATACACAGGAATTCCTGCACATTCCTTTACCTCTTTAGTGTGTCTGAAAATTTTTATAGTAAAAAGTCGCATCGAAATGTTTACTCACCTTTCAAGCGGATGGCTGTCTTCTTTCTCTTAATCAGAGATGAATGGCGAAATATGCCCAAGGGCACATTCAGGGATCATTCATGCTGCCTTCGCCCTGAAAGAACACGCAAGACAACATGTCATCACCAAAGGTTTGTATTAAGTTAATGCTACTTCACTTCAAAAAATGTTCTCAACATAAGACAAGTCTCTAGATTAAAATACTGCTGCAACTATTTCTTTTTTAAGGAAAGAAAAAAGAGAAAAGAATGATCCCATCACATACTGAATGTGAGGATCACTCCCCAGGGAACTTCTGGAACAAAGGAATTCCTGTTTCTTTTAATTCACATCAGTTTGAGGCAGTGACTAGCCCAAACTTCCACTCAAACAAAAACTGGAGCTTCAAGAACCTGAGCTCCACTCTGACTTTGGATTTCTGAGACCACACCTAGAAGGCATCCACGGACACACACAGAACTGCACCAGAACTGCTGATCCTCTGGACTCCTTTCAGGAAAAGGTGTTTGGGCCCTACCTACTACCATACTCAACGACAGTACATGCTATGGGGCACAGTGGTACCATGGTCTGCTAGTCATATTCGCTGCTGCCTCCACCACAGCTCAATTTGGGCATTATCTATAACAACAGATCCTCCCCCGACCACCCTGTTAGGTAAGTGGAGTTTACTGATTCCATTTCCCAGAGGAGGCAGCTAAGCGTCAGAGACGATGTATGACAAGACCATTCCAACAGAAAACACCTGAGATGAAACTCCAGCTTAGGTCTCCTGACCCTAAGTTCAGGGCTTGTCTCCCCATGTAGGTTATACCCACCCCTTCTCTCTGGCCCACCCCCAACACGATGCTCTCCTAAAAACCAACCTCAAAGCAAAACAGCCAAACAACACATTCACCTGCCACTGGGAGACGGAGGGTGCTACAGTTTGTATGTGTATGTGTGTATGTGTATATACACATATATGCACACACACACGTACATATACACACATATGTCCGTTTTTTCCCCCTTCTTCCTCAAGAAAGCACACTGTTGGCCAATGGAAGTAAAACCAGCATCACATGGCACCCTTGGAGATTTTTACCTTTGCCACAACAAAATGCAATAACTTGCTGTGGAGGACTTTCCATTTATTTTTGTAAAGTGCAAAATAAAATATAATATAATGGCACAGACACTGCTCCACAATAAAGATGGAAGCAGCATTAAAAAAACTACAGTTGGGGAGAATCTAGTGTCCCCATATAATGGTCTAAAGTGGTCTTTCATCTGCTGGTCACAAAAATTCTGCAAGCACAGAGGCTTAGAGGTATCAGTGTTCTAACCTGAGCCTGGGAAGGTACTGGCGAACAAAGGCCTGAGGAAAGGTAGCCAGGGAAGCCCTGCACCGGCTTTCAGTTCTGTCTCCTCTGCCGTCACCTTGAGTGAAAACCCAGAGAACCTCTCCCAGCTGCCTCCTCACCTGAGGACTGGGACACCTGTTTACAAGGACAACGCAACCCACAAAGGAGATAGGACGTGACTCACAAGCCAAGCACTTAGACCCCAGTGGCACTCGCCAAGAAATCATGCCAGGAGCTACACAAAACCAGGGAAATCATGATGTACCTTTGGAAACATCAATTTTACTCCAAGTTTTAGTGAGGATAAGGAAATGAATCAGTAATTTAAAAGTTGTTAATGTTAAAACAAATATGCATTATGGAATAGAATGCTATCATTGCATGAATTTTTAAGCTCAAACTCTAATCCTTATTTGCCTAGTTCATTTCCAGCTGTACCATTACATGTGAGGGGAGGGAATGAGGGATGGACTCTCCTTTTTCATTAAACGTTGTGTAAGGAGAACATGTGAAGTTGGTAGGAATTTTATATCACGGCAAGCTCAGAAAGCTACCAATAACCCTTGGTCTGCAGAATTCTCTTCAAAATCAGAAATCACAGACTTCTGCCAGATCTAGGTCAGGTAAACTGAAGGGTGGGCCCACATAATCCCATCTCTGCACCACACTCCCACCCGTGAGTGTGACTGAAGCTCCTCCCTCCACCACCAAGCACACTCCTGTTGGGCAGGCTCGTGCCACTCGGTTACCCAGTTTACACCAGTGACTTTTCCTCAACCCCCTCCTGACCAGTTAGACATGCAGCACTTACTGTAATTTTCATTTATGTTTTCATTTATGTGGATGGCTGCATCATTACTAAAAAAAATTAAGGTCACCAATTTAGTTTGTCTCTAAAAATTTTTTATTGTGCCCTGGCTCGTGTGGCTCAGTTGGTTGGAGCAGCAATCTGTAACCCAAAGGTTGCAGTCAGATCATACTCAGGGCACATACCTAGGTTGCGAGTTCAATCCCCTATCTGGGCGTATACAGGAGGCAGCCAATCGATGTGTCTCTCATCCATGTTTCTCTCTCTCCCTTCCTTTCTCTCTAAGAGCAATGAAAAAAAAAGTCCTTGGGTGAGAATAAAAATGTAAAAATTTTATTGTAAAATATATTACATTAAAAAGTGCATAACCATGGCAGCCCGCCTCCAAGATGGGCTCAACGATCCTGCCTCCAGTATTCATGTTCCTCTCCCACAACGAACAGAGCTGGCGTGAATAACCAACACGATGCCAGGGAAATGATGGAGTGTGACTCCAAAGGCTAGAGAGAGTGAGCAGCCTCTCCTCACTCTCTCAGGAGGAAAGCTGGCTCCATGCCAGACACTCAGGTGCTCTAAAGACAAGCCCACATGCTGAGGAACTGAGACCTCCTTAAAGAGCCAAGGGAGTCGGCCCTCTTAAGAGCAGCAGATCCTCCAGCCCAGTCAAGCCTTCAGGTCATGGCTGCTTCAGCTGCTACCTTGACTGCAATGCCATGCAAGACCCCAAGTTAGAGCCACCGAGCTAAGCTGCTCCTGACTTCCTGACCTATGCAGAAGCTGTGAGGCCACAGATGTTTATCACTGTTTTCAGCTGTTATGTTTGGAAGCAATGTTATACAGTGATAACCACATGTCAGATTAAAGATGGTAAAATAAAGCCCATGTACCTAATACCCAGTCGATGGTGCCAGGGTTTGGGTTTGGTTTGTTTGTTTGTTTGCAAGACCTGAGTGCCTCTTCCTCTCTCACCTTCTACTCCCCCTCACCATAACCTGCCTCCCGGCACAGATAAACAGCAGCCTGAATTCTGAGTTAATTATTCCTTTGCTCCTCTGTATGGTTTTACCACATAGGTATTCTCAACACATTGCTGTATGTTGCCTGGTTGTAAGCCTCATATAAACGAAACAAACTGTATGTATTGTTTTAAGACTTGCCTCTTAAGATTTTTAGATTCATCCCTGTTAACTCATGGCTGGAGTAGATTTTCCCCCACTATATATTTTTCATTGTATGAACATATCCACAATTTACTGCTCTGTTCTACTGTTGAGGATCATCTGGGGAGTTTTCCATTTTTTGCTGTATGAATAATGCTACCATTTACAGCCTAGTGCTGCTCGCCCAGAGGCCCCAGCCAGTTTGTCCAAGGCACATACCTAGCAGAGGGGAGCTGGACTTGGGATTGCAAAGTTCAACTCTCCTAAGGAATGTCAAACTATTTTTGAAAGTGGTTGTGTACAACCAACTCTTAAGCCACATTTCTTGTCCATCTCCAAATAAAAGCCATGCCTGTTTTGCAAAAGCTTTCAACTAACAAAAGAGAAAGTTTTTCCTATTTGCAGCATCACTACTGCAAATAAATAGTACTCCAAAGTAGTGACCCAGACAGCTGCAGTGTATTAGTCACAGGACATCAGTGCAGAATTCAGAATGATGATGCAGACCCGGCCAGCACCACACACGGCCCGGGGGGGATAAGTCAGATTGGATTTCTAGACCGACGCTAAATTCACAGCTTTCCTCCAGGTGGACTCACACACATGGTCCCATCTTATTGCTGTCATCTCAGAGGAGGGGAATTTAACTCACATGCAACACAGCCCGATTCAAGAGTAAAGCAGGATGGCCAAAACATTTCAATAAAATCACACTTTGGGTTTGGTTTGGTTTTGTTTTGTTTTTAACAGAAAGCTGGTTGTGTTCTCCCATAACATGAGATTTTTATTTACGATACCTAATTTTATGTGTAGTAATTCTACAAAAAATACTTGTGTATTCTCTGTACACACAAAAAAAATATTTTAGAGTAGTTAATTCAACTTCTTAAATGGCAACAGTAACTTTTATGATAATTTATCTGCATTTCGAGTAAAAATATCAACATTTGTGTTGGCATTAAATACAAAAAATGAGGAACACTTTCAACTGGAGCAGAAAGGACAGGAGAAAATTACTGTAAATTTCAAGGAGTTTCATATCACATCACTGAAAACAATATGGCACTAGACCAGCAATATGACATTCTTCAACTCACCCTCTTGACAGTTCTTATTTGTCTCTCTACAATCATTTATCCTTATGAGGTAGGGACTACCTACCTCATAATATTGCACCCTTTTCACAGATGGCGAAAACTGAAGCACAGAAAGTAATTAAGTTGTGCATACGCACACAGCTGATACGTGGTAGAATGAGGATTTGAACCCAGGAGGTTTACTCCAGAATCCATATTCTTAGGCAGCTTTTCCAGCCCCCAAGACCAGCCAGAAGGCCCTGCAATAGTGACAATTATTTAATAGCTACCATTTTCTAAGCATCCACAATGTGCCAAGCACTTATTAAGTGCTCTGTTGCATTATTTCTAATCCTCCCCTCATCTCTCCCAGACCTGTGTTATTCCTATTTTAAAGTTGAAGAAACTTAGGCTCTGGAAGTTTAAGTACCTGACCAAAATCATATAGGCAATAACATAAGAAGGTGGAAATACTGCTTGAACCTTGTCTCTGACTTCAAATTTCATGCTCTTTCCACAGTGCGCCTCCTGGACAAAATAAAATTACCTACTCCCAGGCTTTGTGGTATCGAAATTTGACCTTAGGTCCCAGAAAAGCCCCCTAAAGGAAACAGATGCCTTATCAGGAGAAGGTGTGCTGGCTGGCCTCCTGGATGAGCAGTGGGTGGCAGCTGCCACACCTTCGTGACAGGCAGCGATGGAGTGGGTGTCGATAAGACCGGCTGGCACAGTCAGAAAACCAGGGCTCAACACCACCTCCTTATGGGGTTACACTGGGTAGGTCAAATGGCCTCTCCACAAATGTTCTCATCTGTAAAATGGAGGTATACTTTTTTAAAAAATTATTGAACTTATTGAGGTGACACTGGTTAATAAAATTATATAGGTTTCAGGGATACGATTCTATAATACTCGTACATCATCTGTATATTATATTGTGTGTTCACCATCCCAAGTCAAGTCTCCTTCTATCACCATGTAAAATGGGCTTTCTTTCATTTCAAAGGGTGGTTGTGAGGATTTAAGACACTAACACATAAAAGGCACCTGGCACACAGTAGGCATCAGACACATGCTTAACAACTGCAGGAGTGAAAATGTTCTCTAGCTATCTCATAGGAAAAAGCAGCAAGCCGACTTTAACAATGATACCCTTGCTTCCACAAAGCTTCAAATACTCCATGACGGATGGCTGACAATCTGTTAAAGGCCATCTTTGTATCATGGTTTTTTTAAACTAATATTACGACTTCTTCTGTCTGTCCTAACCAAAATGGAAGATTTTTGCCAAGTAGATCAACCCTTTATGATATTAGTAAAAGTTAAGACATTCTTTACATAAACATGGGAACTGGAATGTATTCAAAGTAAAATATTTGGTTCATTCAACTTCTCTGTTACTGACTTCAGAAAATCTTAAGTAGTCATTTCAAACAGCAATCTCTCTTCAAAGTATTTCCAGTTTCCTGGAAATCATCCCAAATTACCTAGCCAATAACACACACACACATACACAAAGGCTTGATTAAATGACTAGTAAATGACAAAAATAATTTCAGTAACACTTCATACACCAATGCAATGAGAAATAAGGTTCCTCCAAAGTAGCCCTTTTGCATACCTAAGGTCAGGTGAAGTACGAAGTGTGAACTTAAAAACAGACCACTCAGGTTAGCTGCCAGCAATCTCCACAGCAACTGGTCCTCTCTGCATTTACAGGAAGGATAAGGTAGTAGTAGTAACTGCAGCGCTGCAGGTCTGCTTTGCAAAATTGGCCCAATCATATCTTTCTTGACTGAATGATGCAATCAATTGGTAAACTACACAGAGGAAACAGAGAAAGATGTTCCTTAAAAGAAAAATGCTGAATCTTGTGTTGGTTCTAATATTTAATTTGGAATGAAGTGGGAGACCCACCAAAGGACACTTTTCCAGAGGGAGGTAGCCAGTGAGGGACAGAAACAGCTTCAGTAAAGTATGAGATGTCTGAAGAGAAAAGGCACAGCCATTGCTAATGGCTTCTTAGTATATATCACAGACCAGATCTTCTACTTAGCGCGTGTCCTACATTCTTCTTTAAAACCCTCACTCAATAACCTTCAGGGAAAATAATAAATATAGGTCCCTATTTAACAGTTAAGTGACTCAGAGATTAAATGACTTGCCTGAAGTCACAGAACTAGTAACTGGGTATAATAACTGGCTCATAGCACATGGTAGGTGCTCAATAAATATCTGTTGAACATGAGGTCTTTAGTTCTCCACAGAAATAGCAAACACTATTTAACTCCTGAGGATTTTGTAAGGACAAAATGAGATTATGTATATAAAGTTCCTAGTTCAATGCCTTGACCTCTGGAATACACTGTGGTACATGGGCAACAATGTGGATATACAAAGCTAGGTACAACAACCACCTGGAATAGGGTTATCATAATGACAATGGGTATAGCAAACATCATAATAGATAGAAGATACACAGATATACATAACAGGCAGAAGAATGGCAACAAGGAATTGAAAAGATGATCAATATTATTAATCATTAAGGAAATGCAAATTAAAGTCACAAAGAGCTACAATTTCACACCTACCAGAAAGGCTAAATTTTAATAATTGGCCACATAATTTATGGCAAAGATGCAGGGTAACTAGGACGCTCACTCACACACTGCTGGTGGGAATGCAGTGATGAATGGGCAAACACTGTGGTACATCCACCCAGTGGACTACTATTTAGTAATAAAATGGGACAAATTACAGACACACACAACATGGATGAATCCCAAAGGCATTATGCAAAAGGAAAGAAGAGTCTCAATAATCCTATTTACACGATATTCTGGGAAAAGTAAGCTCATAGTGACAGAGAAAAGATCAGTGTTGCCAGGAGTTCGGGGTGGGGGAGGGTTTCGCTACCAAGAGGCCGCCCTGGGGAATTTGAAGGGTGACTGTTTTGTATAGTGGTAATTACATGCATCGATGCACGGGGTAAAACTCACAGAACTATATGCTCAAAAAATTGAATTTCTTTATTGGTAAATTTTTAAATCCTCAAAGAATAAAATTTCAAAATCATGGAAAAAATCAGTCGGTCTTGGTGAATGGAAGTTGACATTTGTATGAAAGAAGGAGGTGACATGTGAGGGTCCAGTAGCTCTGCAGTTCCTTGCCAAGGAAACAATGACGGTACGGGAGACCATGAAGAGGCAGTGTGTGGGGCAACACAGAGGCTCTGAGAGGTAAAGAGGGTCAGGAACCTTGATTTCTAGCCTGATTTCACCAAATGATGACTGTGTGAAATTACACAAGCTACATCATTCCCCCTCCGAGCCCTAGTTTAGCTAATTCTAAAATGAGACAGTGAAGCAAATGATCTAGAAGGTTCTTCCCCACTACAAACATTGTAAAGTCAATTTGCTTTTAAGCTATTGACTTTAGGAAGACAGCAGGACAAGTAAGTAGAAATACCCCGATATGGAAAATAGCTATGCATCCTCACAAATGCCATCAGGAAACAAAATAAAGTGAGAACCGTTGATGTGTGTGGATAGTAGAGTGATGGTGGCTGAAGTAGCCAATAGCAGGAAAAAGACAGGAGAAAACTCAGAATACCATCTTCTCGCATAACAGAAACCAAGAAAATATCAGTTTCATTGGGGTAGGGGATGAAGGGTTGGAAAAACTCAAGCATCAAATGCTGAAAAAGTCAAGACAAATGAACAAGATTAGCATATGACACAAAATTCCACTTCTGGGCATTTATCTGAAGAAACTCAAAACACTAATTTGAAAGACATATGCACCCCTATGTTCACTGCAGCATTATTTACAATAGACAAGATATGGAAGCAGCCTAAGTGTCCATCGATAGATGAGTGAATAAAGATGTGGTACAGATATACAATGAAATATTACTTGGTCATAAAAAAGAATAAAATCTTGTCATTTTTGGTAACATGGATGGACCTGAAGGGTATTATGCTGAGTGAAATAAGTCAGACAGAAAAAGATGAATACCATATGATTTCACTTATATATGGCATCTCAAAAACAAAATCAAACAAAATGGAAACAAACTAATAGATACAGAGAACAAACTGATAGTTGCCAGAGGAAAGGGAAGTTAGGGGGATGGGTGAGAATGGGGAAGGGATGAAAAAGCACAAATTGGAGGTTACAAAACAGCCACAGGGACGGAGAGTACAGCACAGGGAATAGAGTCAATAAAACTGTGATAACGCTGTACAGTGTCAGTGGGCACTGGGCTGATAGGGCTGATCACCTCATATGTTATATAAACGTCTTGCTACCATGCCGTACACTTGAAACTAATATATTTTATGTCAACTGTAATTTTTTTAAATTTTAAAACAACAGAGTGTACAGATATTTCAGAGATCAAGAGAGTGAGTGACTGCCCACAAAAGTAATAGAAAGGCAACCATCAATCTTTGCATGCTGTCTGAATATATCTCGATTGTGTCCTAATTGTTTTGCCCTTTTATTTTCAATCCCATTCTGCCCTCATCTTTGCTGTTAGAAGCCTAGAATTTAATAAAACATGTAGGTGTAATTTTCCTGCAATAGCCTACATCAGAGGCTGCAATTTTCAAAATTTAGAATTTCCTGGAAATTAAGAATATGACTGTTAAGTGCCAGTGAGCCATTTATGCAATCTCCAGAATTCTAGAATGGAAACAAAACATTTTATTTTTAAAAGATTTAATAGAATGTAAAGAATACAACTTAAGGAGTAAGATTTTATTGTCACCTTATTAGTGTGTGAGGCAAAAAAAATAGCTTGAGGTCAATAATATTCCCAAACTGACCGATCAAAATGTGACACATCCTTCACCTCTGTCCAGAGCATGCCCCAGAACACCACTTAATGAGCTTCAACTCTTTCAGCCAAAGGAACCCAGTGAGACACACCACTCTGAGCATTTAACCAGAACTGAAGGAAAATTAGGGAAATTAACAGTTCTAAAGTACACCCGTGTGGACTCTGAGAAGGAAGATACCTACCAAGAAAGACTCCTGGTGGCTAACTGTGCTCAAATTTAAAAGAAGATCCTTGTAACCCTTTTTAAACCTGGGCCTCTCATGCAAATCACACTTCAGGGAGAAACCTGCACTTTGTTCCCGCCATCTGAGCCAATCCTTACAAAGGAATTCCCGGAATCCTATTTCAACCAATAAGATTGAGGTTTCCCATCCAATCAAAACTGTGCAGTTATATCCCCTTTAGTACCTTCACTGACCAATGACAGTGACTGCATTCTGACAAATCTGGACAGTGCCTTTTGGACCAATCAACTTTCAACAATCTAGAGTCCTCATTTGCATGACAATGGACCAACCAATCAATCAGGGACCATGGACTGGGACTTCTGCCTATGTAAGTCAGTTCCTCTCTAGTTCTGAGTGTACACGTTCCTTTTCCACCAAAGACTGAAGATTGCATTTTTCTGATCCTGGAGTCAGAGCTAAACACCAAAGATAAAACACCCAAAACATCTTGCCAGACCAGAGACGAGCTCCTGGAGTAGCGCAGAGCAGGCAGAGCAGAGTAGAGCAAAGCAGAGCAGAACTGAACTGAACTGTCCAGCCAGGGAGGGCCTCATCCCAGGGCTGCCTCACAGTCATGCTGTTGTACAGCCAGGCTGTATCTCAATTGAGCTGCTTGCACTAAATAAAGTTTCCTTCAACACATCCCAACTTGGGGATTCCTGTTGGCATTGAATTGGCACCTATGACCATCAGTGCCAATTTGATACCTGCAATCAAAGTTAATAGAAAATTTTTCCAACACCACTTCTGCCAGTTTCCTTTTTTGATGATAAAATGTGAAAACATCAACATGATATAACCTGGTTATAAAAGAGAAGAAAGAGCAGACAACTTCAGCTCGACCCTTGGTCACTTTACCATTAACAACTCACTTTGGGCAAATTTCTTCACTCCTTATCTCCAATTCTGCGTCTATAAAATGGAGATAATCATGCTCCCATCTAGCACTCAGGCTCCCAGTGCCCTGGGCCAGATGAAACCATGCCTATGGAGGCACTTAAGGAGAATACAAATAAAAAGACAAACAAGATTACCTGATTGCTATTCTGTATGGGGTGAGTGCGGGAAGAGTATATTTGAAATACATACAGTCACATCCAACTGCCTCTTTCAAGTCAACCATGTGTTTCTCTTAAACCACAGCTGGGCTGTTGAGCAGATGCTGGAATGGATACAGACAGAAAGGTGCTGAAAGAGAAATGTGCCTGCCCTTCTGATTTCAGAAGATAAAAAAAGTACTTTCTCATCCATTTATTTTCTGCTGATCTTTTCTGAGAGCATCCTATGTGTCAGACACCATGCTAGGCACTAAAAAGAATGAGATTTTAAAAAATGGAAGAAGAAGCCTCTTAAGCGTGTTCAGTCTGGAGACAGCTAAGTAGCCAGTCACCACCCTGCATGCTGGGAATTATCCAGGCAGGCACAGGGGAAACACCTGCCAGACAGCTGGGTGGGTTAGAACAGCGACGCTCCTCACAGAGGAGGCGATGCTCTAGTTGGGTCTTAAAAGATGAGAATAAATTAGATGAATGAAGCAAGGACAAAGCATTCTAAGCAAGTAAAAGTCATGGAAGCAAAAACCAACATGGGAGGGAAAGGGTGAGTGACAGGGATGACAAGAAACAAATGATGGAGATTCATGTATTCAGCTGAGGCACTCCGGCTTTCCATTAGGGGCAACAGAAACCAGGGACTCTTTAAGCAGGACTAACATGACCACCCTTGCAGTTCAGGAAGAGGACTATGTCAACAGCGAGGAGAATGGAATGAAGACAGGCCAGAATTGGATAGCTATATAGAAATCCAGGCAGGAAGTGATGAGAGCTTAAGAATAGGGATAAATGCAAGAGATAATAAAGAAAATGACTTTACTTTGATGACTGGAAGGATACAGGGGGAGAGGACAAGGAGCTGTGGATGAGTCCCTGGTTCTCTCTGTCACAATGACTGAGAAGAGGATGGTCTTTTACAAGATGCTAGAAAAAGTGCAGATTGGATACACAAGATGAATTCATGTTGTACTGTGTCACTTTGTACGTGACTTCATTATAGCAGCTTATGCTATACATTTGTGACCAACTAAAATATCACATTCCTCATCATTTAGCTGGCCATTCTGAACTCCCACAGGCGAGAGGACCTCTTAGAATGGAATGCCTAAACAAGAACTCACTTCCATGCTCTTAACTTCTCAGTAGCCAAAGTGAGAATGGCCTTCACATGAAACAGGGTAAGTGGCTTACCCCAGGCCAACACAGCCAGACAAAAAGAGAACTAAACTCTAATCCAGGATGGTATGCTTCTAGAAGATCAGCTTTTCATCTAGTATGCTATATTGCTCCATTAAGGGTCTAGTGTTATTTGTAATATGTATTGGGTTGGCCAAAAATTTCCTTTGTTTTTTTCCGTCAGATAAGATACATTTTTCATTTTCACCAATAACTTTATTGATTTGGTTATTTTGAGTATATCAGCTATCTCTCATGTGGTAAAACATGTATTGTTCTCAATTACTGTCTCGATTTGATTGCTATCAACCTCTATGGGTGTACCCAACTGTGGAGCATCAAGCATCATTCAGTGAGAAACCTCCAGCATGAAACTTCGCAAACCACTTCCACACATTCAGTCAGTCACAGCACCTTCTCCATACACTGCACAAATCTGTATTTGTATTTTAGTTGTGCTTTCACCTTTCTTAAAGTAATAAAGCATAATACACTGAAAATGTTGCATATTTTCTTTCATCTTCAGTATTAAAATGACTACACAAAAATTCACCAATTATTCTTTACTTTAATTTTTTTATTTTTAATTGTATTTTATTGATTATGCTATTACAGGTATCCCAATTTTCCCCCATTACCTCTCTCCACCAGTACACCCCACTCCCTCAAATGCTCTTCATATCATCGATTCTGTCTCTGTTCTTGTTTACTTAGTTAGCTTTTTAGACTCAGTTGTTGATATGTATATATTGCCATTTTATTGTTCATAATTTTAATCTTATTTTTCTTAAGTAAGTCCCTTTAACATTTCATATAATAATGGTTTGGTGATGATGAACTCCTTTGGTTTTTTCTTGTCTGGGAAGCTCTTTATCTGCCCTTCAATTCTAAATAATAGCTTTACTGGGTAGAGTGATCTTGGCTATAGGTCCTTGCTTTTCATGATTTTCAGTACTTCTTGCCAATCACTTATAGGAACTCTGCTGTAGGTAACTAACTGCTTTTCTCTTGCTGCTTTTATGATTCTCTATCTTTAACTTTTGGCATTTTAATTAGGATGTGTTTTGGAGTGGGCCTCTTGGCATCCATCTTGTTTGGGACTCTCTGAGCTTCCTGGACTTGCATATCTATTTCCTTCACCAAATTATGAAAGTTTTCTTCCATTATTTTTTCAACTAGATTTCCAATTTCTTGTTCTTTCTCTTCTCCTTCTGGCACCCCTATGATGCAAATGTTGGAACACTTGAAGTTGTCCCAGAGGCTGTTTACACTATCCTCATTTTTTGGATTCTATTTTCATCTTACTGTTCTGATTGGTTGTTTTTGCTTCCTTATGTTCCAAGTGATTGATTTGATTCCTGGCTTCATCCACTCTACTGTTGTTTCCCTTTAAATTGTTCTGTATTTCAATTAGTGTATACTTCATTTTGGTCTGGATCTTTTTATGTTGTTGTGGTACTCACTAATTTCCTTTGAGTATCCTTATAACCAGTGTTCTAAACTCTGCACCTGATAGATTGCTTATCTCCATTTTGTTTAGTTCTTTTTCTGGAGTTTTGATCTGTTCTCTCATTTGGGCCACATTTCTAATCTCTTCGTTTTGACAGCCTCCCCATGTTTGTTTCTATGTATTAGGTAGAGATGCTGTGACTCCCTGTCTTGGTAGCATGGCCTAATGTAATAGACCTTTAGGGTCCAGTGACACAGCCTCCCCTATCACCCAAGCTGGGTACTCAAGGTACACACTGCATGTGGGCTGAGTACACCCTCCTCTTGTAGTTGAGCCTTCATTGCTGTTGGCAGGTCAATGGGAGGGGTTTACCCAGGTCAGTCAGCTACAAGGATTGGTTGGAACTACTCACCACCAACCTCTGCCCTCTGTGGAGAATCACCTGTGCAGGGGCAGGGTGGTGGTGCACCGACATGGTCTGTAGCTATACCCTTGGTACGCAGGCTCTGGAGTTTCCTGGGCAGTGCGGACCAAGGTCAGCCTCAACCTGTGTTCTGCCCAGGGTCACACTGCATGAACTGTAATGGATGCTACTTATGCTGGCTTGGACATTACCAGGAAAACCAAGCTGTGGATGTAGGCTGTGCTGCTGGTACCTCACCTGGGCCACTTAGCAAGAGGTATAGGGGCTAGGGGCTTACTAAGGCTGGCTGTTGCTTGTTTGAGAGGGTTTGGGAAGTTTGACACATGAGCCAGGACAAGCCATTCATACAGAAAAGTCACAGTTAACAACTTGGGTGGGCTCGTAAGTTGGGTGGAACAGAGTCTCAGGGGATCTCCAGGGCAGGGCAAACAATGTTAGCCAGGTTGATGGAGTCCCAGATATGGCCCCCACATGCTGGCTCTGTGGCTCTGCTGCAGGAAGGCTCAGAAAAGGGACAATGGCTTCTGCCCACCTTTCTGTCTGGGAGAAAGCTGTACCCTAGCTCCCACCTTGGTGCCTGATCTTTCGGTTCCTCCCCATATGTCAATTGTGCCTTTCATGCTGCTACCCCACTGAGCTGGAGCTCAGAAGGAATGAGTCTGAATAAATCTGTGTATGGGTTTTTCAGAGGAACTTCTTGGAACTCCAGAAATGTCTTCCACCAACTCAATCCCTGCTGGGTTTTGCAGCCAGAAGTTATTGGGACTTATCTTCCTGGCACTGGAACTCTGAGCTGGGGGACCTGGTTTGGGGCTGGGACTCCTGGCTCCCAATATATCCCTCCAGAATTTTTATCCACCACAAATGGATGTGAGACCAGCCCACTCCATGTTTCCGCCCCTCCTACCAGTCTGGATGAATGTGGTTTCTTGAATTCTGTAGTTGTCAGACTTCTATTCAATTTGGTTTCTGAGAGTTCTAAGTGATGGTTATTCTATATTTCAGTTGTAATTTTGATGTTGTTGTGCAAGAAGGTGAGCTGTGTTTACCTATGCCGCCATCTTCACTGGAAGTCTCTCTGATTTTAATGTTTTTTTTTTAATGCATGCTGATATGTCAACTGTCAGAATACAATCTAGCAAAATTGTTTCAAATGAAGTTAAAGATAACTAAGTGCTACTAGAGCCATCTTATAGAAAAAAACAAAATGAACTTTTTGGCCAACCCAATAATAATGGCTCAATAGTCTTGTTCTCTGGCCACTGTACTCTTCTTCTATGACTTCCTTCTGAGAACAGAGTCTTGCGCTGGCTGGTGTAGCTTAGTGGATTAAGCGCGGGCCTGTGAACCAAGAGAACAGAGTCTGGCCACCCTGAACTACCTAGTTTCAGTCCCTTGAAATAGGATTTCCACTGCTGAGGTCTGGATCAGCTGTCTTGGTACCCTATAAAACCCTTTCCCATGCTTCTTAAAGTTCAATCCAACAGCTACTTTTGATAACCAGCCACTCTGGCTCAGCAAATGCAGAGAGAATATTGTGGTTTTTATAGGAGCTATTTCTGAATTCATTAAGCTACCTTATATCATGGTATTAAAAGTTCCTTGAGGGCAGTCCTTACTTAACTCATATTTGTATCACTGGATGAACTTAGTATAATACTTCTGCCACCTCAATGGCTTGCTTCCCATGATAGTTTAGTTCTGGGAAGAAGGGAGGAGAAGGCCACTGGAGAAGGATACAAGCACTGTCCTAGGCATGACAGAGCAGTGAACCAGACGGCAAGATCCCTGAACTCAGAGTCCAGTGGAGACAGGATATTTAAAATACACACACACACACACACACACACACACACACTCCTCAAACACAAAAAACATTTGATAAAAACCGGACACTGGGTATATATGTTCATTATAATATTTTCTATATCTTTCTGATTAAAATATTTTCATAATAAAATGAGAACAAACAAAGATAAAGCCTTACTCCCTGGGGATAGAATTCACTAGTTGAACTGATTCAGTTGCAAAGTTGTAGAGAGAGAAAATCTTATTTTAGTCTATTATGTTTTTAACATCATGCTCCACAGCTAGCTGAAAAAGCAATCAAGAGAAATGCACTAATTGTATGTGTGATGGAAATGCACTAATTTGGACAATATAAGTTCAAGCAAACAGTAAAATGCGGTGCTTGGTCAGTCTAGACTTTCCTCATCTACCTCTCATCTCCATATCCTCTGCAATGGCAAATAGTAAAATGAAAACTACAGGAAAACATAGCTACTTTCTATGATAGCTCAGCCTTAGGAAAGAAAGCCCTAGTAATGACCACTACTGTCTATTCTCTACTCACAGTGTGCTGGGGATTTACAGACGTGATCCCTTAACAAATCTGAAAGATGAGCACTATTAACCCCATTTTACAAATGAGGAAATTCAGATTCAAACAACTCAAGTAATTTGATAAGCATCCCATTCCCAGAGACTGGCAGAGCAGGACACCCAAACCTGACTCTGCCAAGAGTCAAAAGCCTTGTTTGCATTTTCAGTACACTGTGACGTATGCCTCCCGATATCTGATAGTCCATCTCTCATTCTTTATACACTTCTGGGCTCCACAAATGAGTGAATCTGATAAAGAAAACATCCAGCAGACAGTTCAATAAATTTAAAAAAAAGAAAAACAAGAAATCACAGTCTTGAGATATAGAGTATCAGAAATACTACCTCCAAATGTTAACTCAAGGCAATAAAGAAAACTGAGTGGTGAAGAAAACTAAACTGTACAATTCTCTACAGTCAGAAAAGAAATCTTGCATACCTATTTTAAACTGAACAGACATAACACTCGGAAGGACCTTAAAGATGCAATTGGCAACAAACCTGTGAGAAATGAATTTTTATAGTCAATTTCTAATACTACTTATCTTTAAACATTTGTTACTGTAAGGAGTCCACAAAATTTGTCTTCTACATGCAGAAAGAGCAATGGGAAAACAAAAGTGTATGTGAGCAGGTTGAGATTTTATTTTTTACTGAATTTTCAAAAATTAAGGAGAGCCTAACACTTGAAATAAATGTCATTATTTGTTCTAATGGGATCCATGTTAACTCTTCTAGAAATGAAGTATAGATAAGAAAATGAGAAAAGTCAGATTTAATCTATACATCAATATTTCTGACCTCTGGAGTTTATTCCTAAAATATGGGGCTCTGGGCACAGAAGCTTCCTGCACTTTCTCCATCACTCCCCCCTCACTGTCTATGTCTAAGGGACCAAAACTTCTCTGACCATACCTCCTAGACAGCAGGAATTTTTTGAGTCAAAACCAAACAACATAATCACAGCACTCTACCAGTTGGGTCCCCATTCCTCCACCACCCCACCTCATAGAAAGGGGACTGCTCCCCCTGCCTGAGCCTGCACATGCCCAGCTGCACATGCCTGGCTGAGAGCTGAACCTCATACATTCACATGTATGAATCACACAGAACTGCCAGGGAAGGGGTCAAAGAAGAAATCACTGAGAAGGTAAAAGGACCAGAAGTGCAGAGAGCCTCAAAGATTCAAAGAGGGCCCTGGCTGGTGTAGCTCAGTGGACTGAGCACCAGCCTATGAACCAAATGGTCACCGATTTGATTTCCAGTCAGGGCACATGCCTGGGTTGCAGGCCAGGTCCCCAGTAGGGGACACTTGAAAGGCAACCACGCATTGATGTTTCTCTTCCTCTCTTTCTCCTTCCCTTCCCCTCTCTCTAAAAATAAATAAATAAAATCGTTTAAGAAAAAAACTTTTAAAAAAAGATTCAAAGAGGGAAAAGGAAAATAAAAGAGGGGTGTTCCAGGACAGTAAAAGAGGAGGTGGAGGAGGAAGAAGCATTCAATGCCGTAGGGTCAGAAGTAAAGTCGTTTGAGCAACCTCAGTGGAGATGTCAGGGCAGAATCAGATAAGAAGAGGCTCCGCAGAAGATGGAAGATACAGACGCTGATTATGAAAGGTCTTGAGACTTTGCTCATGTTCCTCTTTTGATCAAAATCTCCTCCAGAGTGAGGCCTACCTTGCCCTAACACACCCAGCAGCAGTAAAGGCACTGGGTGCCACTGGTCCATCAGGGGCACCCAGGCAGGACCTGCATCTCTCCAGGCTCTCAACAGCACCTCCTACAACCCAAGCAGAACCAGAGGGCCACAACGCAGCAGATGCTGCGCCTTCGAAATCACACTTCCAGTCAACCACCAAACACTTATCTTAAAACAGACTTCAACTGTAAGCCTGAAGTCGTTTGCCAAGAAAGCTGATGCAGTGCCAGGTTAGTGAGCTACACTCAAAATTTCAATAGCACAAAAATATCCCAATTATCTTTTTTCCAGAGATGCGTCTCTGATTATATCTTGCATGTTAAACCAAAAAATTTATTCAGGCAGTATTACAATTATTCTTTTAAGCAGAATATTTGACTGATTGCCAGAAAGTGATTAACTAAATACGTAAATTATATGACTATGTATCAAACATGTATGTTATTTTGTTCTAGAGGTCACCTATTTAAATCAGAACTCTACATATACACACATGCACACACATGCATACACACACCTATCAGTGAAAAGAACAAGACGAATGCCGAAAGGTGATTAGACAAAAAAGATTCATACAGCAAGAAAACAGACTTTTAATATAAAAGTGAAATTCACAATGCTGTCTGCCAGTAAACCCATGGAGGGCCTCACTCTTCAGATACATTACATGCTTTTAGAAAACATGGGTGGTGTAAACAGACCTCACCAGCATTGTTTAAACCATGGTTAATCATACCTAATTCTTATCCAGGCTATAAAAGTACAAAAACATTTCACTTCTCTTACCACGAGACAGCAGGCTAACTTCAATTTCCCACATCACCGCAAAAACTGCCTAAATCATGACACCGCAGGTGACTGTACCAAGCCAGTGGACCACCAAGAGGAGTCTGTGGAG
The DNA here is from genome assembly GCA_028533065.1 of Trachops cirrhosus. Taxonomy (NCBI): domain Eukaryota; kingdom Metazoa; phylum Chordata; class Mammalia; order Chiroptera; family Phyllostomidae; genus Trachops; species Trachops cirrhosus. The sequence continues at coordinate 126,703,427 of CM052542.1, forward strand.
AATGTGCTGCTCTATATTCTCCATCAGGCCCTTCTGCCACAGAGATTTGGAGGAATAGGTTTAAATCAAGAGTGCTTGCTGCATGCACACAGCTTACAGCCCAGAACCCCAGCTCCCCTTCCAAACAGAAATTTCTTCACTGCCTCAGTGAGACAAGGTCAATCATATCTGCATGACCAGAAAGAATTCTGATGACAATTTTACCAGCTAAGACTGACACTATTGCCAAATTTTCCCTCTTGAGGTACTGACAGGAAAGAGATATTAAAGCAAAAGCTATGAAAACACCAGGCTGTTTTCCAAGAACCCTGACAGGCCTCACTCAAGGCTGCTGCCAGATTCACTGGTAACACTGCTCTGATGTACTGCGAAACTGCTTTCTTGACCTCAGGCAAATACTAATGCTTTCAGCTGAATACTGTTGGAAGTGCTGGGATGTTTTCATGTCAGTGAGGAGGCATTTCCTTGACCAAACTTGGATATGATGGCCCTCTAATAAAACTGATCACAAGACATATTTGCTATTATTTTAAAAGCCTGTTTAAAGATGTCTGACTTGAACAGACTTATAGCAGTGTTATTCACAATAGCCAAAAGGCAGAAGCAACCCAAGTGCCCACTAATGAATGAATGAATAAAATGTGTTATATACATGCGATGGAAGATCGTTAAGCCTTAGAAAAGAAAGGATACATACTACAAGATGGATGAACCTAGGAAACAGTATGCTAAGTGAAATATGCCAGACACAGAAGGGCAAATACTCTGTGAGTCCACTTACATAAGGCCTAGAATTGTCAAATTCATAGACAAAGAAAGTAGAATGGTTGGTTGCCAGGACTAGGGAAAGGGGAAATGAAAAGGGATTTAATGGGTACAAAGCTTCAGCTTGAGATGAGGAAAGAATTGTGAAGATGGATGAAGGTCGTGGCTGCACAACCATGTGAATGTACTCAATGCCACTGAACTGTACTCTTGAAACTGATAAAAATGATAAATTTTATGTTATATATAGTTTACTAATTAAAATAAATAAAAAATGTACTTTTTAAAAGGAGATTAGGTTCAAGACATTTTCAGTAATATCTTAGAAATATATTTTAAATCTATATAAATAAAATACATATTTCTAGGTATATTTGAGGATCCACCAACACTGTCTTCAGTTTCAAAACTTGGCCAAAATGTGATCATTGGTTTCAATCTGAAAAACCAAAGAACAACATGCCTTCTTGAAATGTCATTTCTGGCATTCTCGAATTGGTGCGTGATCAATGATTGCGCCGTATCCACACAATGTCAGCAATATGCACACGGCACATTGCTCAAATATTTACTGGTAATAGCTGAAGATTCATTTCCAAAAACTGGTGAGCACTCCAGATGTATCACTGAATAAAAATCTTCTCCCCACAAAGACTCCCATGGGTAACAGCCCTATGTGACACCCAAGGGATTTTGTCATGTACCTAATATAAGATGTTCAGAGATGGGATGGATGGCTGGTTATTACATATCTGAAAAGGCAGCCTCAATAAAAGAAAACTCTAATACTGTACTTTACAGATAATGGCGTGACATAGCACGCTTACTCACACTGTCAAAAGAACATGCTAACAACCAACGGTTACTTGGGGAAAGTGGCTGATTATTAGAAATTGAGATGCCTTGAGAGAGCAGGCATGTCTCACGTATCACATCCCTGAAGTTCCTTCCATCATCCTTCTCCAGGGTATATGCTGAAACTGATGAGCAGGCACTGAAAGCCGAGATACAGATGGAGATTTGGAACACAGCTTTGTTATCTTGAAAGCCAATTACGCTGCTCCACTGCCACACTTCAGAGCCAAGGCTTAAGGACTCGTTTTTCTCTCAACTGGCTGTGTGAAGCGACAGTCACACGCACAAGTTCCAGGAAAAAATGTGCATGCTGGCCACAACCTTACTTCTCTTTCTGAGATTATTCAGATGTATCCTCATTCAAGCACTGCACAAAGCTGGGGTGAGGGGCAACTTTAATGAAACTATACCATCATCACCAAGGAAACCTTTAGTTCCAGGAGTTAAAGAGAGAAGCCAGTAGCTATTTGACAAAAGTTTAATAGGCTGGAGACAAACGACCATGTACAGTGCTTCATATTGACAGCTAGCCAAAATAATAATAATTCCAAAACCAAAATAAATAAATAAGAGCCTTGCTCCTTCCTCCTCCACCGCCACTGAAGGTCAGTATCTACCCAGGGTCACCAATGTTCACAGCACTTATCGTCCATGCTGAGAAATTAACCTCCTGTACTACAGTTCCAAACACTATTATGATGTTAATCATAACACTACAGTAGTTTTTGTAAATTTCAGATTTATACTTGTATCCCAGAAATTGATTCTAGGACAGGGAGATTTAGCTTCGGCTCTACTATTCCTTTTAACATTCCCTCTTTCAGCATTTGGTCAAAATGTTTATTCGTTACACAGCCAATTTTATACAAAAAAAGACTAGAGAGATATATACCAAAATAATCGTGGTTCCCTATGGACAATAAGATTATGAATGGTATTCTTTTTGCTTGCATATTTTCTAAACAGAAGAAGAGTAGCTGGGGAGAAAGACAGGAGGAAAGAGTAAGGGAGGGAGCGAGTAAAAGTTTTTCTAAAAGAAAAACCAAACTGAAGTTAAAAAGCAAGCGCAGAGCAGCTTTGAATGGTCAGCACGGCTGTCCACTGCCAACTCCAAGGACAGCCATTCGCAGATGCCGGTGTCAGTGGTGCCCCAGACCATCCTCTCCCTTGTCAATGTCCAGCTCAAACCTGTCTCGCCAGCAAATGCCTCCATGAACATTTCAGCCAAAATTCCTTGAGTCCCAGTCACTAGTATGGACAGCATTCAAACACACTGCATCGTCACTGGGTCCGTCTCTCCACTGGCCTTTCTGGGGTGTAGTTCTTGAGAGCAGAGCCCCACAACCCCTTCCCCTCTGGACCCTGAGGCCCTGGCACAGCCTGGCACACAGCGGAGGCTCACCAACAATAGCAGAGAACATGACACTTTCACAAACTTGCCAAACAATGCCAACAGCACTTCTACTTATTTCAATACTGTGACAAGCAGCCACACTACCAAAGAGTCATTAATTTCTTCTACCTCAAGAAATCTACTTTGCCTTTGAAGGAATTAACCTTTATTCCAACTTTGTAAGGTCACCTATTTGAAAAGCCTACTAGTTTCTAAGGCAGATCTGCCTGGAAGACCATGCCTATGGTGACGGGGAGAGGCCACAGCTGTTGCCTAGTGGAAAAGAGGCCCGCAGAAAATCAGACCACACAGATTCCAATGCAGGCCTTGCCAGCCTCCAAAAAGGGATTTAAACCAGGTGACTTCTAAGAATAAAGCACCACTCCACATGGCTACAAACACCATAGGCAAAGTAAGTCAGAGGCCCAAGAGAGGGGACAGTGAACAACAAGAGGCAAGTCCAGGGGAGCAGGTGACAAGGCTGTGACAACCATCTCACAAAGACCAGAAGCCAGAAAGTAGGCAGGAATATCCCCATTCCTAGAACAACTGTACCCCCACTACCAGCCCTTCCCACCCACAGTCTTGCACTGTGCTGGGAGAAAGTTCAGGGAGGCTGCAGGGAGATGGTTCAACAGCAGGGCATTATCAGTAATACACCTTGGTGACTGACTTCAGGCTTCTAAACATCAGTAATTCCAGGTCAGGGATGTAGCTTCACAGCAGGTATGCAGAGAAACCTGCATGGACTTCACAGAAGGCTGAACTACCTGTTAAGCAGTCATTCTTCTTGTAGTCCTCCTATGATTATTTGTCAAACTCTGTATGAGTCAGTATGGCCCGACTGCCTCCCTTGTAGACTATGAGCTTGTTGAGAGCAGGAACCGTACCTGCCTAGTGCATCACTATGTCCCTGGCGAGGCGCCTGGCTCATAGTAGGCACTCAACCAGTATGTCCTGAATAGGTTTTTTTAATAACAAAAGCATTATATATCTTTTTGCACATGATATTTTTAGAAGAATTTTCTATACAAGTACTCTTCTAGATATTATTTTTAAGTGTTGCCTAGTATTCCACTCTGCAGGTATACATAATTTAATTAATCCATTATTGCTGGATTTACATGTCCAACTTTTCACTATGATAAACAGCTCTGGCATAAATAATGGTTTTAATTATTTCTTAAAATAAACTCCCAGAAGTAGAATTGCTGGATCGAATAGTGTGTAAGTATCTATGCCATCCCTCTTAAAAGCTACCCTCCATACCCTTATCATGAAGGACGACTGACACTAATGTTATTATTTAGGTAAACTACTGTGGACTTCTCAAGCAGAAGAATCTCCTAAAACAGGTGCCTCTGACATCAACAACCAAGTTCTAAACTGTCCTCTCCAGACCTATTTTTGGTGCCCATCGGACCCAGAAATCTGAGAAGCAGCATCTGTTCCAGTGGTCTTCTGCTCTCCTCCCAAAGCTCAACCTCCTTTTCTGGCTTACTAAAGGACAAAACCACGTGGCAGCATCACAATCACCCCCCTCTCCGTCCTTTCTCCTACTAAGTTAGCTGGTCTCCCATGCTGCCGACTCTATCATACTGCTTCTTGTATTTCCTGCTGAGCCTGCTCCAGCCAGAAGTCACAGGAACGCCAAGTCCCCTGTAGCTGCAGTGAGGCTCCATGTGTGTCTGCCTCCTGCCGTTGGGCAGGCGCCTCTCATTAGTTCCTCTAAAAAGGGAAAAGGCAGCAACAGAGACCCTCGATGGCACAGCTTTAACTTTTTATCCACTTTCGGATATCTTCCAAGTGAATTAAATGAAATCTTTAAACACTCTCTCCCCCCAAAATGCATATGCCTATAACAACAAATTTGATTTCAGTGGCTTCGTGAAACCCATTCAAGAACCTGATAAGAACTCCTGGGCCGCTGATAATACCTTCAGATAAATGGCTATAGGGAGGCTTGAGAAATTCCTAAGTGTTCTCACCACCCTGTCTCTGTCTCTAAAATCAGAGAGGGAGAAAGCCCGCCATGTTCAGGGCCATGTGGAAATTTGGAATGCTGCCCAGCAAAACTGCTGGTAACTTTGTAGAGCATTTCTGAGTAACTCAGGTGTCACTACTCTAATGTCAGCAGGAAAGCAAATGCCAAATTACTGACCTTGTGAATGGGTTGAATGGGTAGCAGAGCCCTTGGGAAGCACAGGTGAAGGCTCTGCCTCCTGACCACCTGGCATGCTACACACTCATTGACTTGATTATTGTGTCTGACCCATTACCAAGAAAACTCCAGGCAGGCGAAGCCTTTGATTGGTTCACACCTGTACTGTATTCTCAGTCTCGTCCAAAGCTGGTGGTCCCAAAGGTTTGAAAGGTTTAGGCAACAGACTGAGGCCATCGCGAAGAGACTTCCACAGGAGCCATGGCACACGTGAGACGTTTCGTGCACCTGGGATCTGACGGTGAGGAGAGTGAAGTAACAGCCAGGGGAGACAGGGAAAGCTCTGGGATCAGGCAGAAACACAAGACAAAGAACTACAGTCCACACGGGGAAAATATCAACAACACATGGCCACAAAGTTGGGTACAGATGGACAGTCCCAGTGCACTAACTCCAAGGCTCACTCTTGGTACATCTAGTCAAGGAACAGTCAGCAAATCTCTAAGTGACCAGAAAGGGAACAAGCACTCCCTCCCCCTCAGGCGGAGACTCTCTGGGTCACCCTCTGCCGCCACTTCCCAAGGTCATCTCGACAGCTGTGGAATGCTGCCCTGCACTACCACAGGCACATGCCCAGGGCTCTCACTTGACAACACCAAGAGAGTATTTATCACTCCCACCTCACATGAAAAAAGCCAGTACCCCAAAAAGAGTCTCATTTGCTCCCTCTCCATCTCAGGTTACCAGGGCAGCCATGGGGCTGAAGGCCATGGATTCTCCCATGCAGGGTGTTTCTTTTCCAAAACCCTTTTGGTCCCACGGCTGGTCCTTCAGATGCAGGGATGGCAGCTCTCCTCTCCTCTCCACCTGTCTGAGCACCTCTACCAGCCACCAGCCTGCCTTTGTCTTTGGGCCTCAGGAACAACCGCACCCCCAGCCCCTTTTCAGATCAGGAGGGTGAAGTGTTTCCGGCATCCTATCAGCTGCTCTTTATCTCCCCTACCTAACCTCCCTGGTCTCTGCTACCACTGAGATGGGGCATCCCCTTCAGCCCTCCCCACCTGATCCTAGATGGACAGTGGGGGAGGGGTGAGGGAGAGAAACATCAATGTGAGAGAGAAACTTTGATCATTTGCCTCTCCCCCGAGGCCCAGGGACCAAACCCACAAACTGGGCACATGGGAATTGAGCCCCCGAACTTTCAGTTTACAGACAATGCTCCAACCAAATGAGCCACACCAGCCGGGGCAGGGACAGTGTTCTTGAGGTCTGTTTTCCACCACCATGCCTCCAGGACCTTTTTCCACTCTCCTTGACCTTCACTAAATCTGTGACTCTTGGACGTTCCATGCCTAACTTGAGCATCATCCACCCATCCTGCTTAGCTGTAGAGCTCCCACCCGACCCCATAACCTGAGATTAATCATCACGTCTCTTATAATTTGTGGATTCACATAGTATGCCTGAATGAAGCTTTTAAAAGATTGAATATCCCACAATTTGCAACGTTAACAGCGCTTGCCTGCCAGAAGGACATCAACCACCATATGGAAAACACGAATGGTGAAGAATCAACCACTCATTGCTATTGTTATTTCTATAAAGTGGTTTGGACATACAACTAAATAGGACTGGGGAAGGAGGTTCTGAAATAAGATTTTTTAAAAAAAGATTTTATTTTTTTTTAGAGCAAGGAGAAAAGAAGGGAAAGAGAGAGAAACATCCATGTACAAAAGACACATCAGCCCCCAACCGGGGACCTGGCCCACCTCCCAACCACGTGCCCTGACCGGGAATCAAAAGCGACCTTTCAATTTGCAGACAACTCCCAACCCACTGAGTCACACCAGTCAGGGCAGAAATATGGATCGGCTCCCTCACGCACATGCCCCAACGGGGGACTCTCCCACAACCCAGGTATGTGTCCTGACCAGGAATCGAACCAGCAACCTTTCACTTTGCAGAATGACACTCAAACAACTGAGCCACACTAGTCAGAGCAATACTTTTTTATTAACATTATAATAAATGACTGACGATGTGGAGTTCATGAGACACTCTTGTCAGGTGTCCCACAATCACAGAATGCATGGAACCTGTGGACTGGACAGCTAGGGGTCAGCTAATCCAAACTCTCCATTTACAGATAAGGAAACAGCCTCAAGTTAGCGTGTCACATATACGTATACCTTAGCTTGCACATCGTTTGTAAGGAAGGGTGTTAAGGAAGGAAAGGGAGAAAGGGAAAGGGGGACAAAAAGGAGGAAAGGGGGAAGAGGGCGAAGGAGGAAAAGAGAGGACAAAGTCAAAGAGAAAAGCAAACCACTAAAAACAAAATTGAAAGTGGAATTTAACCCTTTGCCAGAAGTTGAGGGGTAATAAAATAAAACTTTGTTTTTAATAAAAATCATTCTAAAAAAAAGTGGTTTACCTTAAAGATAGGAAGTTATTAATCTCCAGGATTTACATTCCTAGGAAGTAGCTAAAATTTAGCCACATTTCTTAAATACAAAGAAAGTAAGCTGTCAAGTGCTCCCTACAACTTCCTAAGTGGTTTTGCAATGCAGTACCAGTTCCCAATTCCCCTTTGATGGCTAACCACGTACAGCACGCATCTTCCTGGACTCTCTTCTGTTGTGGGGGTTATCTCACTAAAAATGGGAACCCCATGCCCTGACCAATGTGGCTCAGTTGGTTGGGCACCACTCCGCAAAGTGAAAGGTTGCTGTTTCAATTCCCCATCAGGGCACATGCCTGGGTTACAGCCGGCCCCCTGTCCAGGAGTCCCTGAAAGGCAACCAATCGATGTTTTTCTCTCACATGGATGTTTCTCTCCCTCTCTTTCTCCCTTCTTTCTCTCCTCTCTAAAAATAAACAAATAAAATCTTTTTAAAAAATGGAAACCCCAAAATCAAAAGAAAAAAAAAGCCACTTCCAGTTTCAGCTGCACTAACCTGTGGTATCATTGACCTCTCACGTGTGCTGTCACATAGGGAACCTGGAGCGGGTCACCTTCTCCTCCGTCCAGCCCACCTTTGCCCCCAGGAGCCTTGGTGTGTAGCTGCCATACCGCACTCACTCCATGGTGATGGCGTTTACCTGTGGACATGTCCATCTCCCCCGCTAAGCCCTCAAGGACGCAGACTCCATCTCACTCATTTCTATCTCAAGGCTTAACAGGGAGTCTGGCCAGGCCAGAGCAGACCCTAGCACATGTTTATGCCCTTCTAAACCCCCCAGCTACAAAAAGACCAGACTTGAGAACACCTGGCAAATGTGAACAGGCCTCTCATCTCCCCAGTCTTTCCTTAGCAACCTGGTCCCATCTGCCCCGCCACATCCCCTCACCAAGCAGATGAGATCTTCCTGGATGCCAGTGTCACAAAAGACACCGAAGTTTCTTCCCCAATATGATGTACTTGTATGTTCTCCTCTGAGTGAATTCTAAGTCCCGATTTCCTACAAATCCTTCAATTCTACCATTTTCTCATTTAACAGTTTTAGGCATAACATTGTTCAGAAGGGGGAAATGCAGCCTCAACTGCAAAACAGAAAACTTGTGGTATAATAACAGCAATTCATATTTCTTGAGGGCTTCCTATGTAGGCACTGTACTAAACTTGAGCTTACAGGTAGCTAGTTTACCTCGCAAGAGCTGGAGATGGGAACTCAGCCCTTTTCCTTTCTTTTCTTTTCTTTTCTTTTTTGAAGTGCCTTCCTTCAGACAACCCAGTCAAATATGATTATCTTCTGCCTCTCCACAGTCAGGCTACGCATATTTCACACTTTTCATTTCTCTGCCTATATTTTTCCAAAAGCATAACTGGTGGACACAAAGCTTTTTTGTGCCTACGGCAGGGAGTGGGGAGGGTAAAAAAATAAAATAAAATAATAAAAACAAATCAGGGCATCTTCCTAAGGTGAGATGCATTAGATGGCGCTACATGCTTCTAAGGAGTTTCAACTTGCATTCCCCAAATATTGTCTCCACCTGGATTTTCACCCATCTTAGCCATGTCAGAAACACAGGTAGGGCTGGAAAGCAAATTTCTACTCTGCACCAGCTCAGACATTCCTCTGTTGGCCTAAATAAACAGGACCATGTGAGTTCAGTTATTTCAGGAAGAGAAAAGTATTTTAAATTTCCAAATCTGAAATCGTCTCACCTGACTGTAACGAGAAGTAGGAGCAGCTGGCCCCTCACTAGTGTGAGTATTGCTTATGGCCATGGTTCCTGAAGAATAGTCTCCGGACCACCAGCATTAGCAGCATCTGGGAACCTATCAGAGGAGTCGACTACCAGGCCCGCCCCAAGATACTGGCCTCCAAAACTCTGGTGAGGGTGGGCCCAGCACCAGGTGTTTTTAACAAGCCTCGAGGTGTTTGTGATACACGCTGAAATTTGAGAAGCAGTAGCTTAGGCTGATAAACCTCCAAGGTCATGGGAATGCCCTGCTGGACTACCCAGTCTTTCACAACTCTGTATATAAATTGTCTCTCCACCAATAGCACCTACTCTGGTCATTTTTGCCAACTGCCAAAGTCCTCGGACACTAAATTCCATCAGGGCACTCCTGCTTTATTGGGCAAACTACTTGGACCCCACTCTTCTCAGCTCTAAAACGAGTTAATATTAATATCCATCTCATAGGGTTGTTACAAGGGTCAAAGGCTTCGTGTCTGGCATGTGGTTAGCCCTCAACAAATGTGAATCCTTATGATTACACCTTTGTCTACTCAGACCTAGGAATAGCGCAGAACAAAACTTGCTTCCTGCGTGCTAACCACCCGACCTCTTCTATCTAGTCCTTCCAGAGCCCTGACTGAGGATATCCAGGACCAACAGAGACGGCGCATGGCCCACTATCTACCAAGCATTTACTTGTTTAGTCTACAACCTGAGCACACACTACGTGCCAGGTAATGTGCAGAGAAAGCCCACACTACAGGACTGTGCCTCCCTCCTCCAGGTCTTTCTGGACAAAAGCCATCCAACTCCGGGGTATAAGACCTCACACACCACCCCAATAAAATACAAGAGAAACACAATGAATGAAAGAACAGCTAACATCTATATTGTAATTACCTTGTGCCAGGAACTAAGTGTCTGACAAATATTAATTTATGTAGTTCTCACAACACCCTGTAAGGTACCTGCTGTTACTGCGCCCCACCCTCAAAGGTTAGGAAACTGATGTGCAAAGGGTTTACCTAACTGCCTGAGCTCCCACGGCTCCTAAATGGTAATGCCAAGACCTGAACCCAGGCACTCTAGCTCGAGTCAGGGCTCTTAACCACTGTACTACAAGACCTGTTGTATCTGTACTACACGATAACAGTAGCCCCTAGTTATCTAGGCATCTGTTAGCCATTTCTTATCAATGATACCGAAGCAATGACTTTGAAGACACTTAAATTTAGGGACAAAATCCACTATCACAAGGTTTAGTACTAGACTCTCAAAGCCCTGGCAGAAATGCTCATTATACTTGGTTTCACCAGTCCCTGCTCTCCCGCTAATCTAATTCTACCTAAATCAAGTCAAAATTCTCACAGAGCAGCATTTCTCTCTCATAACTCCCCTGACATCACACCACCTCACCCCTAATATATACCATCTGTCATAGCAAGAGCTCTGTTTCTTGTTTACAAGGTTTGTCCAGAAAGCATCCAGTCACACACTATGAAAGAGAGAGACATTTATTGAAGATACAAGATACAAGAAACATTGTACACACAATGATACCTCAGTCCACTTCAAAGTAGGTATCTTGGGACCTCACACAGTTCTCCCCATTGCTATCAGCTGCCCAGTCGTATTTTCCTAAATCTCATTGACAGTCTGAAATCTCTCCCCTTTCAAAGGCAATTTTAGTTTTGGGAAAAGCCAGAAGTCACAGGGGCACCAAATCTGGGCTGTAGGGGGGCTGAATAACCTGGGTGATTTGATGTTTCACCAAAAACCTGTGCACCAGACATGATGCATGAGTGGGCATGTTGATGAGATGAGGCTGCCAATCACCAGTTGCCCATAGCTGCGGCCTTCTGAATCACCCGAATAGTTTCCACAGAGGAATGTTCAGGCTTAACTCAAAATCTGATGCAGATCCATTGCTCTACTCCCTCGGTCATTTTGAATGTGATGGCCCCCCAGTACACATGCTCGCTCAACAGTGCCTACTGCCCCCACTGACTAGTACAATGAAGTCATCATTGTTCAGTGAAGTTGTCACTGTTCACACATGTGCATTCCAGTCCACTCTCCTTGGCTGCCATGTTAAATCAAAGTCACACAAGCCATTCTTATTATATTAACAATGGCTGCACTTTTTCCAGACAGACCTCGTACGTCTTTTCTTTCCTACGGACTGTAAAATTCTTTGGAATTACCCGTACTTTCTGTGAGGCCCCACAAAAATAGGTGGAAGCACAGGCCTCATTGGTAGATTTGGAACGTTACATGGTTAATTGATTGGCTTACTCACTCTGCTTTTCTGACACTTCTTTGTTACCAATTCCTAAGAAGCAGAATAAAAGTAGGAAGTTTATGCCATTCAAAGCCAGCATTAGGGAAGGTATTACATGCCAACATTCACTGAGTGGCAACTGTTTCAAGATCTGTACTCCCTGCCTCCCCTACGTGATCTCATTTAAACCCCTCGGCAGCCTCCTACAGGAGGCTGTTGGGATTCAGTTTGAGTGAGGAAGGACGTGTGGCTACAAAAGGTGAGCAACTCACCCAATGTCACTCAAGGCTGGTGAGTGGAAAAACAAGATTGAAACAAGATCTGTCACAAAAGCCCCTACCCTGCTTCCCTCTAACATTCAGACTGAAAAGCCCAGACTCAAATTCTCCTCAAAGCAACGTACTACCTTTGTAAAAAATGCTATCATAAGAAAGAAAATGTTAAACTGTTAAAAATTTTGTAATTTCATTTATTGATTTGAGAGAGAGAGAGAGATTTGTTGTTCCTCTTATTTATGCATTTGTTGCCTGATTCTTATATGTGCCCTGACTGGAGATGAACCCACAACCTTGGCATATTGGGATTATGCTCTAACCAACTGAGCTACCCAGCCAGGGCTAAAAAGTCATTTTTAAAAGATGGGATGATAACCATGTTCATGGAAAGAATTCCAATATTAGCACAGAAAAGGTGTCAATTCTCCCTTTGTAGATTATACATTCAATGCAATGCCATTCACACTTCCAGGACTTTGTTGAGAACTTGACAAGCATTACGAAATATGTATGGAAGAACAAATATCCACAAATACTCAAGTTCTGAAAAACAAGAGCAAACGAGGAGTTCACCCTGCCATATAAGATACACTGAAAAGCTACTACTAATAAAAAATAATTTGGCATAGAAACAGATGTGACTGGAACAGGAGAACTCAAAAACAGACCCTCATGAAAATCTCAAAATCAGCATGTCCAGTTTAATGTGAACAGAGTTTCAATTCGGGGGGAGGGCAAAGTTCTGGAGGTTGAGGGTGGTGATGGTTGCACAACAATGTGAATGTACTTAATGCCACTGAATTGTACCTTTTTAAAAATATGTCCGTTTTGCCACAATTTTTTAAAAAGATTTTTAAAATCTGTATGTTGAGTGAAAGGAATCAGACACAAAAAAGTACCATCGTGGATGGTTCCACTTATATAAAATTCTAAAAAATGCAAATGAACCTATCATGGCAGAAAACAAACCAGTGGTTACCTGAGAAGAATGGAAGGCAAAGAAGGACCACAGGAAATTATGAAGTGATGAAAACACTTTCTATCTTGGTTATGGTGGTTTCACAGGTATGTTACATCTGTCAAAAGTCATCAAATTATACACTTTAAATGGATGTAGTTTGCCATGCATAAAGTCAAACACCAGACCTATTATGTGCATGTGGGAACCTGATATATGATAAAGGATACTCCATGCAAAAAAAATTAGGAAAAGAATACACTGTTTAATAAATGATATGGGGACTGTACTGAATAAACTAAAATAAAAATTAAAAAATAAATAAAAAATAAATAAATGATATGGGGGAAAATGGCTCACAAAATAGAAAGGAAAAAAAATAAAGCTGGATTTCTTCTTTACGCCATAAATGAAAATTAACCTCAAAGAGGTGAAACCTCTTATTGTGAAAGGGAACAAGGAAGGTGATGGAACAAAACATAAAGCATCTCTGTAATCTTGGAGTAAAGAAGAACATCTTGAGACTCCTAAAGTGCAACATAAGGTGAAAATTAATGGGTTTGGGTTATATCAAAACCAAAAATGTCTGACAAAGTTAACAGGCAGATGGCAGAACGGGATTTATATCTAGAATATGCAAGAAACACCTGCAAATCAATACTTTAGAAAAACTGACTAAAGCTGGTCAAAGATACTGTAATAGCTAAAAATATATTAAAAGATGTTCAAATTCACTAATAAACTCACATTAAAATGAGATACCACTTTACAGCCATCAAATATTGGTAAAATTGGAAAGATAATAACCAAGAGTAAGGATGTGGGGAATCAGAAACCCTCAAGCACTGATGTGGCAACCAAAGTATAATCTGGTAGTGTTTCGTAATGCTTGTTCTCTTTTACCCAACCATCCCACCCCTGTGTATGCACCTTTAGAGGTTCTCAAACTTTCCCATGCATTAGAACCTCCCGGCTGACCATATTAAAATACAAATTGAGGGAGTCTGCTCCCAGGGTTTCTGATTTAGGAGAGCCCAGTTGAGGCCTGAGAATCAGCATTTCTAACAATTCCCCAGTAATGCTGTTGCTGATGCTGCTGAGTGTGAACCACTTTGAGAAACACTACCCTATATTCTCACAAGCATCATTAACAGACTGTTATAGGATGTTGATTACAGCTGTGCTCCCAGTAGCAGGAATGGAAGCAAGCTGAGTATCCATCACTAGAGAAACATGTAAGTATAACTACTGGTGCACAGCAGGCCAACCATACAACGCAGCAGTCACAGCAATGCACTGGTCAGGGGTGTCCGAGCTGTGGCCCGCAGGCTGCAGGCAGCCCAGAACGGCTGTGAGTGTAGCCTAACACAAAATTGTAAATTTACTTAAAACATTATGAGATTTTTTTGTGATTACATGTCGCAATGTATTTAATGTATGCCCAAGAAAACTCTTCTTCCAGTGTGGCCCAGAGACACCAAAAGTTTGGACACCCTGATAAACCCACACTAACATAGATCTCACAAATAAAATGTTGTATAAAAGTCTTTCAACTTTTATGAATATCTGAAAATTTCCTTAATAAAAAGTGTCAATGTTAAATGAAAAAGAATCTATAGTATAGTACCATTTATGAAAACTGAAAACACCCACAACATAATGTGACATCTTGAACAAAAATATAGATATACCCAAGAACGTATCCAGCACAGGAGTGGAGGCTCCTCTGGCGGAGAGGGGAATGGCAGTGGGGAAAAAGGAGAAAAATAAAATAAAACAAGCAAGGAACATTGCACAGGGAGAGACTCCTATGCCAAAAACTGAGGAAAGTTAACCAACCCTCAGCACCAGAAGGTAAAAAGAGATAAAACCACCAAAGCTAGCACAGAGGAAAGGCCTTTTGAGGACACAGCAAGAAGGTCTGCAAGCCAATGAAAGAGGTCTCAAGAGAAACCAACTCTACTGGCACCTTGATCTTGGGATTCCAGCCTCTGGAATTGTGAGAAAATTCATTTCTGTTGTTTCAGGGGAGAAAAAAAAAAAAAAACACCACACCAAAGCCTTCTCTAAATGTGCTTTGCAGGGAAGCGGGCAGATCAACTTACATGAGAAGGGAAGGGGGGATCTTTCCGAAATACAAGCTTGGGGTGATTTCAAGCCCCCAGAATCCAACCTGCTACCGAGCCCTGGATTTCCCCTTTGACATATTAGTATTTATAAAGAAGCAGGGGTTCTTGGCTTTTGGCAAAAGGGATGTGTGTCTAACTCCGTGTCTGGATCTCCTGTTGGCGTGTCTGTAGATCTGTGTGTGGTATGTTTATTTGTGGAGATAAAGAGGACCTGGGAGGAGAGCAGAGCACTCCAGTGGAGGATGAGCCACACTTGATCAGTCATTCAATTCCATTGTAGTGAAACCATAGGTCACAGTCACAAAACTAAGCCATCTTCCTGTCCCCACTAGCCCTTCCCCTTTCCTCACCATCCCCTCACCCACATCCAACACTGCTTCCCAACTCCCACATCCAAAAGGGCTGATACAAAATATGGTCCTCTGATAATTACTTAGCTTATTAAAGTAACTAACTTCACAGCCCGAAGTCTTGGAATGTGATAGGAGATAATAAATGACAACTTATATTCCTGACCAAGAGCCTTGATCAGCAGCTCCAAAATCCTTAAGACCAGGAATGCCATACAGATCTTCCAGAAGACATTGCTAACTATAGCTACTGTTCAAAAAGAAAAAAAAAAAAGCAAAGAAAAAGCCATCTTTACTCTGTCCTGTCCCCATGAGGGCACACTGGTCAGAGGTTTTCTCAAGGGCCATCAAAGAGTATACCATATAAAATGGTGAGAAAGTGTATGGGATACTCAGAAAAGAAAAATCCCCACTGATTGAATTTATGTGAGAAAATGCAAGGGATTCTGGCAGCAGCCTTAAGTAAGCAAGCCCGTGCCAGGAAAGTATTAATATGTCTTTAGGGGAAGAAGAAATATCTAGACAACTGGAGAAAGGAGCAACACACCTAAAGTGAAATAAAGGAAGAATGAGCGAACCAAACATTTGCACTTCCCCAAAGACTGGGGCGAGTACACCCTGCGCAAACAATCCTGGATTTTTATTCCCCAAACACTGTTTTGTCTTTTCTACAGCAACACTTTCCACTGGATGGCAAAGGTTTGGGAATTCCAGGGTTTTCCTGAAATGCTCTGTATAAAGGAAAGTTTTGTTAACAAAGTACATTTGATAGGCAGCAGGTATACTTTTTAGTTTTAAAAAAATGTGTGACACCTATATTTAAGAATCCTTTAGATTTTTATGAGATACCTTAGCAAACCATGCCTATGTTTTTCCAGCTGAGGTGCAGGATCTGCCAAATTTGAAAATTAGGGGGAAAATGTATAAAAGCGTTGAGTCTTCAAGCTAAAATTGAATGTTATGGTCAACCCCAGCAATTCTGAT
This sequence comes from Trachops cirrhosus, assembly GCA_028533065.1. NCBI lineage: Eukaryota > Metazoa > Chordata > Mammalia > Chiroptera > Phyllostomidae > Trachops > Trachops cirrhosus. Next base: position 126,719,764 of record CM052542.1, read on the forward strand.
TTAAGAAAACATACAAGGTTAATTAAGTGTCAAAACTGACAAGTTTCTGTTATAAAAACATCTTTAAATTACAGCTTAATAAGCATTTGAGTATCTTCAAGTTAGGCACTGTGGAAGATGACAGGGGTCCTCCAATGAAGACGACACTTATGATAACAATGTCCCTCTAATGTTAGTTTAATATATCCCTTGAATTTTGTAAATGCTTTCTGATATTTGAAATAGCTGACTACCGTCACTGAAGAGTTGCAGAAATACATCTCTCTATTTTACTAAAAATGTAAATTTCTAGTCTCTAAAGCAGAAAAAGAAGGAAAAGACAATTTCTCTGCTTTACATATTGCTATCATTTTCTGCAGAAAAACTAATGACTTCAACTGTGTATGGTGGCAGCTGCCGCCTCCTGCTCTCCAGCAGGTCACAGAACTGGAAAGCCTCAAAAGCATGCTGTTGGGTTGGCCAAAAGTCCTTTTAGTTTTTTCCATAAAATAAAAGAACACATTTTTCATTTTCACCAATAAGTTTATTGATTTGGATATTTTGAGCATGTTGGCGATCTCCCACTATTGGTTTCCAGTGGGTAGAGGCCAGGGATGCTGCTAAACATCTTCCAAAGCATAAGACAACCCCACAGCAAAGAATTATTTGGCCAAAATGTCAACAGTGCCGAGAAATTTCACAAACCACTTTTGACACATTTGATCAGTCACAGCACCTTCTCCATGCACTGCACAAATCTTCTTTTGCATTTCAGTTGTGTTTTTACCTTTCTTGAAATAATAAAGCATAGTATGCCAAAATGTTATATATTTTATTCTATCTTTAATATTAAAATGGCTACACAAAAATTCACCAGTTTTGATAAGTTTTTTTAATGCACAGTGATATGACAGCTGTCACAATACAATCTAACAAAATTGTTTTGAATGAAGTTAAAGACAACTAAGGGCTACTAGAGCCATCTTAAGGGAAAAAAAACAAATGAATTCTTTGTCCAACTCAATACATAGTTTAAGAGAAGCAGTAAAGAAACCCAAAAGACAAGGGCCTCCAGACCTAAACAGAAAGCAAGATACAGAAAGTGAGCTGCGATAGGCAGAAGGCAGCTAGCTTCTGGAGGTTCCCCCAAAGCTGGCGCCTCCAGCAGCGGGCACAAGCTGCTGCCACAGGCTTGCTAGCTTGCTTGGACAAGGCATGGCTTCAGAGCTGGAAGGCTGCCACCTGCTGAATCACCAAACATCCCTGGGCTTCCCTTGGAGCACTGACCAGGCAGGGCCCCATCCCCCGCCTGGCTTCTCCTGTGGACATCTTACACCCCAACCAATTAAACACCCTTCTGTACAAGCCAAAACAGCCGCCAACCCCGTTAAGTCTGGGCCGCCCTGGGCAACTCCCATCTCATTGCTATGTCACCAGCCCACTCCTCTTTCTGCCCACTCAGTCCCCCCAGAATGTTCAAGCCCCAGAGCCAGGAAGCGTGGGGAGTTCACAGCACACCATGACAGGCACTTAACACTTCCACATCCAGGCAGCCAACCAGAAACACCCCCAAGTCTGAAAGCAAAATAACCTGTGCAAACAGCTTTAAAGGTCCAGAAAGGTAAATGTCAAGAGAGCTAAAATAGTAGGCAGGCCCCATAACAGAAAATAAACTTCCCTTTCAGAGCGCAGTCTTCACTCTTGGTTTCATAACCGTGTACAGCTTAAGTCTGTACTGCTTGAAGGTTAGAAGAAACATCTGAGAAGCACCTGCATGGATGCTCTTCACTCCCTCTAGCATGACAACCCTTGTCCCGATTTTTACTCGCGACTCCCAAGAGGGAAACAAGCGTTAACCAGAACGCGCCAGGCTGAATCCGTTAGCTGGACGAGGACACCTAGTCCGCCCACCAGAAGAAGCTGCAAACCCGAACCTGGGTTAAGACGATGGGAGACACAGCCGCTGCTGTAGCTGCGCTGCCCTTGACAAGCGCCTCAGAATGGCGGAGACCCCTCACTCAAGGGGACAGCCACGTCCCGAAGGGACTGTCAAGTTTCAGGGTGGGCCCACGATCCTCCAGGCCTCACCCCTAAACACCCTCCTCCAGCAGGGGCAGCCCAGCGGTATTTCAGAGCCTCCTCCTACCTAGAGGCTGTTTTTTGTCCTGCCGAGGGGAGCTTGCTCCTAAGCGAATGAGGTCCCAGCTGCTATGTTGTACGGGGCCACGGAGGCGGGGAGTGATTGGAAGGATCTCGACACCCTGGGCGCCTGGCCGGCTGCGATCTGGCCCAAAGGTACCAACTGTCACACCGCCGCCCTGGGTGTGGGGGTGGGGCCGTGATTTAGGGTCGGTCCCTGCGGGTCTCAGTACCCTGGCTGGGCCACTGCCCGAAGGAGACCCGTCTCCCGTTTCTTTGGCCCCGCCGCCGTCCACTCGCCCCAATCGGACATCTGGCAGTCTTCCCGCTCGCACGCATCACCTCTGTAAAGGTGCCCACTGACGCCCCCACCTTCCTCCCCGCCCCAACTTGGTCCGGAAGCCCCTCAGGCGGCCCAACCCCTCCAATTCCCCGAGCTCCGCAGACCGACAGCCTCCAGCGCCAGTCTCCAGCGCCTACCCCCTGGAGCGGCGGCGCGGGGGGGAGAACCCGCCAGGTACGCGCGAGGCGCGGCGCTGCACGGGTTGTGCTCACGCCCCCTATCCCCCCTCGCACTCCTCTCCCAGGAGTCAAGCCAGGCCCATAACGCGGGTGTCCGATCGGCCCTCCGAGATTGGCTTTCTCCCCACGCCCCACGACTCACTAGCACCGGAGTCGCGGCAGCCGCCGGAATTCCACTCGCCAAGCCCCCCGCCGCGGGATGAAAGCCGGAGCAGGGCACTGTCGGGGCTCTGCACCCTGATCCCGCTCTCTGGCCGGTTCGCCGGGAGCAAGGGGAAAGCAGCTTTCCCTGGCCCTTCCCGCTCCCGTCCGTGCCCGCTGCTGCCGCCGCCCCTGCCTCCCCGGTGCGAACGCTTCCGACTTTGCCACCGTGAGCCTCCCGGGCCGCCGAGCATGCCCAGTCCGCTACTGGAGACTGCCCGGGTTCCCGCGCGACACAAATCCGTAACTCCGGGTGTTTGCGACGGCCGGGAGGGCGGGGCGAGCGGGCGGTGCCCGCGGGGGCTCTCCCCCGGACCTAGGGAAACCCGGGCCGGGCTGCTTACGGAGGGGCAACTGGGGTTTGACCCCTTTGTTTTACTTTTAATTAGAAGCTCGGGAAGCAAGCGTTTTTCCCAACGACGAGAAAGGCACCGCTTGCACAATTTTGGGGGGCCGTTAACATATTGAGGCCAGAAGGGAACCCATTTTACGGTCAGAAGCGGTATACCACTTGGGGCAGAGCCAGAGCCTAACAGCTAGAGATAGTCAGAATATCTAACGCAAACTCGACCTTCTGGAGTCTGGACTCTGGGGCACAAGTTTGCGAGCTATCCGAGCATTCATTCTCTCCCCGACCCAGCCTAAGAACTGCGACACTTGTTATTAACTCCTCATTGAATGTTTGTTAAAAAGGGGCAGGCCTAGGACGCTACAGACCATTTTCATATTTCTACCAACAGACGCACTTTCCAAAAGCTATAAAGCCGCCTCCCGGGTCAAGCCCTCGAATCCACGCAAGTCTGCGGAGGCACGACCAACAGTCCACTGCGAAGGCGATTCAGGACGCCTCGGGGCCGCCCCACCCCGTCCGGGCCCCACCTCCCACCAGCCCCTCAGAGTTGCGGAGAAAACCTGGAGAGCGATTAGCTAGGACTGAAACACTGCGCATGCCCAGTAGCCAGATTTGGTGGAGGTTGCCTAAACGTAGGTTTTCTTCGAAGGACCCCGGTGCCCAGGTTAGGGACGAAACGACGGAGACAGGTGGCGTTCCCCCGTGGCGCCCTTTCTCCTGGTCCGTCTGCGCGACACCCCTGTAGCGGAAAGACTGAGGGGGCTGAGCCTGACGCGGTGTCAAAGACTCAACTAGCGGGGCTGGGGGAGGGGGTGCGCACGGCGGTATCGCCGAGACACGTGACTGTCCGTGGCGCTTCGGGCAGCCATCTTCCGCCCGGCCAGCGGGCAGCGGGCGACCGGGACGGACCCGGGAGCCGACGGGTTTGGAGCAGAGCGCCCTTCTTCCCGGCACGCCTTCCTGCAGGGCTCAAGCCTCCCACTCGCGGCAACTGCCTCGCCCGCCCAGGCGCCGGAATCGTTGCCTTGGCCCTAGGTTTTCCTGCAGGGCGGAGGAGCAAACTAATGACTGTGAAATGCACAGGGCAGACTTCGAGGGCGGATGCTCTCAGCTTTCCCCAGAGGTTAAAGTTGGAAAGGGTCCCCTTTCCCTAAGGTAGTGACACCGCTGCTCCAACTAACTTCTTGTTCTAACCCATGTCCTGCAGAGGAGATATGATGTGTTAACAGAAACATCTGGACAGGGTCTGTTGCTCTTCCATGCATGCAGTATCCCACAGTCCCTTCTGGGGGACAACTTGGATGATGATAGTAATAGTGAATATTTATGGAGCTCCTGCCACGGATCACTTGGGGTCCCTGGGATCTTAGGGCCAGCCTTGTCACCATCATAAAAGAATTTGTTAGAATTGCAAAATTTTAGACCTAAGGGTGGAATCCTGCAGTTTCATGAACAAGCCCTCCAGGTGGTTCTCTTAGACATTTTATTTCTCTTGAACCTCAGGTCAACCTACTTTACAAATGCAGCATTGAAATTTTACACAACTGACCCTGCAACAGGGTGTTAAACTCATTTTAACCAGGGGCCACATCAGCCTCCTGGTTGCCTTCAAAGGGCAAATGTAATTTTAGGACTGTATAAATGTAACTACTCCTTAACTGTTAAGCGAGCGTTCCAAGCTGCTGCCAGGTAGAAGCCAGGTAGAAACAAGGTGCGGGGGCAGATAAAACGAGGTGGAGGGCAGGATTCAGCCCACTGGCCTTGTGTTTCCACCTGTGATCTAACCTAATTGCAGCAGGAGCCTCTCCCAGGAATGTAACGTTTAACCACTTAATCTGGAATCACCTGATCCACACAAGTGAGGTAGTCTGATTGATAGACCCCAATTCTTCCCCCAAAGAAAGGTGACCTTGCCTGAATACACTTCTTGTTAGAAATTTGCTTCTCTTGCCCCACTTCTGCCTGTAAAAGCCTTCCATTTTTAATTTAATCTTTATTGTATTTCTTCCATTACCATTTTGTCCCCTTCTACCCCCTTCTCCCCAGCAATCACCACACTGTTGCCCTTGTCCATGAGTCCTTTTTTCTTTTTGCTCAATCCCCTCACCCCCTAACTTCCCCCTAACACGGACTACCTGTCATCTGCTTTCCATCTATGAATCTGTTCCCATTTTCCTTGTTCAGTTCATTAGATTTCACATGAGTGAAATCATGTGGTATTTGTCTTTCTCTGAGTGGCTTATTTCACTTAACATAGTGTTCTTCAGGTCCATCCATGCTATGGCAAAGGGTAAAATGTTCTTTTTTATGGCTGACTAGTATTCCATTGTGTAAATGTCCCATAGTTGTTCTATCCGCTTATCTACTGATGGACACTTTGTAAAGTTCCTCAGAAATCCTTTCTATTTGATATGTGGGATGCTGCCCAATTCATGAATCTTTGAATAAAGCCAATTTAATCTTTAAATTCACTCAATTGAGTTTTGGTTTTTAACAGATTTGGTGGCAGTGGTAGGATCTGAAGCAAACTTCTGACAGCATTTGGGAACAAGAAACACAACCATCGCACCCACAAACCCCTTCTGAGTTACCTGTGTTTTCATTTCCAAGGGCCGTGGATAAATTCCTCTTTGTTCCAAGTGCTGCTCTCTTTGCATGAGCTTGCCATCTAATTGGCTTTTCAATACAAGGCAAGTCAGCTTGAGCTGACAGATGGTTCTGCTGTTTCTGTCCAGAGCCCAAACTCCCAGCTTTTATTTCAGACAACAATTCTCATTTATTTGGTGGAAAATTCCAGCCATTGATTCTATCCCAGTGGATCCACATGGGAACTGTTATTGGCAGTTTTCATTTCCCTATTTATGTGGAGCCCCTAGTCTATAGTCCCCACTTGTTAAGGTTGGTGGTTCAATTTTTCCCCCAGTGCAGGAATCCACAGTGTAAATAGATGATGCTCACAGAAGCATCTCTTGACCAGGACATGGTAACATCTCTTGGTTATTGCTGATATGTACAGGTGCAGGTGTTTGTCTTATTTTGTGTAGATAAGGATATTATTGCTAATGGGAATCTCAAAAGCAGTTGCAAAATTGGTAGACACAGGTCAAGCATTCAGGAGCTGTTACAACACTTGCCTCCAAACTCAAGGACTCCTATGTTAGGATAAGTTTGTCATGAAACAGATTAGAATGCCACTAGGTCACCTGCCAACCTGAGGGAAATGTCCATGTAATGAGGTGTACTTGTAAAACACCACACAGTCTCCAACTCGAAAGCACATCCCCCATAGTTACTAGTTTGGCTCCAAGAAACCCAAAGCCTAAATAAACAAAAAAATAAAATTGGATCTTTAAAATCCAAGGAGTTAGGCACACCATCTTCTGACACACAGGCTTCTTTTATGTCTAAAAAAACATAAAAGTCCTGGAAGCCATATATAGCTACAAAAATGGCAAAACCTTTCTACAATTGTGATAGCCATTATGAGTAACATTCTAACTACATAAGATGATTTAAGAAGTACACTTAAAACAAAGGCTTGCAAATTAAACAGAATGGCATACCTATTTTAATTGGTATGCAAAGGCTTCAAAATTCCAAAATAACTTCATTGAAAAATGTGTTGTAAAAGGCTAGTGAAAAATTAATATATGAGATAACCTAAAACAAAAAAGACTATAAGACTGACATAACTCCAATTGCTCTACTCTGTCCTTCTAGTAATTCTCTGAATTTCCTTTTCACTCCGAAAAGATTATCAGTCAGTTACTTTTTAAAATAAGACCTGAGACTACAGGCAATCCTCTTGAGGTATCTCACTCCTTCGTCAAAAGATGAACTAAGGACCATAGTTTAAACATTTTTTCTAAACTCAGGGAGTATCCTCAAACATTTTTGTAAATGGATTATTTCCTGAGATTAATGGATTGCTAGAAAGGAACAATACGGGATGGAGAAGTCACCATTCTGACTGAACTCAGACCCTAGCTGAGCACTTTGAAAAGACTTTGTTCTAAAGACTAAACTAAAGTCTAAAGACTTTAGAACGAAGTCTTTTCAAAGTCTACCCGTAACCAAACGTAGGTCCGGCTGCCTGCCCCAACGAAAGCCAAACTCGTGACAGAGGTGCTGGTGAGAAGGAAATTGGTTTATTCAGATGCCAGCAATCTGAGAAGGTGGGAGACTCTTGTCAATAAACCCATCGTAACATCTCAGTGCAAGCAGAGGTTTTTATGAGTAGGGAGAGGGAAAGCAGAACAAAGTTCAAGGGAAGAGGGCTGACAAGTTCTCCATGTGCAGACTAGCACAGTCCATTCTGGTAAGGACCTTGAAACTGATCAAGCAGAAGATCTGGTGTGTATCATCCTTGTTTTTGTCATCCTGATTTTATAGTTGAAGTTCAGCAAATCTTCCAGAGCTGGGATGACTGAAGGTCAGAGTCTATATCTTTTGGGGTTCATTTCTAGGATTCTTACACAAACATGCTGTTTATCTATAAGCTCCCTATTAGTCAAAGTCAGCATTTACAAAAACAATGTCAAAAGAATGGCAGGGAGGGTTACAATTCCCCACTGTTACCAACCAAGTTAATTGCCTTACAGAGAACGCCCATATCTACCCACAAAGGAGGGCCCTCATATCGGCCTCTTCCAGAGCTGAGAAGATTCTGAGGGATTTTCTGGTAAACTTCTACATTATTACCTGAAACACTAAGGGTAAACTAAAACTAAAATTAATGAAAAGCCTTGCCAAATTCTGGTGTCTACAGGAGCTATACACCCTCTACTTTTGACCCCACTAAGAGCCTGCAGATGAGATCCTGGGAAAGGTGGCGAAAGCCAACTAAATGTGAGAATTCTTATCAGAGTAATCTCTCCCACATGTCTGTGGTACCCAATAAAGAGAGGGGGAAATAAAATGTCTTTTGCATCTTCTTTGGGAATACCTTTTGAATACAAGAGGTTGTTCAATGCCGCCTCAAATATTTACTGCTTGTTCTGGCTGAAACCTAACAGAATATTTGAAAAGATTTAGTAACTTGATGATCAGAAATTTGCCCAAATTGGAAGCTGATATTCAGAGCCTAGTGGAAAATTTTTTAGGCCTTCTCTCCTACACTAAATGTATTTAGGAGGGAAGAAAAACCTTCTAAACCCCATGTACAAGGATTTATGAGTGGATGAACCTATGATGTCACTTAGGTTGCAACCCAACTATTGGAGGAATAAAAAACTGCCCCTATCTTCCAAATCTTTACAAAACCAGAAATGTGGCTCTGGACACAAAGTCCACCTATTCCTTTTACCAATCCCAGAACTGCCCCATTTACCTCAAAAGGCTTGCAAGTACTTTAAAATTTCCAACCTTAGGAAACCAAAATCCTTCTTGGAGTAAGTTGTATTCTTTCCCCTTGTGCCTTTCCTATTTGGGTGTTCTGCAAACTTAACTGAAGTAATTCTTATTAAAAGAAGTAAAAGTGGGAAAGGTCATTTGAAATCTGGATGGATAAAGAATCATGTGTCTTCTGCAAAAATATTAGTACAATGCTTTAGCCATAAGAGCAAGTCAAGTTAATTTAGGTAGGTTTACAATTTAGGTTTTCACGTAGGACTACGTGAAACATAGGCTTTTTCCTTGTATTATCATTTATTAATTATTGTATTATTTATTTGTATTACAACCGTAAATCTACTTTTGCCCACCCCTGTATTCCAACTGCTGAAACAAAATTTGGATCCAACTGTTCTTTTATAAATTAGTGAGTTTTACATTATTAGACAAATTTTAGAATGAAAGCAATAAGATCTGTTTTATCTGTCCATCTTTTTTTGCATATATGTATGTTGTAAATGTATAGTATTTTTCTACCTCCACACAGTATTGCCAAAATTAACATGTAAAAAGAGTTTATTTAATTAGATTAACTAAAATTAAGGGCTTATATAAATTAAACTCTCAGAACTATAATAGAAACTAAGCCAATGTTTTTCAAGTTCACATGACCTAAAATATCTTTAGGAAATAAAAGCTAGTTTAAGTTTGTTGGTTTACATAAAACAGGTATGTCTTCAGAGTTATCGGCATTAGAAATAATGCAGACATACAAAATATTCATTCTACCTGGGTTTATGAAAAGTCCAGTAAGTTTATATTATCTCTGTTGTAAAGTCTGTCAATAAGAAAAATAGCTTGAGATGATGGCTGACCTTGTCTACTATCTGATGAAGTTTTTGTGGCTAGTTGAAACATAATTGTTAGGAAAAAGTGAATTAAACAGATGTAAGTGGGGCAAGAGGTTTTTAGGTGAAATTTTCAAGTAGTTTCCCTAAATCTTTTGGTTAACCTGAAATCTTAAAGTTTTGCTGACTTAAGCTAAATGATAGACATTCATTGAATATCTATATTATTTTTAAATAAGATAAAATACTGAAACATTAACTATTGAACAGACTTATCTAATTTTCAACTTTTATTGATTTTGGAGAGAGAAAGGGAGAGAGAAACATCAATTTGTTGTTCCACTTATGTATGCATTCATTGGTTGATCCTTTTAGCTGTCCTGACGGGGGATCAAACCCGAAACCTTAGCATATCATACTTTTGACTTCATATTGCCAGGAAATTTAAGATATTCAGGTTTGTTAGTAAACACATTTTGTGCCACACTGAAACATTTACTGTGAAAAAGTTGTATGTTTCTAAAAAACATATAAGTGTATTTTAAAGTTTTATTAAGTGAATGAGTTTTAATATCAAAAGTAAGTTGGTGCAAATTTAGAATTTGGTTTTCTACCTGTTAAAAGGACAGAGTTTTCTCAGACTATTGGTCTGCTTTTGATTAAAGGTTGTAAAACATTTTTATTTACCTTTGAAAGTAATCTGTCTAAAAAAATGAAGATTCTGTGTTTTGTCAAAATAATTTTCTTTGTGGTGTTTATCAGGTCTTTAATTACTTAAGAAAGATGAAATCTTCTCTGTTAAAAATTAAGATTTCTTTTAACAATTACTTAACTTTTTGTATTTGCCTGCAAGGTCTTTGTTATTGTGGTTAAATATATAACTAAGTACAATTTCACAGTGACCTATGATCCTATATGACCAAGTATTTTTAAACCTTTTGATATTTTCGATAAACTTCCCAAAATCAAATTATAAATAAAGTCTTTATGACTTCAGACTAACTTTGAGATTTTCCAGAGCACTCCTGGAACATCTCAGAAGAATTTTTTCTCTCCTTATAAAAAGAGAGATGTTAAGCTAATTAGGCTTATTTGATATGTTGAATTACATTGGAAGCATTATCATATAAGAAGTAATACTAAGCCTTCCTTATGTTGTATTTATATAGATATATGTTATAAGTGTTCCAGAAATTGTATGAAATTCCTAAAGTCTGATATGTCCTGGTATAAGGTTGTCATCATAATTCTAGTTTTTATTTTTAAATGTTTTGTGCCACAGAAATAACCAAATTTTCTTGTCAATTCCATTGTAATGAACTCTCATGTCTTTAGCAATGAGCATCTTTAAGTCTTTTCTGAGGCAATTATTGTTTTACTCTGATGATTTTATAGAAGTGTTCTGCAAAAGTGCTTCATATTCAAGGAGATTCATTGGGATAATTTTGATATGTAAAGGTTTCTGATAACTTTCAGATCATAAAACTGAACTGGATAAGAATTTTTGGGAACTAGTGGAAAAACTGGATTTAAGCAGAAAAAGAATCAATAAGATGGAACTAAATTAACTGAAAATGATTATAATTTTTAGGACTCTATGTTTGGAACATTGCTGGTTCTTTAATGGGTTGTTTTCCTATTTGAGGAAACTTTTTCTCTCAAACGACACATGCCTTACAACAATTTGAAAAAAAGTTTACCATTGTAAACACAGATGAAACACTTACCTTTTCTCCCTACCTGATCCCTCCGGAATTTAGAAACTCTTAAGTATTCTTTTCATGGTAATATAGTTATTTGCATAAGTTTAACAAGAATTTGTTCCCATTGTAACAGGATACAATTCAAAATATTCACTTTATTACTAAGGTTTTGACTGGACTGTCATATTTGAGAGAGATCTGTGTAGACTCAGATATGACTAGACAGTTTGAAGGAACTGATTTCATGGAGTCAATAAAGCCCCTTGAAAAAATCAGCCTGGTATCTTGTTTACAAGGTGATAGCAAAATAGTCTTTAAACAGCTTATATGGTCAATCACTACTCTTATGTAGAGTGTGATTAAGCTGCACTTATGTAAATAATCAGACCAAGTTTAATGAAAACCAATTACCATCCTTTCCCGTGTAAAATGCGCACCCACATTTTTGGCCCAAACTTTCAGGAAACGTATCTTTCATTTTAATTTTTTAATTCAATTATTTATATTTAGATTCTTGTTTTTATTATAAAGAAATTTTAGAATTTATTTTTGAACATAGTATGGTACAAGAAATTTTACGTAACAAATAATTGCAAAACACAAGAACAGATACAAGGTATTTCAGGTACTACCCATGTAAAATATGCATCCTTATTTTTCCCTCAAAAATTTGGGCAAAAAAGTGCACATTATACATGGCAAAATATGGTATTTTTCTGTAATTACCTTTGAAAAAATGAAGGTAGTCATAGAGAGAAATATTATGTTTACATCTTCGTAGGTTTTAGATTCTGCTTCTATTAATTGTCTTTGAGGTTTTGTTATACCTGTAAACTGGCCTGTATCCTGAACTACTCTAGTTTCCTCAAATATATGCCTACAAATTTCTAAATTAATGTATCCAATTTTCTCCCGGCCTTCTGGTTTGGAAGCATGAAGAACAAAGACTGTGCTTGAATCACCTTGGAAGGGACAGGACGATACCAGATCCTCCTCATTACCTAAATGGCAGCCAAATTTCAGGGACTTTGACCTCACATATACATTTCAGTTGGAGAAGGCTCCCCCTGACATCTGGTCTGTTACCAACACTGGAGACCTCCAAATCTGATGGACTAAGGAGAGAAATAACTGACATAAAGATAGACTACTTCCTCCCAAGACACCAGATCAAGACTCCCTACTTTAACTAAACATGAAACCCTTTCTTCTTCCCTTTCTTTCTTACTTTGACATTGGCCTGGAAAGATAATGCCATCATTCCCATCTCCCACATCATTGCTAAGGGGGGTAACTTTTCAGACTTATAGATTTGTCATCAACAATTCCGATCTGTCCATTAAGAGTGCCACCTAAGCAGGAGTGGTTTGTGCCCCAACAGGATTTATCTTTGTCTGTGGTGGTTATTATTCTCCTTGGGCCTATGAATGCTTAGATAGCCAGTGCATAACCAGTCAATACTTCTCAGGATATCTAACTGTGTTCCTCACTATCCACAGACAGAGACGCCTCATTGCTCAATGCACCTAAATTTACCTTGTTGGGTTAGAAAGGAACTACCAGGAGGCATTTATGATTCAGGATTCACTTCCCCTTGGCAAAGCCCTACTAAATATAAGTGTAAATGAAGCTATGATCAGGAGGAACCTCTCCTTAACTCCTGAAAATATTGCAGAATTTACTGCTAATGCAGTACTTGCTCCAGAAAAGTCCTTAAACTCTCCGACTACAGTTGATCTTAATTATCTAAAATAGCCCTTGATTATCTTTTAGCTGAGCAAGAAATTGTGCTGTGCCCAACACTACCCACTACACCTGGATTAACATATCTGGGGAAGTTGAAACTCAATTATATAAAACCACTGAGCAATCCACTTGCCTTTAAAAGGTGGCCCTGTCCCCTGACTGGTGTAGCTCAGTGGGTAGGGTGTTGTTCCACAAACCGAAAGGTTGCCAGTTCAAATCCTGGTCAGGGTACATGCCTGGGTTGTGCAAAAGACAACTTATTGATGTTTCCTTCCCTCTCTTTCTCCCCTCTTCCCCCACTCTAAAAATAAATAAATAAATTATTTTTTAAAAGGTAGCTCTGCAACAGGATCTTTCTTTGACTTACTTGATTTTGATTGGTTTGGGTCTTGGAGACCATCACTCCAAAGTGGACTCAAGAAATTAGGAATTTTCCTACTTATAGTAATCATAGTAATCTCTCTAGAATACTATATTCTCTCAAAAGCTTTAAAGGTGTGTTCAGAGCCACTACACACCAAGCAAATGATCTTCATAAGACTGGAATGTCAGAAAAGAAATGAAGGGAATGACCAAACTAAAATTGCAAACCTGAAGTTGTGGTCTGTGAATACCATGGAGATTAAGACCACACACAGGATGAATAAAAGCTTTAAAAACAACAGAGCTGTAGCTAAGTGTGGCAGTAATGCCTTAAAATTTGATAGCATGTCTCACTCAGTTGAGAGTCAGAACAAAAGAGAGAAATTGTTAAAGAAAATAGACAACAGGCCCCGAATGAAGTCACTCGTGCTAAGGCCCACATCAGCAAACCAAGGCTTGGTATCTAACCTAGTTGCAATGTCACCTTTCCCAGTATTGTAACCTTTTAAAAAAGATTTTATTTATTTATTTTTAGAGACAGGGGAAGGGAGGGAGAAAGAGGAGGAGAGAGACATTGATCAGTTGCCTCTCATCTGGGAACTAAACCCACAACCCAGACATGTGCCCTGACTGGGAATTGAACTGGCAGCTAGTAATGTAACCTTTAACGAGTCAATTTGCAATTACCTGATTAGTACTAGTGAGGTAATTTGTATGATAGACCCTTTTCCCTCCCCCAAAGGAAACAATCCACTTTTTTTTTTAAGATTTTATTTATTTATTTTTTAGATAGAGGGGAAGGGAGGGAGAAAGAGAGGGAGAGAAACATCAATGTGTGGTTGCTGCTCATGCGCCCCCTACTGGGGATCTGGCCCGCAACCCAGGCATGTGCCCTGACTGGGAATTGAACAAGTGACCCTTTGATTCACAGTCCTGTGCTCAGTCCACTGAGCTACACCAGCCAGGGCAACAATCCACTTTTTGTTAGAAGCTTTCTTTTCTCACTCGCTCTTTCCTATAAATAACACGTTTTGCACATTGCCTGATAGCTCCTTTCTGTTTGCTAGATGAGATACTGCCAGAATTGTGAATTGTTGAATAAAGCCAATTTGACCCTTAAATGTTTTCAGTTGAATTTTGTTTTTTAACAACAGAAACACAGAAAAAAAATCTAAAAATAAATTGCAAAGGTAGTAAAAGTAAATTCTGGGTGAAGTCATTTTAAGGGACACTCGAGTTGACCCTCCCTGAAACTGAATTTAGTAATAGTCCTTAAGTCACTATTGTTTGTGACCCCAAAAGTGTTTTAATAAAAATAATTCTCCCTCTCCCATTCACCCAACCCTGCAGAATTTTACCAGTGTATTTGGATCAAAATTTTAATAAGTATCACATTGCTTGATTATAAAATTTCGTAATTCTCAAGTACATAGAATATCATAAATTACATTGTTGTCAAGACAACTATGAAATAAAAATGAATCACCTCCAAGTCATAATCTGTCATTAAAATACGTTAAAAATAATACTAAGAACAAATACGGGGGAAACAGTTCTCTTGCCAAAACAGCTATTCTCAAGTAGATGGTTTAACTCCAGATGAATGACTCCTCTATCTTTAGAAGATAACCTAATTTAAAAAAATTATATCCAGTTGACCTTTAAGCAGCAGCCATCACTCACCAATTATAACAGAGAGGTCTGGCCAGATCGCTGGGCAGAGTGGAGGGATGGCCAAGAGGGACTGGGAAGATGCAAAAGGCAGAGGGTTAAAATTGGTACAGAAACTGCATGACACGCTTCCATACCCTGGGGAAAGTGTAAACAACTAACACAGCCCATGACACAACAATCTGTGCAGGATGAACAGGTCACAACACCTGTGTACTGTGAAGGTGAACATGGTGATGCCCCACCCGAAGCAGAGATGCTGTGCCTCTGAACGCAGCTAGATACCCTCTTAACCCCTGTGGATCATGGCAGCAGGAAGAGTGGCAGAGATGCTGCATGGGCTGATGCATGTGGTAGACGTTAGCCTGAACTGGCTAACAGGTTGGACACTCCCACAATGCATAGGATTTTGATGCAACGACTTTAAAATGGAAGGCACGTGGAAACTCGTCCCTCTTTTTTGCATTCCCCATGCTTGCGTGATCAGGAGCCAGCTTGCAGAGGCTGAGTCCCACATGATGGACATGCACCTTGACAGTAGCAGGACCACAGGACACTGTAGCCCACGCAAGGCATGGGTCCAAGACTGCGCCCATTCTCTCACTCTGAGAGCAGCACACAGATGCATGGGATGGGAACATTCACCAGCCCCATGGATGGAGCCCCTCACAGGACCTGCTGCAGTGATCTCACAGCTGCCCCAGCCCTGGGAAAAGAGGAAGCTATAGCCAGGCAATGGACACACCTTCCTAACAAGTGCACACTTCAGAGAGTGAGAGCCTGAAGCTGGAAAGATGAAGATCTGTTCAAGTAACAGCCTTGGGCCCCGGAAGGACAGCTAAGAATGGAGCTGGATGTCTGGACACTGAGCAGGGTGTCTGGACACTGATTCTGGTGCTGGGGGTGGCTGGCTTCTTTCTGTATTTTGCAGAAGAAAATGACCTGGAGCCAGGGGATTTACACTCCCCCAAACTGGGCAACCATTTAATAAAGACCTTTTTCCTTCCCCACCAATTATTGTGTTATGCTTGTGTATGGCACCAGGCAGCCAAATCACACTTTGTTCAGTAATACAATCAGTAGTCAAAGCCAGTGTGCAAGAAGCAATGAGGTTTCTGTATCTGGCTATTTGTTTCAATGGAAGAATATGGAACCACATAGCCTGAGTAGCAGAAATAAGGCCTCATGAGCCCTCTTAGCCCTTTTATCTGGCCACCCCACAAACCTGTTCCAAACCAGTGTTGACCAGAAAAGCCACATGCTGGTAACAGGGCTGTTTTCGAGTACTTGCCCCAGGGCTTAGATCTGATGATACTCAACCCTCTGCATTCATTCCCGTGCCCAAAGCTAGGATTCCTGGCTTCAGTAATGACTTGGTTTATCCTATTGGTCAATGAAACATTGGAATTCAGTTGAAGATAGGGGGTAGATCAGGGAAGCACTGAGGTTCAAGCAGAGATTGGAACAAGAAACTGGAGTATTTTTAAGAACCCAGAAATTCTGCCTCCTCCGCAATTCTGTTTATTCTCTCCCCTGACTGTCTTCAATTCACATAGCCTGAGATGACCACTGGACACCTCCCAAGTTCCTCTTACAGACTAGAGCAAGAATGACCCCACCCACATTCATTAACCTCTTTGTCTAGCTGAATCCTATTTCCATAAATTCCTCCTGCCTGCTTGAACCAGTCCTACTAATATTTCCAGGCCTATGTCCAATTCCACCTTTTTCATAAAAACTTGTTTGCCTTCAAGGACACAGAAGCCTCCTATATACACTTTCAGTACATTTATGTTATGTTGTATATTTTACAGTTCTCTGTATCTTTCTTGCAGGTAAGTCTTGAGTTTCCAACTTACATATTAAATGATATATTAAGGACATATATTTTTCCTTCATCTCCCATAACACTTCCACCCACTAGCCCTAGGCCATAGTAGATATTGAACTGTAGTTTATACTTTTCTCCGTTTTACTTTTTTGTTGCTGTGCTTTTGTTTAAAAAGGGTAAACCTTTAGGAATGAAATGTCCTTGCTGTGTTGTCCTTCTCTAATTAGCAACCACCCTTCACAATCTGCTGCATACATTTAAAAGGATTTTGAAATCAGACATTTATAATGAGTGCTAAACAGAATCTGATAAATCAATGCCACCAGCAGAATGCTGCACTGACTGACAGACACAGCACCATTGTCAAGACTTGCAAATTACTCTCGGTTCTTCAAATAGTCAGTGTGCAACTCCAGGCAAAGCTTAATTATCACCTCTTAATATAAGAATAATACGCTTCTGGTGAAGATGGATGTGTAGGTAGGCTTGCTTTGCTTCCTCACACAACCACAAAAAGGAATTAACAACTAAATCCCAAAACAAATAACACCCAAAATTATCAGAAAATCAACTGCATGGAAGTTCAACAACCAAGGATGTAAAGAAGCCACATTTATCCAGACTGGTATTAGGTGCAGAAATACGGAGATGGGGCGGAGAAGCAAGGAGACGCAGTATGGTATGGAGAGGCAGTGGCAGAACGGCACGGGAGGTCCCACATTCACATGTGGTGGATAAAATCGGGAGGGATACCTTGGGAGCAAGCAACCACAGCCTCTGGTCAGACCACACAGTGCTGGGGAGATAAATCCCCATAACTTCTGGCTGTAAAAACCAGGGGGTTTGGAGTGGTGGAAGAAACTGCTAGATTTTCAGAAAACTTCAGTTAAAGGGCCCGCACAGACATAAAACCCACCCACTCTGGGATTGAACACCAGGGCAACAGCTGGAAGGGCACCAGTCACACACTGGGAGTGGGTGAAATGACTGGAAATGGAGCTAGTGCCAGACAACCCCCAGAAGCCAGGCAGCAGTGCAGTCCCCTCTCCGAGCCCTCCTCCCACACAGAGCTACAAAGTGGTGAAACGGGTTGCCCCATTATGGCAACTACCTAAGGCTCTGCCCCACACAGTTTACTAGTGCCTTTTACAAGGAGTCAAAGCAGCTCTATCTAATACACAGAAACAGACAGAGGAAGGCTGCCAAATTGAGGAGACAAAGAAATATGGCCCAAATGAAAGAGGAGAACAAAACTCCAGAAAAAACTAAATGAAACAGAGATATCCAACCTATCAGATGCAGAGTTCAAAACACTGGTGATCAGGATGCTCAAAGAACTCATTGAGTACAGCAAAAGCATAAAGGAAGAAATGAAGGCTACACTAATAAAGAAAAATCCACAGGGAACCAACAGTGAAGGGAAGGCAGCTGGGGTTCAAATCAATGATTTGGAACATAAGGAAGAAATAAACATTCAACCAGAACAGAAAGAAGAACCAAGAAATCAAAAAAATGAAAATAGTATAAGAAGACTCTGGGACATCTCCAAATGTGCCAACATCCGAATCACAGGGATGGCAGAAGAGGAAGAGAAAGGGAAAGAAATTGAAAATTTATTTGAAAAAATAATGAAAGAAAACTTGCCTAATTTGGTGAGGAAATAGACATACAAGAGTCCCAAACAAGTTGGACCCAAAGAGGACCACATCAAGGCACATCATAATTAAAATGTCAAAGCTTAAAGATAAAGAGAAAATCTTAAAAGGAGCAAGAGAAAAGCAGAGTTACCTACAAAGCAGTTCCCATAAGACTCAGCTGATTTCTCAAAAGAAACTTTGCAGGTTAGAAGGGACTGGCAAAAAATATTCAAAGTGATGAAAAGCAAGGACCTACAACCTAGATTACTCTATCTAGCAAAGCTATCATTTAGAATTGAAAGGCAGATAAAGTGCTTCCCAGACAAGGTAAAGCTAAAGGAGTTCATCGTCACAAAGCCATTATTACATGAAATGTTAGAAAGAATTATTTTAGAAAAAGAAGATCAAAACTATGAATGTTAAAAAGGCAACAAAATTCACAACTATTGACCACTGAATCTAAAAACAACAACACAACAAAAACTAAGCAAATAATCAGAACAGGAACAGAATCACGGGTATGGAGGTCATTTGAAGGTTTATCAGCTGGGAGGGGGAAAGGGGAGAATGGGTGCAGAGGTGCTGGGATTAAAAAGCATAATTGGTAGGTACAAAATTGACAGGGGACATTAAGAATAGCATAGGAAATGGAGAAGCCAAAGAACTTATACACACGACCATTGGACATGAACTAAGGTGGGGATTGCTGGGGAAGAGGGGGGTACTAACCAGAGGGGGGCAAAGTGGGAAAAGTGGGACAACTGTAATAACATCAATAAAATATACTATAAAAAGATAAGAATAATATAACCCAATTCCTCTTTGCTTCTCATTAATTACGTCTTTAATAAGAATATACATCTATGAAATGTTTTATAGTTAAATAAAGGTAAATATAATGAAAACATGAGATATTGTCAAGTTATGAATGTTTATTGTTGTATCTAGCAATCAGCTTCTTTCTAAATATAAGGATTATAGCAACAGCTGTAGAACACAAAATAATGAATACATTTTGGGTCAGTGTCTTCTAACTACTATTTGAAAACACATCCAGGATGCCAGAACTAATTAGAGGGTTGAGATAAAATTTATGTCTCCCAGACATTTTCTTCCCTAAATTGACACCTGAAAGAATAAAATACCAACACATTCCAGGAGATGGCTGGGATAATTTACAAAAGACATGTTAAATCCTGTACACTATAATCCAACCACAGTTTCTCAAACTCAGCTCTTTGAACATTTTGGGCCAAATAATTCTGTATCGTGGGGGGCTGTCCAGTGCATTGTCAGATGTTAGCAGCATCCCTATTCTCAACCAACTGGATGCTAAGCAGCACTGCCCCTCCTCGTTGTGACAGAAGAAAACATCTTCTAGGCAGGGAAAACTGCTCTCAGTGGAGAACAACTGCCTTAGATCATGACTAAAGTGGGGTGACGAATCAAAACAAAGTGAGATCTTGAGTTGTCAAGCATCCTTCTTTAAAGTCATTCTGCAATTGTATGTACCGTATTTATATATTAGGTATACATATTGCATCAATTCAGCCAATAATTGCTGAGCTATTACTGGACAAGTCTCAAGATCAAGTACTTCTGTGTATCCATAAACAGAAATGAATGGGCTATGTTATATTGCTCCACAGCAAGTACATATTTCATTCCCATCCTAATATTTTCTTCCTCATCAGGATTTTCAAATATCATATGGGACTTTTTATATTAAAAATTACTTATCATTGTCTTATTAAAAAGTATTCATAATTTATCTGAGTTCCTGGTTTTGTTTTGTTTTAATATATCTGGCAGCCCTACCTGAATAGACCCAAAGATTTATCTCCATCTTTTGAGTTCTGGTTCCATAAACTTTATAACTTGACTTCATTAAAAATGATAAAATACAGTTATTGCAAAGACTTTAAAAAAAAAAAAAAGAAATGCTGCTCTGGCTGGTGTGGCTCAGTAGATTGAGTGCCAGCCTGCAAATCGAAAGGTCACCGGTTTGATTCCCAGTCAGGCACCATGCCGAAGTTGCAGGCCAGGTTCCCAGGTGGGGGGGATACGAGAGGAGGCCTGTGGATGTTTCTCTCATACATTAATGTTTCTCTCCGTCTTCCTCCCTCCCTGCCCCTCTCACTAAAAATAAATAAATAAAATCTTTAAAAAAAAAGAAATGTTAATAAAACTGGCACAACTAACTTTGAGAATGGTAAATTTTCTTTGAAAAGTATTTATTTTTCTACTGAAAATTGTGGTAAGCTCCTTAGACTCAATTTGAAGCTTAATGGGATTCATTGCCTGATTCATCTCAAAATACTTCTGATGTTCTCAGCTATTTAGCGTTTACACAGCAAATGATGTTTAGCGAGTATTCCTGGGTGAGCCATCAAGATATGAGAAGTCATGGAACAGACCAAAACACAAAACCCTGGTAATCTCACAGACAGGAGGAAGAGGAACTGAAGCTCAGGCCAGCTTTACATTTGCTCTGCTCACCTTCCCAGTCACATGGGAACTTATTATAAATGCATATCTAATATAACTCCCACCCGGACCTACTAAGTCAGAAATTCTAGGAGGTGGGTCCTAGCAATCAGCATTTTAACAAGACTTCCAGGTGATTGTGGGGCATGTTGAAGCTTAAGAACTGCCGTTTTAGAGCCCTGGTTCTTGACTGTGGCCACAGAGGAGAAACACCTAAGGAGCTTTTAAAAATACTGGCATCTGGGTCCCACCCCTCAGAGACTGTGATTTAAGTGGCATGGTGTGCCACTCAGGCATGAAGATTTTTAAAAGCTCCCCAGTGCGCACCACTGCTGTACAGAATTTATGGTCAATTGCCAAAGGGAAGAAAAACTCTCAATATTGCAAATACAATGTTTTCTGCTCCTAGCCCAGGTCAAACTACACAAAGGCACAAGGGACAGGGACTGCATGTTTTAATTTGAACAATACTAAAAGAACAAGCCATCCAGATATGTATATGGTCTCTTCCTCAAATCCTTAAATTCATTCTTGAAGGGCCTTCTAGTGTCAATATGATATAATAGTAAGAGAGAAAAATTATTTCCTTGTCCTAAGGCCTTTCCCAAATGTTCATGAACTTCTTGGGGACCACATTTTTTTCATGTCTACACTAGGGATGATATTACCTCTCTGCAGGGTTTTGGGAACAATTGAAAGAGAACATGTAGGAAAAGAAGGCAGGAGATCATAGTCAGTAATTGCATCTGTACCCGAGGAGTTTTCATGGGAGGGGAAATTTAAAAGAACAAAACTCAATAAATTCCCAAATTTCAAAGTATCTTTCTATTATAACTATTTTAATCATTTCCTTTTTTTTTAATAATCCCTCATTTTGTGTGTATATGCCCTGCCCCATAATTTCTCCTGTTTTTAGCGCAGAAACTCTGGTGATCCATCTCTGTTTTTGGCTAAGCTACCTGAGTGACACTGAAAATGATTATTCTAAAGAGCACAGTAGTAGGCCCACACTGCAATTATTCCAGGGGCTTTCACACAGTTAATGGGACAATTTGTTTTAAAAGTGCTTGACTAGTTGGCAAGCCAATCATTTGAAGCTCCTTGTTTATCTCAAGATCGATGTAATGGACTTTCTTGTAAGCTAAAAACCCTCCCTGTTATGGGGCTGCCCGTTCTATCATTAAATGAGGCAGTTCTTCATATGGCTTCTTAATATAGAAGCTTGTGGTATATACACATACTCGAGCTACTTGTTATAACATGGAATGGTGGTCCCCTCCCAGGGTACTGCTGAGATCCAAGGGTTGAAACATTCAAGTGACTTTGGAGGATTAGGCATAGTGGGCACCTGGGAGCAGGGAAAGGGCATCAGAGAACTTTCCATGGAAACCTGGCTGGCAGAAAAAAAGGGGTCCAGATGAGCCATTGGTATGAACTCTAGCTAATGTCTATAGGTTAGCCCTCAGGGGCAACTGCAAGACTGAAGAAGAAATTCATTCTGGGAAGTACATGATGCACCAGAAGCCAGAAGCTGCAGCAAGGCTGGAGGCAATAGGCTTTGGAATCAGAAGCTGGGTTCAAGTTCCAGCCCTACCACTTATTAGCAGTGTGACACTGGTCAAATGACTAAACCTCATGGAGACACAGTTTCCTCACCTGTAAAATGTGAATAATAACTTATTTCTGGCTTGTGTGGATTTCTTACTTGATAATCCATGCAAAACACTTAATATAGCACCTGGCACATTGTGTAAGCACGTAACATATGTTAGCTGTTACTTTGAAATAATATTTTGAGATAATGTATTATTTTTCATCACTGTATGTCCCATTTTTCTTCTTTTTTTATTTCCCTCAACCCAACCTCCATTTGAGCACATGGTCATCCTGCACTCACAGCCTCTGGTGAGGAAAGGGCTTGTTAGCCTTCCTGACCTTGTTCCCAAAAGTTTGAAACTAGGTAGACTGAGACAAGGTGTCTTAGCCAGAAAAGGGGGGTTAGGATAGGTAGGGGGCTAGTGGATATGTAGGGGGCTAGTGGATAGGACTTCTTTTCACCTCAAACTACAAAGAGAGTTAGTTTGGATGGAGGGAGGAGAGAAGGAAAGAAAAGGGTGCTGCATCAGCTTTCCAGCACACCTGCCAGGAAGAAAGCAAGACCACGGAGGGAAGGGCTATGGAGCCATCTGGGCAGATGTGAATATAAGCATCCTCGTAAAGATTTCCAAGCCCAAGGCATGGGCTCACACAGTGGCACTGCCAAGAATAAAAGGCCTTGCTTGCCTTCACCTCAGTGAAAAGGGGACTGAAGGGCCAGTACACTGCCAACCCCCACAAGGCTTGGCCACCCTAAACCTTGACAGTTCCAGGGAGCACTTGAAAAACACTCCCTCCACCAAAAATAAAAATAAAGAAGTGAGTTTCCCACCAGATAGGTAGAATGGGCAGTGGTGGTGGTGGCAGTGATGGTGGTGGCCATGGTGGCATAGATGGAAATTAAATGGAGTTACTGAAAATAAAGTTGTGTTTCTCACACACAGGTGTCTGCGGATTTACAGACTGAGATGAGTATAAAATTGCAGAGCTTGCAATATCTCAAGTTAATTGTTTAAAACATTAATTACTGTGCTCGACTACAAATGTTGATATAGATGCTAAGAGGGCAGTAGAACAGAATAGGTACATCCCCAAGACAACCTTGGAATTTGCTGAATTCAGTGACTGATGGCATCATTTTACTTGCTCATTAATATGAAGTAAGCCACTCTGGCGTGATGAGCAGCACAAAAGGAAGACGTTCTGTAAATGTGATTACTAGGTCAAAGGCTGGGGGTCTCCTCCTCTAAATTTTTTTTCCTTCTCTAAAATCTTTTTTCATTTCTTTGTCATGCCTTTAATTTTTTTAGCCACATTTAAAATGTTTTCTATTGGTAAGAGTATGTGTCATTTCAGCCTCCTTGTCAGCTTCTGTTTCACTCTCATTAAATCTGTTGATTGAGTGTGAAGACAGAGGTGCTGTCATCACGGTCAGATTTTCTTTTCTTTTTTTAAAAGGATTTTATTTACTTATTTTTAGAGAGAGGGGAAGAGAGGGAGAAAGAGAGGAAGAGAAACATTAATGTGTGGTTGCCTTTCATGTGTCCCCTAATAGGGACCTGACCCGCAACCCAGGTATGTACCCTGACTGGGAATCGCACTGGAAACCCTTTGGTTTACAGGCCTGCACTCAATCCGCTGAGCCACACCATCCAGGGCACCATCAGATTGTCTGCTCTAGGTTAGATCTGTCTTGGAGCAATGCTGTGATCCCTGCTCAAATTTCATGAAGATGCTCTGGAACCAGGGAAGTCACCTTATTCCTTCCCTATTTTCATAGACTCAGGGAGGCAGCAAGAGTGGGGAAGAGGGTACATCTATTTCTCATTCATCCATTCACTTTACATGTACTTACTGAGAACCTCCTAGGTGGCAGATGCTGATTTAGGAACTGGAGATACAATGGCAAGTAAAAATAAGCCTGGTTCCTGCCATCATGGAGCCTATGGTCTGAGGGTAAGATAGACTTTAATCAAATAAAACACAAATTAATACCTGGTTACCCCAGAGATCCTAATCTAATTGAGCTAGGTAGGGCTCAGGCAGCAGTATTTTTTATAAGCTCCAACAGAAATGCTGACAGACTTCCATGCTGGGAGTCACTGAGCTAGACCACACAAGTTCTAATAAGCACCATGAAGAATTTTGATTTTATCTTACAACAATTGTGAAGTTACTGAAGGGAGGTAATATGGTAAGATTTTATTATTGTTATTAAATTTTGAAATTTTGAAATAACTGTAAATTCACATGAAGTTGTAAAAATAATGCAGAGGAATCCCATGGACCCTTTATCCAGTTTTCCCCAAATGGTAACATCTTATGAAACCCTTATGCAATATCATAACCAGAACATTGACACTGTTACGGTCAAGACACAGAATATTTTCAACACCATAAGGATCCCTCAGGTTGCCCTCTTATACCCATGCCAAGTTCCTCCAACCCCACAACCCCCCAACTCCTGGTGACTACTAATATATTCTTAATTTCTATAATCCTGTCATTTCAACAACATTACATAAATGGAATCATATAGTATTTAACCTTTTGGGATTGCCTTTTTCTCTCAGCATAATTGTCTGGATATGCATACAGGTTGTTGCATGTATCAATAGTTTACTTCCTTTTCTGCTGAGCAGCAGTGTTCCATGATATGGATTTACCACTGTTTGTTTAACCATTAATAGACTGAAGGACACCTAGCTTGTTTCTAGTGTTTGGAGATTATAAATAGAGCTGCTATAAACATTTGTGTGCAGGTCCTCATGTGAACATATGTCTTCCTTTCTCTGGGATAAATGCCCAGTGTTGTAACTGTTGGGTTATAGGGTAGCAACCTGTAGAAACTGTCAAACATAAAACAAACAAACAAAAATCTATCAAAGTGTTTCCAGAGTAGCTCCACCATTTTACATTCCCCATGGTAAGGTATGAGTAATCCAGTTTCTCCTCATTCTCATTGGCTTTAGTGTTGTTATTTTTTATTTAAGCTATTTTGATAGGTATGTAGCAATACCTTTTTACGGCCTTAATTTGTATTTCCCTGTTGACTAATGATGCCAGACAACTTTTTGTGTCCTTACTTGCCATTTGTATATTCTCTTTGGTTAAGGGTTTATTTGTGTCTTTGCCTTTATTCTAATTATAGTTTAATGTTGAGTTTTGAGAGTTCATTTTTATATTCCAGATGCTAGCCCTTTTTGTTGGCTATGTGGTTTGCAAACATATTTCCCCACTGTCGAATGTGTTTTTCCATCCATTGAACAGTGTCTTTTGCAGCCCTGATGTTCTTATTTGTGATGAAGTACAATTTATCCATTTTTCCTTTTATGAATCATACTTTTGGTATCAAGTCTTGGAAGTCTTTGCCTATTCCTGGCTCATGAAGATTTTCTCCTATGTGTGTTATCAAAACTTTTATATTTATATGTTTTAAATTCATAGTTTTAAATCTATGAATCATTTTGAGTTAATTTTCTGAATGAAGTGTGAGTCTTAGGTCAAGGTTCACTTTTTTGCTCATGGACTGCTCAACCCCACTTGTTTAAAAGGCTATCTTTTCTCCATTGATTTTCTTTTGCACCTATGTCAAAACATCCATTATGAGCATTTGTGTGAGCCAAACCCTGGGTTTCTTATTTTGTCTAATCCTCTGTTAATACCATACAATCTTGACTACAGTAATAATGGTATTTTACATAGCTTGATTTTCAAGTACTGAAGCAGACTTGTATCATTGGAATAAACCCATTTGGTTATGGTATATAATTATATATATTGCGGAGTTCTATTTGTCTCTTTTCTGGTCTTTTGGCTGAAGAGAGCAAGGTTTTGTTGAAGGTTTATATGTCTGTGCTCATTAGCATTTTTGGGTTGCCAGCCTCCTCATCTTCAAGTCTGGAATAAATGGGACAAAAAGATAAGCCAGGCAACCCACCACTGAGGTTCCTACTGGTCTTCCTTCTGTCCACATTTTGGAGTCTTATGTTTATTTTATACATAATGTTCAGAGGCTTTAGTTGTACGTAGGGGCAGGAATGAGGAAAATTAAGTCTACTTCATCTTCCCCAAAACAGAAGGTCAAATGTATGTTTTTAAAATGTCTTGAAAAATAACAAGTGTTGGCAAAGATGTGGAGAAAGGGAACCCTCATGCACCCTTGATGGGATTGTAAATTAGTGTAGAAACTACAGAAAACAGAATGGAAGCTCCTCAAAAAATTAAAAATAAAACCACCGTAGTCATAGAAATTCCACTTTTGGGTATTTATCTGAAAAAAATAATGAAAATACTAATTGGAAAGGATATGTGCACCCCCTTGCTCATTGCAGCATTATTTTCAATAGCTAAGATATGAAGCAACCTATGTGTCCATTGATAAAATGAATGGATAAAGAATAGATAGATCGATAGATAGATGGCACACAGTGGAATATTATTTGGCCATAAAAAAGAATAAAATCTTGTATTTGCAATAACATGGATGGACCTAGAGGGTATTGTGCTAAGTGAAATAAGTCATACAGAAAGACAAATTCTGTATGATTTCACTTATTTGTGGAATCAAAAAAAAAAACAAAACAAACAAGCAAATAATATAAAACAGACACAGACTCATGGGTACAGAGATCAAACTAATGGCTGCCAGAGTGGAAGGGGGTTGGGAGATGAGTGATAAAGGTGAAGGGAAATAAAACGTATAAACCTCTAGTTTTAAAAAAAGTAACTCATGGGGGTGTAATGTACAGCATAGAGAAAACAGTCAACACTATTTAATAAATGTATGGAGACAGATGTTTATTAGTTGTATTATGGTGATCACATCATAAGGAATATAAATGTGGAATTACTATGCTGTACACGTGAAGCTAATAATATTGCATGTCAAGTACAATTTAATAAAAAAGTAAAAAATAATTTTTAAAAGGCATTGGAGGCAGCCAGAGGGAAAGGAGAGGCCAGGCAATGGCTGTTGCTGTGGCCCAGATGAGGGGAGGTAGCCTACCAGGAGGCCGGCTCATCCTGCGTGTTCTGCTCACAGTCCTCTGCCCCATCTGCAGGGCGCTGAGGGTCTGCCACCTCCATGGGGCAGCGAGAAAGGAAAAGACGATCTCCCGAGCATGATGCTTTGATGAAGGGGCATCAATGCCCTGCAGACAACAGCTGTTTCTTTCTAGAGCTTTTAGGGTTCTTCTTCAGCAGAAAATAATGAGTTACCAATATTCAATAAAGCATCTTACCAATATTCATTTACCCCAGATTCCCTTAGCACTTAATATTTAACATGACTTCAGGTTCAAGCAACATTAAACAAGTCATATCTTATATTACAACTTGAGGGCAAGTTGAATAATGGCTCAATTTTCTCATTCACTTTGGTTTAATAAAATATTTCCTATTTATAATTCCATTTTGGCTAGTATTTGTCTTAATACAAATTAAGAGAAAACACTGACAGACTGAACAATGGCAATAGTAATTCTGAACAGAATCATTTTGTTATCTACAGATAGCTCTAGGTTCCTAAAATAATATTTACTATAAAGTAAAATATGATGGACAAAAATTAATAAAAGTCATAATTTCTATGTAGCAAAGATTTTATTTTTTGAGGGGCCTATATCTGAGCTGTCAATATGTCTTTATTCTGCTCAAATTCAAGAGCTCTTGGCCTACTTTACACAGTGTCATCTACAGCAGGAAGGATTCATAGTATAGACTTTGTTTGCTTATTATGTTTGCAAAATTGTCCAGCAACCTTGTGACCAGTAGTTTTCTTTTCTTGAACATAACAATCCTTCTAATGCTTTAACTTTGAGATTGCCATTTTTTTTTTTAGAAAACAGCTGGGATTCACATCATTGAATTTTACTTGTTTTTAAAAATTGTACTGGGTTTTAGAATAAACAGAGGGCCCCAGATGGGACCCTTTGCTCATGTCTCTGAAAACACCTATGAATACAGCTGTTCTAAATGTTTCACGATGCCTCTGTAATAGGACATTGGGAAGGTGCACCTAGGCACCCGCAGAAGAAATCAGGAGGTCTTTCTGAGCCTTAATATATTCCAAACTGGAGGTGGCCATTTTTCACCATTTTCTCTCCTTGATTTGTCATTTATCATTCACTCGTTCAAAGACATCCATTAGACATAATCCAAACATGAGCTGTGTAGTCAAGTGGTACTGTGTCTTACTCACTTTGACTCCCAACATGAAGATCTGCTATACATTGTAGCAAGTTGTTTTAAAATGTCTGATGAAGGAAAGATAAAAAGAAAGACTATTGAACAACAAGGTAATATAATGTAGAATAATGTATGTAGAAGTTTTATGATCTTGGGGAAAACTATTGGCTTTAAATATTTGCTTTGGGATTCATCAAATAGTACATATTGTATACAAGGTACTTTGCCCCAAATTGCTGCCAATATAAAAAAAAAAGTTCATATTCTTAGCTACGAGTGGCCCTTTGAGCACTCAGTGTTTCCCAAAGCATGGTTTACAAATTATCTATATTCTTATTTAGGAATGAGGTTACTTAGTCAGAATTTCCTAAATAAAGAACAATTGTTTTAACCAAGGGCAGGCTATGAATGAAACTGAGCCACAAATCAAAAGGGCGTTAACGGAAGAGAAGCCTGGTGCCGACTGGTAGGACGATGAAGACTCTGGGGCTCCTGCCCCACCACAGGAAGACATCTGGAACTGAAGGGACAGAAAAGCAGGCTAAGTATGGCCTCACCTGAGGGCCAATAAAAACTTTTACAGTAGGGACACAACAAGCAGGCACTTTTTAGTGTTAACAAGGGGTGGATTTTAACAAGGGAATAACACGCTTTTAGATGAGCAACCTGACGTAACCCACAGTGAACAGTAGATACCCTGAGGCCATCCAAAAAAAATTCTGGTGTTGTCAACTGGGTGACAGATTTTCAATGTTAAGAAAAATTAAATTAAAATATATTCATAATGCTACTTTGCCTAGGTACTAGGATTTATATCCCAGGTAGTATAAATTAGATCAAGAATCCTACTCTAACCTCACCTGTTTTATGTGTAATATAAACAATAATTAAATAGTTATTAAGCAAAATTCCATTTTTAAATCAAATGCTCTAATAAATAATCAATCATGTGTGGCTTCTTCTGTCATGTACATTGAAAGAGGGTCTCGTGGCTGGTTCTAGGCAAATGCAAAGCGGGATTTTGCAACCCTGGCTGCAAAAGATCCACTTGGGGACATACAAGTGTTCACGCCAAGGTCCCGCTCTCAGAAATTCTTACCCCAGGAGTCCAAGGAAGGCTCAAATGTGGGTATTTATTTTCTAGAGAGACATCACCATTTGAATGGAATCATTAGGCTTAAGAGCAAAGTATCTACTGCTGTGCGGTTGCCACCAAGACTGGTAAAGCTGTGTAAACCTTTGAAGTTCACAACCATGGCTGCTTCTTTCAAACACTTAGTAGCTTGTAAAAATCCTGACGTCCAGGTTGTGTCCCAGACCAATTAAATCAAAACCTTTGGAGGAAGAATTTAGGCAACAGCTTTAAAGTATGTATAGCAAGATCCAGAAGCAGGCCTTAAATCACTTTACTACTAGAGGTCCCACAAGATTTAGAGCAGCAGGTGTTTAGATCTTCATTTCTTATGGAAAATGATTGATGGAAACATTTCTCTAAACTTCTGCTGAACCTCATTGCTTCAGTTCTATTAGTTGTCATTCTTCACGAAGGGTTTGTGACAGGGCACTGCTTTCCTAAAGGTATTGATTGAGCCCTGGCCAGTGTGGCTCAGTTGGTTGGAGTGTTGTCACGTAACTGAAAGTTGTGGGTTTGATTCCCCACTGGGGCACATACCCAGGTTTCAGGTTTGATCCCCACTCTGAGTGCATATAGTCACAGGTCTGGGTTCATATGGGAGGCAACTAATTGCTGCTTCTACCTCGCATCAATGTTTCTCTCCCCACCTTCCTGTCTCTCTGAAAGCAACAAGAAAAAAAAAAGTCCTCTGGTAAGGATAAAAAAAACAACAAACCTAAAGGAACTGGTCATTTCAATACCTATTATCTGAATATCATCTGAGAATGTATCCCATATGTAAGGAATCTCTTACAAATAAAACATAGGGATTCTGCTGTGGCTAAGTTGTAAAGCACTATTATCTCAGGACTGACCTAAATTAGGCCTCTGGTAGGGAAATTCAAGACTATAAATTACTGCAATTAAAGGAGAGAACTGTCTATCTTATGACATAGGAGTAATGAATGGAAGAAGTCTCATTTTAAGCAGATATTACTAGATACATGACCCTGATTAATGAATTTGCTAACAGTTCACTATTTTTAGGAACAACTAGCTATGCATAGCTAGCACTAAATCTATGATAGTTTCCATTTTTAAAAAAAAACAATTTCTTTGTAAACAAGTGATGTTTTTTAATAATACAAAGCAGTTTTCCACAGGCATTGTTCAGAATTGCTTTTGTTCTTTTCAAAGCAGCCAACACATTTTATAATATCCCTGAAAATCATTTTAAACTCAATTTATTCCAATTAACTGGCAGATCATAAATATAGCTTTGTCTGTGTACAACAGTGAAAATAAAAGAGCATCCCTTTTAGTGAAGACAGTTGATAACTTAGGTTTTGAATTTAGAGAAAGGAAAACAGAGATAGAAATGCACTTAATTTTAATGTTCGCCTTTAATATGGGTGACCCTAAACAAAGCTAGGAAATAAACCTAGCTTGGTTTGTGGTTTCGCTCCTGGTCTGGCAGCCCACTCAGGTGCTGTAAGCCTCTCTTTCTTCTCCTCCTCTCCTTTCCACAGCTAATGTCCTCTCCTCTCAAATCTTACCTTTACAAAGGAATTAATTAGGTATTGTTTATTTGTTTTTTAATAAGAATGTTCATTTTTAAATGAATCCCCTGCCAACGATATTTGCGTATTAAGACTTATCTTTATTATTCTTGTAATAATAACAGTAGTAGTAGTAGTTACTATTGCTATAAAGGAACAGTCATACCCTCAAGAAAATGAGTTAGGGTAATGATAAATATACCATACCAAAGTGAATTTGTTTGAACTCCCAGCCAGAATTGCCTGGAAAAAACAAAACAAAACAAAACAAAACTCATTACATATACTTCCATCTTAAAGAGAAATAAAGACCTATTATACAAATGCCTTGTTGTGCAAAAAGGAAGAAAAGTGAATTTAGGATATTTTATAAAGGACCGGTATATATTCTTTTAAAATAGAGAAACATGCTGGCATGAATGACTCAGAAATAAGAGGTGCGGGAGCTCTGAGAGACAGCAGCTGTGAATTCACATGAATGGAGATGACCCTACGGAGATGGTAGGACACAACTTAGACATTGATGGGATGGAAATTTCGTCTCTTAATTCAGTCCATCTGCACATTTGCTTTCGCACAGATTGAACATCCAGATGATTGACTTATTAAGACTTATTAAACCTAAGACAAAATGGATTTTACATAATTGCTGGTTTTACTTTGAGAAGATGCTATCTTGGAAAGAACTGAGGAAGTATTTCCACAAAGGCAGAGACTTCTTGATGTGAGGAGATAACGAAGAAGCTAATTTTGAGCAGTGTCCATTATACACAAGACAATTCTATTAGCCTGAGCATTTCACAAATTGTACTTCTTGCTGCTTTCTCCCTTTGTACATGAATTGCCTCCTATAGCACCTATAGCTTCATGCCCTCCTACAGACTTTGCTTCCTGCTAGACAAGACCCCAGGAGTATTTAAAGACCTACCTTTTTCTCAGCTTTCTATACTGATAGTCACTGCCTCTACTTCTACATTACCTTCTGGCTGCTGCTACCATCATCCGATTATTGCTCTTTGTAAGAGAATATTGAGGGCCACCCCCACAGAAATGTGAGCTGAAACTAGAGAATTAAAATATATTATCGAGATACATATTACAGTGGGGCAAGGTTGGGTAGGAGAAGAGAAAGACAGCTCTGGTGGATAATGAAGGTTCACCAAGAGGAGGAACCAGCAAAACACACATGGTGAGGCGATTAATCGTGAGGCAGCAGTTGACTGAAGGACTGTCCTCTTACAGCAGCCAGTGAGGGAGCAAATGTAAAGACATTCCCCTTTCTGCCCCTGGCTGGTGTAGGTCAGTGGATTGAGCACTGGCCTGCGAACCAAAGGGTCGCTGGTTCGATTCCCAGTCAGGACATATACCTGGTGTGTTGCGACCCTTCAAGGCTAGGCAGGTCCATGGTATTCACGCGGACAGAATAATATTCATGAAGCTGTTGGGATGTCTGGCATGCCCTTGT
The DNA here is from genome assembly GCA_028533065.1 of Trachops cirrhosus. NCBI lineage: Eukaryota > Metazoa > Chordata > Mammalia > Chiroptera > Phyllostomidae > Trachops > Trachops cirrhosus. The sequence goes on from CM052542.1 coordinate 126,752,497, forward strand.
TCACGGGTGGGCGAGCCACGCAAGCTGCGTGTCTATCTGCATGTCTCATGTCATGGCCCTTGCTCCCCAGGGTGGCACCCATCGTGGCGCCCGTCATGGCACCTGTCCCCTTTCGTGTCTCCCATCATCATTGCCTCCAGCAGGGAGTCCCTACCTGTTTAAGTACCAGAGGGGAACAAAGACAGAAAGATGCCAGAAATTATATAACATAACATAATTCTGCGCATGTGCGACCACTTCATGTTATGGGAACCATTTATCGGACCCAGTCTCAAAGCTATGAGAACACTAGTTATAAGGCCCCTCCAAGGCTATAGGAACACTGCTTCCCTCAGCTACCCAGACACCTGGGTGAGGAAGCCAGACTGCCTCCACTTACCCTACACCTGGGTTGCGGGCTGGGTCCCTAGTTGGGGGAGTGAGGGTGGCAACTGCATGTTGATGTTTCTCTCTCTCCCATTCTCTAAAAAATAAATAAAATCTTAAAAAAGAATGAACAGAACAATATTTTAAAAAAGAAAAGAAGTTCTCCTTTCTGTTCCCCCAAGCTCAAAACCCACTCACTGCTTTTCCTACTCCCAGAATTTCCCAGTGTCACTGGAGGTTCACACTGAGCACCATGCCTGGGGTCCTAGCAGTCATCATTTATACTTTGATCCTGTTCTACTGTTCTGATTTTGCCTCTCTTTTTCCTCCTGATTTTCTGACTGAGAAACTCTCTGTGCTCCAAACATGTGCCACATTTCCCCATCTTTAGGTCTCTGCTCACTACTGATTCCATCCGTAATGTCCAACTCCATCATCTCCACCCATGAAAATCCTACCCATCCTTCAAGTCCAGCTCAACTCTTTAATGGGCCAATGAATAACTGAATGAAGCCCCAGGACGGTATTGACCACAGTCACATAGTAGAGGTTCTCAGTATGGCCTGATCTCTGCCCTTTTGCACATCAGCAGTTTTTTTTTTTTTAATTATAAGAGAAAGTTTACTTAGAAAGTTACAAAGGTACTACAAGTGAGCCAGCTGGGCTGGTTAGGCTCAGGAAACAAGTTATAAAAGCAAATAAAGGGTCCTTGGAGCTTAGTAGAAAGAAAGGCAAAGGTAAAGGGTGGGGCGGGGAGCCAGGGGCATGGTCCAGAGAGGGAGAGCACACCAAGCACTGCACATTTTTAATTAACACCCAGAGAAATTCCCATGTTTTAGCTTATCAAAAGTCAACAGGAAAATATGTGCCCACAGCTCCCATACATAAATCATAAATTTCTTTGCACTTATAGCAATTATCAAAAAGTGCCCAGGACTTTCCTCCTGAGCTACAGAATCATTGTCCTGCTTGCCCTTCTGCCCTTAGCTCTGTGTTTCCAATTCTCTCCTCTCTTTCTCTCCCCTTCCCCTCCCCCCTCACTTTATTGATTTCAGTACCTTTCCTGCGACTGGTTTATGTGACATAATCCTGTAGGGAAATCAAGTAGATGCTTCCAATTAGAGTCATCACAAGTTCCCTTAAGAAGCGATTAGAAAGGAAAAATCCCAAGTGGCTGATTCCCTTAGTAATCCCAGCAGTGTTTTTGGTGTGCGTGCCAACACTACGACAGGTTTTAAATGCCACACTTACTAACCTATCACCAAAGAATTGTTGGAAGCTTGCAAAGCTGTGGGTGCAACACAGTATAAAGTTGTACTTTACTGAATGCCTTTACATAACAATAATGAGAAAACCAGAAAGAAAGAAGAAAGCTTCATCAAAAGGTAGTTCAGGATGATGGTTAATTAGTGCACCGCTCATCAGCTGTAAGCATTTGGGCAAATTACTCAATTTCCCTGAGCCTCAGTTTTCTCATCTGTAAAATGACGGTACTGCTAGAGTTTTTGGAAGAATCAAATGACGTCAACACAATACTTGCCACATAGTGTTCAATTGAATGACAGCTATTACCATTACAATGGATACTGACATTCCAGTGAATCTTTAACTGCCTTCCGTTTCCAAAACCACGACCTTGAGGTTGCTAAGCTGTTTGCAAGCTCTTCAGGCTCTAAGGAAGATGGAAAGAAAGGAAAGGAAGATAGAACAGGAAGAGATTTTCCTACTCTCAGTGGGCTCCAAGCTGCCAAACTTTATAAAGTATGACAGAGATAATATTTTGAAAATAATTTTCTTTCCCTTCTTTTATAAATCTGGCTCCTTGCAGCCATTTAGCTAGTACAGCCTATGGAAATCCTTAATCAGAATAGAAGAAAATACAATATAAAGTCCTTCCTTCTGGCCTGGTGGTTTGTGGGAAAAATTACAGAAGGCAAAAAGAGAAGCAAGTGGCCTGTCCAGGTCATAACCTGGAAGAGGGTAGACAGAGAGATCACATGGAAACTAAAGGAGAGCCAGACACAGAAGCAGAAGGGGCTTGTGCCCCGGTCCTCATTCAGGACTCTGAGAGGAGATGTAGAACGGCCTGCACCCGCCCCCCCGGGACTCTCACGGCACAAGGGAGATGGCAGGGAGGCACAGTTCAGCAGATGGAGGGCCTGTGTGACCCCTCTCAAGCCTACCCTGGCTCTAAAGGGGCATGGAAGGGCTCCAGAAGTTCCCCCAACCCACGGTAGGAGACAACGTAGGTACCAGAATCAGCAGCCTCAGAACCTGCTGTGGTAGGACCTCTGTGGTTAAGTGTGAGGTAACTCCATCAAGGCTGGAGAGCAGGTGACTGTGCCACGGGTCAAAGAGAGGACCTGGCTAGACTGGGGAAGGTCTGCAGGTCCTGGTGGATGTAAGGTGGGGGTCTGACTTAACCTAGGAACAGTACTGTACTTGGGGAAGCACCATGGAAAGGCTCCAGGAGCCTGACTGGATGAGCCGCCCTATAGCAGAGGCAAGGGACAGGACCGGACCTGCCCTCCCATCAAGGCTCATGTCCTGCCACAGTGGGGCCCACACGCCCAGACACCACGCTGGCAGGGAAGTGCAGGCAGAGAAGTGGAAAATGGACAGGGAGGAAACCTGAAAGCTGGCTCATCTACTCCGTGTGGAATAGAATTAATTTTGCCCATAGAGAAGTCTGGCCTTTGCCCTGAGGGGTAAGTTTTAAACACCTGAAATGTCCTGCCTGTTTACCTAGGAGCCTGAGGGCATACCACATAGTCTACATAGTCTATGAGAACGATGTGATTTACGGTGGGGGCTTTGGACCATCTTTCACTACAACTTCAGGAGGGGCTGAAAACTAAGATCCTGCAAGTGGTCAACCATGTGACCAAGCCCCAGTAAAAACTCAAGGCGTCCTGCCTGGCAGGCAAATACTCTGTCTGTGTCATCACTATCAATGCTGGGGCGGGGTGGGGGGGTCAGCGCTGTCACAGGCTCTGCTGGGGAAGGACCGCTGCACGCTCTAAAACTCTCCTGGACCCTGCCCCCGGCATCCCTTCTCTTGGCCAATTTTATTCTGTAACTTTTGCTGTAATAAAACACAATTGTGAGTATAATAGCATTCGGTGAGTTCTGTAAATCTCCTAGTGAATTATTGAAACTGAGGATGGTCTTGGGGATTCCCAACCTCTGCCTACCCCAAAGAGACTGACTTGCCTGGAATGGCCAGTGGGGAAAAACATATCCATTAGAGAAGAGAAGCCTCTTTCTCTTATCAGTGTTCAGTGACATTTTCTAACTATGTGAACCTACTCCCCAAGCAAGTAAGGACTCCTTACTGCTCCAAATATGACATGGATAAAGGCATCAGGGGTGGTGAGTCTTTCCTCCCTCTGAGTGAGGGAGAGAACACGAGCACCATCTTCAAACATTTTAGAGCTGTCAGGTGAGAAAGAAACTAGAACTAGTTTGTCTGAGAGAAATATGGAGGGCCAGATTTCAGTTTATTCTAAGAACAAACTTTGTGACAACCAACAGCCTCTAAAAACAGAAGTTGGCTCAAAAAGAGTTGAGTTCCCCATCACCAGAGATCTGGAAGGAGAGGCTGCATGACCCCTTGGACTGGGTTTGTGTATGTCCTTTTTTTTTCTTTTTAAGATTTTATTTTATTTATTTAGGGAGAGGGGAAGAGAGAGAAAAGGAGAGGGAAGGAAACACTGATGTATGAGAGAAACATCAACTGGTTGCCTCTCACACACACCCCAGTCAGGGACCGGCCCACAACTCAGGCATGGGAATCATTCCCAGCCTTGACTAGGAATCAAACTGGAGACCTTTCAGTTCATGGGAAGATGCTGAACCAGCTGAGCCATGCTGGTCAGGGCTATTCATATCCTTTAAGTTATATTCCAAGCTGAGACGTTATGATTGGGATATAAGAGAATGTGGCAAAATGGTGAGTCTATATATGGGTATATTATTCTTTCAACTTTCTGTGGGTTTACAATTTTTTAAAAGATTGTATCTACTTAATTTTAGAGAGAGGGGGAGGGAGGGAGAAAGAGAGAGAGAGAAGTATTGATGTGAGAGAGAAACATCGATCAGTTGCCTCTGAGGTGCACCCCAAATGGGGACCAAACTGCAACCCAGGCATGTGCCCTGGCTGGGAATCGAACCAACGACATTTCATTTTGCAGAATCATGCCCAACCAACTGAGCCACATGGGGTAGGGGTACAATTATTTTTAAGTTAAAAAACAAAAAGTGAAAAAAATATTTTTAGAAAGTATTTGGTGGCTAAAAATCTTTAGTCATTCTCGAAATAAACAGAAGTTGTTGGGGTTTTTTAAAACATGTTAGCATTAGACTCAGGAATAATGTGTATTTCATCTGGTAAAAATATGTGATAGTGTTTGCATTTTGCCATTACCAGTACATTGAGGTATTTAGTCCTTTTATATTTAGTGATTGCTATGGAATAAATTGTGTCTTCCCAAAATTTATATGTTGAAGCCCTAATCCCCAAGGCATTTATATTGGAAGATGGGGCCTTCAGGAGGCCATACAGGTGGAATCCTAATTAGATAGGATTGCTAATTTATGAGAAGAGGACACTGCGAGAAGGCAGTTGTCTACAAGCCAGGAAGAGAGCTCTCCCCAGGAACAGAACCCTGCTGGACCTTGTTCTTGTTCTTTCCAGCCGCTGGAACTGTAAGAAAATAAGAGTCTGTTGTTAAAGCCATCCAGTCTATGGTATTTCATTATGGCAGCCTTAGTAGATACACTAAGACAGGGATCTTTTAGTGATTTACTAACTTATTTCCTGCCTGTGTAGTATTATTCATATTACTATGGCTTTTACATATAATAAAATATGTAAGTATACCTTAGTAGAGTTACAGAGGCAGACAAAGCATTAACAGAGGCATTTCTGGAGACAGACCCAGGTAGGTGATCATTGATGAAACCAAGATTAGGATTTGCTGTAAATGTCAGCTTCTGTACACACATTAACCTTTGAGGACATAGGGTTGGAATTTTATTATGACAAAAACCGTATCATTTCAAAACTGTAAACAGGATAGATAGCACCTGAGGAAACAAAGTCATTTTTCTGCTCTTTACCACAGCAGCGCCACCTGCTGTACTTTCTCAAAATGCAAATTCTCCATCCCTGAAGGAACTGAGCAGTCACTGGACCCTTCTAGCAGCTCTTTTTCTGGATCCTAACACACCTCTGTTGTTTCCTGTCATTGGCTGATACTTCCTTCCTGTGCTCATAACTATAGATGTTCTATTTATATTTTGTGTTTCCATTGGGTTTCCTGGAGATTTGTTCCCGTATATAATGTATGTTATGGAGAATGAATGCAAGGAATCTATCAGGAAATTTTTAATATGAAAGTTACTCTTTAATTTGGCAGAGTGAAGGCTTGGGAAAAGGAGCTATTTCAAGTATATTGTGCTCCTTAGGTTCAGTTCTTTTCCTAAAAGCACTGTGTGTGTGTGTGTGTGTGTGTGTGTGTGTGTGTAAGTGTCTCACTTGCCTCTTTTTCTGTCTTTGTATTCAACCCACTGACCAGACTTCTATGCTCAAAATCTTCTGCCTCCTGCTACCTCACCCTTATTCCGCTCTGTCTCCCCTAGCAGAGGATGTTTAAAAAGTTCCACACTCAATACTAAATCTATCGCCATTTCAACCCTCACCTTTAGCCCAATTCTAGTACATGGACTTCTGCTTTAGGGCTGAGACCACTTCCCAGAGCTCAGTCTCAGTTCCCATACTAAACTTTACATTTTTCCCTGTATGCCTACATTTCTTTCTTGATTATCTGCCCAGCTCATCCGAAATTGTTGGGAGAAAGATATGAACAAAGAACATGACAGGCTTGCTGAGAGATAGTTGGAAAGTAAAATCAGGCAGGATGTACTCAGTGCAGATGTGATGACAGCCAACAAATGGAGAAGAAAGACCCCTTAAAAACGCAGGAAAAGGAAACTCCATAAATCGCAGGGCCTATTAGACCAATTTCTCTTGAGTGCCAGAGAGCCTTCTCTAGGAAGTAGGTGGTGTGTGTGTAAAAATGTTTTATTGTAGTAAAATAAACATAACATAGACCTTGCTGTTTTTAAACATACAGTTCAGTGAGTGTACATACAGTACATCCATAATGCTGTGTACATTATGTTGTGTACACACAGCACATTCATAATGTTGTGTAACTATCACTGCTGTCTGTTTCAAAAACTCTTTGATTGTTCCAAATGGAAATCTGGTATCCATGAAACCATAGCTCCCCATACCCCCTTGACTCAGAGCTCCTCGTACCCACTGTTCCACTCTCTGTCTCTATGAATTTGCCTATTCTAGGTAAATACCTTATACATTTATGCCTCATATAGGAGAAATCATACAGTATATTTGTCCTTTTGTGTCTGGCTTATTGTACTTACCATAGAGGGTAGTGTTTTAAAGAGACTTGGGATGTTGAATACACTTCCCTCACTTTATAGATGAGGATAATGAGGTCCAGTAAGAGAAAAGACTTAACAAAATTGCTAGTATGAGTAAGAGGCCGACCTGGGCCCCAACAAGAGATTCCAGCAAGTCGTAGCCTTACAGCTTTCAAATCTTTTGGACTGTGACCCACTATAAAGAATGTGACACTAGATATACACAAAACAACACTGAGGTTGCACAAAACAACTTACATTACTATGTGTGATGCAAACAGACTCCTCTTTCCTATTTCATTTTTTAAATGCTCATTTAGACCTTCTACATTGACTATGTGAACAAGCAATTTGAAAAACACTACAGCAGAAGATGCTTTAGAAAATGGTACCTTCAACTGAGCAAAGTGTACAGATTTTGACATGAGCATGACTAGTGCCTCAGGGATGATGATAAAACTCACTATGTGGGCTACAAGGTATGTGGCCCAGAAATGCAGCTTCGCATAATCTTCTTTAATGCAAGTACTCACATGGAGCTCACTCTAAATGTAGACTAGCTGAACTTCCAGCACATGATAATTTGAGTTTGTTTACAATGGTGTCCTTTAAAAGTTATAGTGATAGAGGGAGGACTGGGCTGGCAGTGTAATTGTTTTTGGGGGATTTTTTGTTGTTCCCAGATGAATTCTTGTTTTAAAATTTTTTATTGACTTTACTGGGGTCACATTGGTTAATAAAACTACACAGGTTTCAGTTGTACAATTCTATAATACATCATCTGTATAGTGTATTGTATATTCATCACCCCAAGTCAAGTCTCTTTACATCACCATTTATCTCCCCTTTACCCTCTTTATCTCCCCCAAACCCCTTTTCCCTCTAGTAATCAACATACTGTTGTCTGTGTCTATGAGCTGTTTTTTTGTTTTTTGTTTTTCTTAGTCTTCTCACTGTTTTCACCCAGACCCCAAAATCCCCTCCTCTCTAATAGTTGTTAGTCTGTTCTCTGTACCTATTAAGTCTGTTTCTATTTTGTTAGTTACTTTTGTTCAATAGAGTCCACATAAAAGTGAAATCATATGGTACTTTTCTTTCTCTGACTGGCTTATTTCATTTAGCATAATACTCTGCAGGCCCATCCATGCTCTTGGAAAAAGCAAAGATTTCCTTCTCTTTTTTTGATAGCTGAGTATAGAAGACCATTCTGTATGGCATGGGCCCAGCTCCCACTCATAGATGCACAGGACCCACACCCACAGATAGGTTCTCCTGTGGGGAATCAGGCCAGCAATGTACCTAGGCCACCTTGAGACTTGCTTTTGCTAAAACGCCCTAACCCTGAATTGAGACAGCAAATGCTTACTGTAACTTCCTAAAATCCATGCTAAAACTCCCCAGTATGGAGTGTAACCGGTTCAACTACTTTTCCCTTTTCATTTGCAAATATCCTTCTTCTGTGATGTGATTAGTGGCATCAGTCCCTTTGTTTTCTGTAAAAGGTAACCACCTAAAGCCAACCTGTGCATAGTAAATGAGGACCATCATGTAATGTGCTGAGAAACCCAATAAAGGCCGGTCACAGCAAGGGCCACAGCTTTTTGCTCCCCTTAATAGAAAAAGCCATGCTGTCCCTTTTCCTCCACAGGATTCGGTAGTCTGTGTGAATGTCTCTCCCCCATCCACAATGTCATGGACCCCACGAGCTGGGGTCCACATCAGCGGAGAAATATTCTGTTGTGTAAATGTAACCCAGCTTTTTTATGCACTTATCTGATGGACACTTGGGTTGCTTCCAAATCTTGGAGATTGTAAATAGAGCTGCAGTGAACACAAGGATGTATATATTCTTTCAAATTAATGTTTCAAGTTTGTTTGTTTATATTCCCAGAAGTGGAATCACTGGGTCATAAGACAGGTCCATTTTTTTTTTTTTGAGGAAACTCCATACTGTTTCCCACAGTGGCTGCACCAATCTGCATTCCCACCAACAGTGCACAAGGATACCATTTTCTCATATCCTTGACAATGTTTTTTAGGAATTTGCTCCCATTTATAAGGTATGCTATCAAATCAAATAATAAAATTAAATCCAAATATGTTTATTGGCTTATCTGTTCTTCATTTACTTTTTTAATTCTCCATTGATTTTTAGAGAGAGAGAAAGAGAGACATTGATTTGTTGTTCCACCCATCCATGCAATTATTGGCCAACTCCTGTATGCCCCCTGACCAGAACCAAACCTGCAGCCTTGGAACATCGGGATGGCGCTTCAACCAACAGGATCACCTGGACAGAGCTGTTCATTCCTTCTTACTGGTGGGGGAGGGAGCTTCACTTCTTACTGAGGAGAGGGGAGTGGAGAGTATAAGGGAAATATCTTTGATTTCCCCTCTATAACAATGGTATAATTCTGAGCCTAACAGGCCATCACACAATTCTATTGGATGATTATTTTATATCAATTCTGCCTTGCCAGGAGACAAAATAAATAACTTTTTGAAACTTTGTTCTTCAGTCCTGGGAGTTTTTACCAATAAAATGACATATGTGGAGACAAATTACATGCTTAAAAATCTGTCACTAACATAAGTTTTGCATTAAAAAGTACTTAGCAACTGTTGCAGTGGCATTTGTTTGTTGGTGGTGGATATAATAATGTGTGAATAGCTATGCCAATTTAGAGGTAATTTTTAAGTGTCATGACTACATATGAAAGCGAAGAGTAGCTCAATAGGCAATATTTGTGTGGGGGAAGTTGTTGGTGGACTTTCTTGTTGGTTTATTATATCTTGACAGATGAATGATTGAGATGAATTAAATATTAGACCATTTAATATTTTCTATGCTATATGTCATCACAATAACAAAGGCCATAGATCACATTATTGACTGCCTTTGGATTTTAAAAATAAAGGTGGCTGTTCAGATGAATACCATTTCTTTATTGCTTGCCTTGCTCTGTCAAATTAAAAATATAATAGCTATCTTTAGTCCCACTTTAAAGTTTAGCAATCACAAAAATGTTGACATCTATAGCAGTTATTAAAAATAAATAGTTTTTGTAGGTGGATTATAGAATATAAAATGAGGGCTTCCAAAGAGGAAAATACTTTCATGGAGATTGCAGAGCCTTATTTGACATAACTCAGCTCTGATGCTTAACCATTCCCAACTCCATATTTGTTGACACTCCACACCCCAAACTTCCATAGATTTCAAGAATTTGGCAAAGGGGTGTTAAAAGTATCTCTTTGTCCCCAATAAGGTATATTTTAGCTTGGGAGCAGTAGTAACCTACTTAACCTAGCTTACATGAGAAGAAAATTATTATAAAGATATAGGGATGCTAAAAGGAAAGCTTGCAAGCCATAAAAAGACACAGAGGAAACTTCAATGCATATTACTAAGTGAAATAAGCCAATATGAAAAGGCCACATACAGTATAAGTTCAACTATGACATTCTGGAAAAGGCAAACCTCTGGTGACAGTAAAAAGATCAGGGGTTGGTGGAGGGATGAATATGTGAAACAGGATTTCTAGGGCAGTAGAAATACTCTGTATGAAACTGTAATGATGGATACATGTCATTACATTCACATCCAGATCCCCAGAAGGTACAGTATCAAGAGTGAACCATAATGTACACTGGGAGCTTCAGGCAATCATGATTTGTTCACGTAGGTTCATCAGTTGTAACAAATGGACCACTCTGGGGAAGGATGTTGATAATAGGTGAGGGTACGCATGTGTGGGGGAAGGGGATATATGGAGCCTCTCAATTTTTCTGTGAACTTAAGACTACTCTAAAAAATTAAGTCCCTAGGAAAATACAGGGGTGTTTCTTAGACACCAAGAATGTGAGGTATAGTTCGGCCTTCATGGGAAGTTAAGAGCTGGAGCTCTCAAGCAAACTCAGTCAGCTACATCTCAGTCTCTGTGTCTTTCTCTTTGGGACCACAGACTTTCTCACATCTGGCTTTCTTTATGAAAGGGCATCATTCTTGCTCTGGAAAACAGGTTTATTTTTGCCTGGAGCAGAAGATAACCTTGCTCTGTTCCAGCGGGCATCAGAGCCTGGCCAGCACTTCTGTATATTAGGCCCTCTTCTCACTCAAAATTGTTTCTAACCTGGGGTCTATATGGGGGTCCGTGAATTTGGATGGATAAAAAAAATCACATGTTCATTTCCACTAACCTCCAACTGAACTTCATTATTTTCTTCAGTTATGAATGTGCAGAGCAAAACACAGTAGAACTTTGTCACTGGTGGATGTTAAGATGGCCATCCAGGTACTCTTTCAGGAATGAGGATCTCCCCAACTGCTGGGAAAGCTGTTGGCAGGGTGCCCTCAGTTGTCAGTTCCTTTAGGAATGGCCTCAGCTGCAGAGTTGCCTCACTCTGGGTCATCACCTTCCTGAGCTGCTTACATCTGACAATTGGTCAACGCTGGGATATGCATACTGGGCCTTCTCTGATTCAGGACAGCTCTGAACTTTCTTTTCCTTTTCTTCCCTTCCCTTTTATTCCTTTCCCTCCCCCTCCCCTTCCCAGGTGCACATCCAAGTAACACTCCCCCTCCCCCTCCCCCTCCAAGGTCAGTCTCCAGCTTAGATTCTGCTTAGTGAACCCAGTCTATGGCAGTCACCAAGAGAAGCACTTATTATGACACCACAGCTGTTGCAGATGTCTTGAAATAGTGCATATGCTTACCTCAATTTCAACATTACAGTAGGTATTTGTCCCTGACTCTTGTTATTTAATACAGTAATAAAAATACATTTTACTATATTAAAATTTGTTTTTAAAACTTTGATAACTACCCTGGCTGGTGTGGTTCAATGGATTGAGCACCGGCCTGCAAACCAAAGGGTTGCCAGTTCAATTCCCAGTCAGGGCACATGCCTGGGTTGCCAGCCAGGTCCCCAGTAGGGGGCACATGAGAGGTAACCACACACTGATGTCTCTGTTCCTCTCTTTCTCTCTCCCTTCTCCTCTGTCTAAAAATAAATAAATAAAATGTTAAAAAAATTGATAACTGTATTTCAATATAGTTGGTTTTCTCATCCCATAAAATTTATTTTGTGTATGTGAAGAATGGTAGTATATGGCACCCCAAAATGTGCCACTTCAATATAAGGATTATTTTAAGTTAAAAGCACCTGAAAAACAGCAGGTGCAAAAAGAATTCTCTGACTTCTCCTTTATTCTTCCTGAAAGCAGGAAATAACACCTTCATATGGAAGATGTCCTCACTATTCCAGGAGAAAGAACATTTTTGTCTTCAGAGACAGGGAGTCATGGTGGAGAGAAATCTATACAAACAAACCACATAAACTAACCTTATCTCTCTCCTTCTCCACTGTTAAATACCATAACCTGGCCCCCTTGTCTTGTCATGTTTCCACAATTTACTACTCTTTGTCCAATGTAAGTGTTCAACTCTAACAGCTTCTCTGGTTCTTCATTTCCTTATGAGGGCTGCTGTATCACATGAAATTCATATCAAATAAATCTGTATACTTTTATCCTATCAATCTGTCTTATATCAGTTTAATTCTCAGGTCCAGCAGAAAATCCTAAGACAAAAGAGATAAAATTTTGCCTCCCCTGCACATGGATAAGATTTTGAGAAGGAGTCCATAGGCTCCATAGAACTGCCAAAGGAGTCTGTGACAAGAAAAAAAAAAAAAGGCAGTCGGGGGGTCAGTGGGGAAGATCAAAACACCGAGAATTCTCACAGGAGGTCCTGTTCTGTCACAAGGTTGTAAGCACCACCCACAGGCCAATGGCTCCCTGGTTTTCATAAGCAGCCCAGACTTCACTCACCCATTGCTCCATTGCTGCTCCTCTGAACAGCAAGAGCCCATAACTGATCTTTTCCCATCACCATTCTTCTCTCCTATCCATTCTTCACACAGACACCAGGATGAATTTTTTAAAACAATATAACAGTACAGTATTTCCAGACCAAATACTAAAATCACAGTTCATATTCATCAAGTGTTGACGGTAAACCAAAGTCTCTGCTATTGTTGCACTTAATTTTTTTAAACAAGTGTATGGAGTAGGTACTATCATCATTAACACTATTCCACACATACGGAAACGAAGGATTGTAGAAGGAAAGCAACTTCCAAAGTCACACAGCTAATAATAAGTGGCAGAACTAGATTACAATTTCAGAGCCAAAGCTTCCTCTTTATATTTTTTTAAAAGAACCTTTATCATGAAAATTTTAAAACATAAACCACAATACAGAGAAACACAAAAAACTTCCATGTGCCTATCACTTAGATGCAACAAATTTCAATGTTTTGACAATTGTCACAATCCCCTTGTCACCCCCAATTATTTTCCCTTTTCTTTAAATCTGGAATAGTTTAAAGCATACCCCAGACATGATGGAATTCTACCCAGTGGAATGGTCAAACCAGTAGAACCCAGTGGGATACTTTAGTAGAATGAGGTTTTAAAAACACCAATCTAGTCCTATCTCTTTAAAATACTCTAGCAGATTCCTATTCTACTTTGGATAAATACTTAACATGATGGGTACATTACTGAGTCATGTGGCTGAGGCTTCCCAGACTAGCACAACTCTCTACACCTTATTCAAGAACATTCCAGGCAGACTCACCTTTCCCAGTATCTCCAGCTCTTTTTCGTTGGGTCATGGCCTTACCAGATCTTTTCTTAATCCTGGGAAGATTTTCCTTCTGCCCATCTTCTTGTTTAAATGTCTCTTCCTTGGAGACACCATTTTGTGCTAATTGAGATGGCAAGCTTTTCCGGTGTAATTTATTCTCAGCCTAATTCTTTCTTACAGCATCCAGTTCTTTGTTTTCATCCTCCTTCTCATAATGGGTAATTTTATACTTATTTGCATGTTTGTCTGTCTTGGAGACTGGGCTGTGGTAGACTTCTCAGTCTTGCTCACTAATCTCTACCTAGTATCATCCTAGTGCCTGGCACACAGTAAGCATTCACTAAAATGTATATATAATGTATAATTTACAGAGTTAGAAGTGTAAATATAAAAGAAGCAGTTATATTATATTTTGAAAAAACAACTTATTTTACTTAAATGTTTAATTGTCATTGTTCCTAACTATATTAACAGATATGACTGTTCATCAACATTGATGAAAAATTGATAAATTCTTTCAGATCATTTATTTAAAAAAGACACCCTTTTTCTAACATGTAAAAATTTTCCCCATTATTCTCAAAAACTAGAGCTTTATAATATACTCCTCTTTTGGTCCTTTGGAGATACTTAAGATCACCAATAAGAAATTCAGGTGGTTTTCTTGTAAATGTTATGAATTAGGTCCTAGACACCTGGCTCTAAGGCAGGCAGCGTTATGTAGTTGTTTCCTATTACTATTGAGGCACAGACAGTCTGGCCTCTATTTCATCTGAACCAGCCCCGGCTTCAGACTGCTATCTTGAAATATCATTTGGGGTTGAATTTCTAGTGCAGTATGTATAAAATGAAATTACAGTCCATTGCTACATTTGCTGCAGTTACTGACATGATGGATTATAGTACTCAACCAAAGTGCATTTAGCATTATGATTTAGTGAAGTGGATAAAAGGGGAACATTTGTTCTCTTTTTGTTTTACAATAATGTTTTTATTAGAAGAGTAATATATGTACATTGTTTATAGTTGGAAAATGCTGAAAAGTGTGAGAGTAAAAATTGCTGATGATTCCACCACCAAGAAATAATCACCATTAATATTTTGTATTTTGCTTTTTGATGTTTTTCCACTATGAAATTGCTGATATTTGATCTTTTTGACCTACAAAAATGTTAATTTTATATACTTTACCCTAATTTATCTAAATAATGTCATGTACATATTATTTTACATACTTAAGAGCATACTAAACAGATTGTTTTGTAACTTGCTTTTCTCATTTAACATTAAAATTTAAGTATTTGCTCATAATATAAAACATTTTTGAAAACATTATAATGAATGACTATTATATTCCAATGTATGGATGTGCTGCAATTTAACTAATGACTCCCCCACTACTGGACATACACGTTGTTTCCATTTGCTACCATTACAAATAGTGCTCTGATAAACATCTCTATGTAAAATTACTTGTATCTGTTTCAGATTACTTTTATTTTCAAAAATAGGGTTCTTGTTTACAGGTTATAAATATTTTAAAGTCTACTTATTGATCCATATTGCCAAGAATTTGATTTTAAAAAGAATATTTGTTCTATGGGTACAAGGGCCATGTTTGTTTGCTCACTATTGTCCCAGTGGCTACACCTGTCACACTGAAGGTACTCAATAAAACATTTGCTCAGTGGGTTACCATTGACACCAGCCACTGAAAATAAAGGAAATTTCAGAAAATAGAATTTATGCAACAGCAATCTTAAGAAAGAAGAACAAATTTGGAGGATTCATGCTACCAAAATCAAACTATATATAAGGCCATAGTAACCAAAACAGCATGCTACTGGCATATAAAAACAGACAGTCGGATCAATGGAACAGAATAGAGAGCCTGGCAATAAACCTCCACATTTATAGTCAATTAATATTTGACAGAAGAAGCAAGCACATACAATGGGCTAAAGATAGTTTATTCAATAAATGGTGTTGGGAAAAATTGAACAGATACATGCAGAAAAATGAAACTAGACCACCTTCTTATGCTATACACAAGAATGGATTAAAAATGGATTAAAGAAAAAATGGATTAAAGACTTAAATGTTACATTGGAATCCATAAAAGGCCTAGAAGAAAACATAGGCAGTAAAATCTCAGACATTGTTCTTAGGAATATTTTTTTCTGATATATCTCCTCAGGCAAGGGATACAAAAGAAAAAATAAACAAATGGGACTACATCAAACTAAAAAGTTTTTGCACAGCAAAGGAAACCACCAACAAAATGAAAAGACAACCCAGTGAATGGGAGATCATATTCACCAATAATACATCTGATAAGGGGTTAATATCCAAAATATACAAAGAACTTATAAAACTCAACACCAAAAAAACACAAACAATCTAATTAAAAACTAGGCAAAGAACTCAAATAGACACTTCTCCAAGGAGGACAAACAGATGGCCAACAGATATATGAAAAAATGCTCACATCACTAATCATCAGAGAAATGCAAGTAAAAACCACAGTGAGATACCATCTCATACCTGTCAGAATGGCTATCATCAATAAGTCAACAAACAATAAGTACTGGCGAGGATGTGGAGAAAGGGGAAGGAAAACCTTTTGCACTGTTGGTGGGAATGTAGACTGGGGCAGCCACTGTGGAAAACTGTACAGAGTTACCCCCAAAAATTAAAAATGGAACTGACTTATGACTCAGTAATTTTGCTGCTGGGAATTTATCCAAAGAAACCTGAAACTCTAATTTGAAAGATTATATGCACTCCTATGTTCACTGCAGTGTTATTTACAATAGTCAAGATTTGGAAGCAACTGAAGTGTCCATCATTAGATGAATAGATAAAACATTTATGGTATATTTATTTAATGGAATACTACTTGGCCATAAAAAAGAAGAAAACTTTACCCTTTGCGACGGCATGGATGGACCTAGAGAACATATGCTAAGTGAAATGAACCTGCCAGAGAAAGACAAGTACCATATGATTTCACTCATATGTGGGAACCAACCAAACTAACAAGTAAAACAGAGACAGACACATAAATAGGCAGCAGGCTGCCAGCTCACTGGGGCAGGGGGAGGGGGATGGGTGGTGGTGGAATCAAGCATAAAAGAAAAAGAACTCATGGACCAGGAGAAGAGTGTGGTGATTGCTGGGCATAGAGGGTAGGTAGAAGAGGAAGAGGGTATAAGGGGGATAAATGGTAATGGAAAAAATAAGATAGAAATAAAGAATTTAAAAAAATTCACCAGTAAAGCTAAAAAAAGAAATACATATGAGAAAATACAACTATGAAAATTTTGTAAGATTTCATAACATTTTAAATTCCTTGTTCGTGTTTTTATTATCCCAGGCCTATTTCCCTCTGATGGTTGGCAGAAAAATCTTCACAGGAAAAAGAGCTCCTCATCCAGGGAGCATAGAAGGTGTAGCTGGGGAGGCTGGCACCCCGCCCTAAAGCCAGTCTTCGAGGTAAGGGCTGGTGACCATAAGAGAGAAGGACGTTTGCAGTGACATGGACAAGAGCAAGGATGCAGGAAGCAGGCATAGGCTGAGAAAGGCCTTTGATAGTCAAAGAGCTTCAAACCTGGACAAGCTGCTAACATTGTGTTCCTGGGTTGGGTCATGGGCAGCAGTGGTGGTGTATGCATCCTGAGCGAGGATGGAGCAGACACCAGGGTGAAGGCCAGGCACTATCCAGGCACACTGAAGACTGATTGGCAGCCAGTCAGCAGTGCTGGGAGAGAACAGGACCTGGGTGGGTGTGCTAGTGTTGAGAGCAAGGACTATATCAAGCTTTAGTTTTCTTATATGTGCTATGTTCAATCATTTAATCTGCAATTGTTATTGCAAGCTCATTGCATGCCACTGTTGTAGGCCTGGGGAATCAGTAGTGAACAACAAGAACAAACAAACAAAAAAGGCAAACACTCTACCATTTGTGGAATTCTATTCTAGGGGGAGGATATAGACAATAAGCGATAAATATAATACATATGTACATGATTATATATTTGAAAATCATAAATGCTTTGGAAAAAAGAACTGGATAATGAAGAAGGCAAGTATGGATGGTGAAGTTAGCAATATTAAATGGGGTTAACAAGGGTAGGATTTTTCCAAAAGTGACGTTGGGGCCAAGGCTTAAAGGAGGTAAGGAAGCAAGCTGTGCAGATACAGAAGAGAGTGTTCTAGGGAGGGGACCAACAAAGGCAAAGTCCCCAAGGTAAAGTGTGTCTGTTTTTGAGTAAAACAGGGAGGCCAGAGTGGCTGGAACATAGTGCTCCAGGGAGACAATGGTAGGGAACCAGGGCAGGGAGATGAATGGGAAACCAGTTAGTGCAGAGCCCAGGAAGCCATTGTAATGTTGGGTAGTCCTGTATTAGAATGTCTCAGTTATGTTCTATAAATGATTCATATTCTGCAAGAGGGGTTTCCTTGGCCCATGCCCAGGCTGCTCAAATTCACTGTAGGTACAAAGAATATGCTACTAAATTCTGCCATTCAATCATTCTCCAAACTCCTTTATCCTTTGATGGGCAAAGAAACTTGTAAGCAACTTTGCAGAAAAAAGTAGGAGATGAAGGTGATGATGCCCGGATAGGTCCTCCCTAGGTATTTGCCTTGGGGAATTCAGGGTATGACGTAAGGTTCTGGCTGATGGATCCAGCCCTCATGCTCCTGAACCTCCCACCTTTTCAAGGGTATAATTGGGGACCCCACAACTCTCAGGAGAATATGACTCTCACTGTAGACCCCAATACAGAAAGAGCCTCATGAAGTGGGCAGGTCTCATTCCCCAAAAGGAAACCAAAGCTGTGGCAGTCTTTCTACTAAGAGAATCCTTTTAATGATTAACAAAAGTAGGCATGATCATGGACTATAATTATTTAGAATCTCTATGAGTAAATGTATCACTTCAAAATTCTTCAAAATACCCCAAATTCTCCAGCTTTGTAGTCAAAGACTAAAGCATTTCTTTACATTATAAACCTTTGGGGACTGAAAATATGCTTCTAAGAGTTGTTTACAGCTTTACTATTTTTTAACCATCTTGGACTTATTATTTTTAAACATGTGTGCCCACTATATGGAAAACCAAGGCTTCCTTTTCTTAAATTTCAGGGATGTTGAAACATTCAAGTAAATATTTAGAATATAGGTTATATATGTGCTCCAATTTATATGACTACATATAAAATATAACTCTTCATAGTTTAAAAAAATCAGAAAGTTCTGTCACAAGCCCTGACTGGTGTAGCTCAGTGGGTTGGGTGTCGTCCTGCAAACTGAAGGGCCTCTGATTCAATTCCCAATCAGGGCACATGCCTGGGTTGCCAGACAGGTCCCTGGCTTGGGGCAAGAGAGAGGCGGCCAATCGATGGTTTTCCTACACATCAATGTTTCTCTCCCTCCCTTTTGCCCTCCCTTCCCCTCTCTCTAAATATAAATAAATAAAATCTTTAAAAATACTCTGTCAAGAAGTGGTGGTGGGGGGTCAAATGAGTTAGCATTAAGCCACTTTAAGGAGCTACTCTTTCTAGATGCTTATGTATCATTCACCTTAATAATATTTCTTTGTTGGAGTAACAGGTTGTTGACCTGTGATCTTATATCCACCCCTGGATTTCCCCTTCTAGATAAAACTTAATCAGTTTTAACTGGGTCAGCTTATCAAGCACAGTAGTTGCCAGTGAGACCCCACCCTTCCAACTAGCAACTGCAGAGAGATAAGCCTGAAGTCACCGGAAGAAAGGCTTGGCTAGTAGGCCCACATGCTCAACACCAACTTTCCCCCCTGAAACATGCTCTCCTCAGTCTTCTCATCTCAGCAAATGCAACTGCCATCCTATCAGTTATTCAAACTAAAGAGTTAGGAGTAGTCCCTTGATTCACAGACTCCTGCCACTGTGTACACCTAATAAATCAACGAATCCCAACAACTTTATCTCCAAACGATACATAGTGACTCTGTCCCCTTCCTTCTGTCTCTACTGCTTCAATCTGGGTCCATACTTTCATCACTTCTGGCCTCACTTGCAGTGATAGCTGCCTAAATGTTCTCCATGCTCCCAAGCTTGCCTCTTTAATGGTAGTCAGAGTGGTTTTATATCAGATCATTTCACTCCTCTGCGTGAAACCCTCCACATCTCTCATTGCATTAAAACAATTTCAAACTCCTTACCTTGGCCTACAAGGCTGTTGCTTGACCAGACTCTTCACTTGCCTTTCTGACTTCATCTTCATCCTTCACCCTGTACTCCAGCTACTCTTGCCTACTTTTGTTTCCTGAACCCATTCAATTTGTTCCAGCCTTTGTATTGGGTGTTTCTTTTCCCCTGGAACTCTCCCTCCACCCCTTTATCCTCTCAAGGATACTCATCATCACTCTGATCTCAGCTTAAATCCTGCCTCACCTAAGAGGTCTTCACTGACTACCTAATACAAAGCAGCCCCCACAAGTCAGTCTCTATACTATTGTAATTCTCAAAAGGATACTTTTCTTCTTTATTTTGTTTGTAGCTACCCATGCCCAGAATGTGAACTCTGTAAGAGCAGAAATTTTCTCTGTGCAGTTTTCTACTGTATTACTAGCATTTGGAATAGTCAGTGCTTGACAAGTAGAGAGGTCTCCACAAACATTTGGTGAGTGAATAGTTTTCCCCTAGAGAGGTTGGTTTCTACCCAAGAATCCGGCATAAGTTGGTTATCTATTTCTAACTCATAACTCTGGCCAGCCTGTTTTCCCTGGCCACACCTCTAATAACCCTGCATGCCCCCCTCATCAGTAAGAGGCTGGTCACAAGGAGGGCATGGGGGATCTAGCCCTAGTCAAATAGCCCAACTCAAAACTTATGTCCTTTTGTGTATAAACAGTAGCATTATCTTTTCACTTATTAGAAAATTTTATGTCTATGTAGATGTTCTTCTAAGAACTAAGGCTAATATTCATCCACTTAGTTCTCTGCTATGTTTGTACAATAGAGAAGGAAGAAGTATTACTCTGTTTCCCCTGAGGGTAGTATACTACTAAAGTGATTTTAGAAGATCTAATGCTATTTTAAATATGGAAAATTACAATCAAGAGCCACATAATCTAGCTACCCAACTAAATAACATATAATATTTAGCTCTGAATCATGAGAAAAATTTACAGAGAAAGTGATGGTTGAGAAAGTAGACTGTAAACAGAGGCTATTTTTACATTTTAGGCAATGCCCTCTATAAGTGAGTATTTTGTTTAGTGTTTAAATAATTCCCTGATTTCTTGAGCTTATTACTAATGTACTATTTTTTCTGATTATAAAATGATGAGTGCTCACTGAATATTTGGAAAATACTGGTGCAATGAAAATTTGGCTGGTTTTGAGCTGAGAATGAGTTCAATGTACATGTGGTGTGAGACAACATTGCCCCCTAGAGGTCTGTGGTGTCCTACCAAAGAATGCCAGGCAGCTTCTTTAAGGCCTTAGAGGCTTGTAGATACAGAATGAAGCAGGTCTGCAGATTTCAACAGGGGTTAAAGAGTCCTGTGGGAGGGGAATTTATCTTGTTCCACAGTGGGCTTCTCTCATGAAACACCTGCCTAATAGTCTTAGGCTACTCCAGAGTAGCCTAGGAGGCTGAAATGGAGACAGAGTCATCATCTCCTGAGAGAAGACATTATTGAATGAGGCTTAAGTCTGTAGTGTCAGCAAGACAGTGGTCAGAGGGAACAGTGTTAGACTGTTCCCCTCCCACGCCTGCCTCACCTCATCATGTCCATGAATGATGGAAGGAAAAGTGTCACTAGGAACCACCACAAGCAGCGGGAGCTCTCCTGGTGGTCAAGCTGAAAGAACACCAAGGGTCAGTGGTTCTGAAGAAGCTTTGAGAAGAGCAGCCTTCAAGTAGGGAGTAGCACAACACAGTGGGAAACAGAGGGGCAGAGAGTAGAGGCCTCAGAAATCATAGTAGAGAACTTTCAGAGATACACAAACCTGTTCTGATTTTGTGGCTTCGCTCATACCAGAAAAAACCAGGGAGCAGCTTCTCTGGACAAGACTAGATATTAATAGAGGGAGTGGGATCTTTGAGCACTAGTATTTGTGTAATTAATGTAAATTTGATGAATGTCAGGCTTCACTTGTTGCTTGGTGATGTCAGAAGCCCGAGAGTTTACACAGAAAAGAATGAAAGCCTACCTATGATGCAATCACAACAAGACAACCGCTTTATTGTGTGGATATATTTCCTTCCAATCTTCTTCCTATGCCTATTTTATACTGCTTATACAATTTATTTCCTACTTCAGCATTTATAACATAAACACCTTCCTTATTATTAGAAATGCTTTCAACTCTCGAAACAAGTTTGGCAATTTCTTATGAAGTTAACACCATGATGACCCAGCAGGCCCACTCCTATGTGTTTCCCCTAAAGAAAGGGAAACTAATGTTCCTACAAAATCCTGTACATGGATGTATATAGCAGCTGTATTTACCACCAAACGCTGGGAAAAAGCTGAAT
This sequence comes from Trachops cirrhosus, assembly GCA_028533065.1. Classification (NCBI taxonomy): domain Eukaryota; kingdom Metazoa; phylum Chordata; class Mammalia; order Chiroptera; family Phyllostomidae; genus Trachops; species Trachops cirrhosus. The sequence continues at coordinate 126,774,497 of CM052542.1, forward strand.
GTCTTCCAATGGGTAAATGGATAAACCGTGGTACCTCAGTGCAATGGAATGCTACTCAGCAATAAAAAAAATATTGATACACATAACAATGCTGACAAACCTCAACTCAAGCGTATGCTGAGTGAAAGAAGCCAGTCTCAAAGGATGGAAGTGCATACTGATGATTCCATTTATATGACATTCCTAAAATGACAAAACTGTAAGTACAGGAAACAATCTTGGTTGTCAAGACTGGAGTGGGTGGGGGCCTAAGTATGATTACAAAGAAATCGCACAGGGGTTTTTTTGGGATAAAACTGTTCTGCATTTTGATTTTGGTGGTGGTCACACAAATCTATACAGATGCTAATATTCATAGAATTGTGCACTCAAAAAAAGTCAAGCCAATTATGTTGTGTGTTAAGTTAAAGAATAAAATAGGCTGAAATGCCTTTAAAAAATAATTTAAAATAATGTTTTAATAAACACTCAAGCAAGGGGCTTGTGTCACAATTTATTCACCTTTTGCTCTATTGCTCCTGTCTCTGTATAAATAAAACTGTATTGAAAACTTTAGGAACACACATCTTTGTTCAGATTTAGAATCTTTTCATTCAAGTACCAGAAATGGAATTACTGAGATCACGGGAATGGCTGCTTTTAGAACGCGTGGTAACCACTGGCTAGTTGCTTTCCACTCAGGGTTATGTCAATTGACCCTCCCACCAGCAATGCGTGAGATTAAGTGGTTTGGACATTCTTAAGTATGTGAAATTAGAAGATTTATTCAGGGTTGTTTGAAGGATCATTTTAGGAAAGAAAGAGAAGTAAGAAAAGCAGAGTTCGGTGAGTGTGTAGACCAGGAAAGAATCTTAACCTTCAGACCTGAGGATTATCCGCTTCCTATTTTTATGCTTTTCTACTAAGGCCAGTTTTGCTCCCTGCCTTTCTTTTCCCCATAGCTTTCGGGATTCATTTGTATTTTCTTATTTCTTCTCTCCCTTCTCTTTTAGCCCAGATGCAAGAGCAACATTAGGCTACCCAAGAAGTCCGGTTATTTTACACAATTGACTAAGTAATCTTAAAACACCAACTGTGGGAAAAGCACTATGCTAGCCATTGTGAGAGGTGGCAAAGGGCAATAAGAATGGTCTCTGCCATCACAGAACTTACAGTTCAACAGGGAGAGTTCAAGATAATATCACTTCCCTGTCAAATACCACCTTTCCCTCTACTACATTGCTAATGATGTTGATGGAAATAATAACACCAACAGATTCTATGTAGCTGTTTGAAAAAAGAGCTGTCACTCTGAGATGGATTCCTCAGTTTCACAAAAGATATGAATTAAGCCATGCTTTGCAAGATGGGTGCACCCAATAAAATGCATTCCAGGTGACAGGTGCAGAGAGGTGAGAGAATGGAACTGTGACTGTTTCCCCTTCATGTCCTTGTATAAAAATAAACAAACAGAATTTGAAAACACCCTCTCCTGCGGTGAATACAAGTTGACTCAACAGTCCACTTCCCTGCATCAGCTTGCTGGGGGAAATGGAAAGGCCTATTCCCCCAAAGCAGTGTTCCTCTAACACAGATAGAAATATCGTATATTATAAGTTGTGAAAACTTGCTAAATGAAACATCTGTTCTGCATGCTTAAGCACCGAGGCACTCTCAAGGTATGAATTTCCACTCCATGTTCTGGATGTTGTGATGATGAGCTGAGAATGAGTTTAGAAGGTTCATCTCTTTCCAATAAAAAAGGTTCATTGTCTCTTTCCAACTTTTATAATAATTATTTCAGAATAGTTTAGATAAGTAATGGAAAGAAACAGGAGGAAAGGAATGATGACAGAACTGAAGAAGAATTGATCAAAGAGTAATAAAGCTAAGAAACACAGAAATGAATTTTAATGATGAAGTCAACAATGCCTTCAGCTACGTTAATCAAATCAGCAAAGCCATTATATTGTACACATGGTGTTTATTTTGCTACAAATCTATGTAGACTGAAAGGGTCTGGATGGGGCAGTTTCCCCTGTGCACTATACTCTTAGGACCACAGACAGGAAAAGGCTCCTTTTTGCCAGAAAAAGGAGTGAAAAGAAATGGGAGAGCAGAAAAGGGTAAATAGAGGATTTTATTTGATGCATAGGGGAAGGGGCCAGTGGGTTATGTACTTTTCTCCTACTCCATAGCCTCTGTATATAAGGGAAGGGAGGAGAGAAAGAGTTGAAAAGGGTAAATAGAGGATTTTATTTGATGCATAGGGGAAGGGGCCAGTGGGTTATGTACTTTTCTCCTACTCCATAGCCTCTGTATATAAGGGAAGGGAGGAGAGAAAGAGTTCCAGGATGCACTCAACGGAGCTTATAGACTAAGAGGAGGAGTCTACAGCCGGTAAAGGAAAGGATTCCCCCTCTTCTTTCTGTGATGCCAACTCATCTAGGCGTGTTCTCCATTTCACAGCACTCTTCCTTTGCCTCCTTACCTGGCATCTTTTCCCCTGTCCTACCTTAAACCACAGGTAACCTCCAAGGCTCAAGTCAAACGAAACCAATGCTTCCTTTTATGCCTATAATTTCCAAATCTAACCGTGAACTCTCCCTGTGTTCCAGGCCCCACAAGATTTTACTGGTATTCACTACTATTTGGTGAATATCTTCCTAAAGTTTTTAATGCCAAATGTCTTAAACTTGTCTCATCACCTTCACCTAATACCAACTCCCTGACTTGCTTTCTTGGCTTGGATACCCTCTTTGTGATCTCTGAGGTGAGAAACAATAAAGGCCTATTTGGTACTCTTATTTCCATTTACAGAACCAGACTGTTAATGGGTTTGCCATTCACTCTTTTGGAGTCTGTTTGGAGTTCATCTCGCTTCTCTGTTCTCACTGTCAGCATCGTCATGAGGGCTAATAAAACCATCCCGAGCATATCTCATCCAAACATGATGCCCTGCACACCACCTCACTCGATCCTTACAGACAGCGTATGAGTAAGTTAGTATTATCCTGTTTCACAAATGGTCCAGTTCTAATTGCTGCTGTACAAGTTCTTTCTCCTAGAATATCATCCCTCCACATTCTTACAGAATCTTCCCCTTCCTCCAAAGTACTCAGGGAGCCCTAGATTGCTTCATGAAGCCTCCTCCAAGTGTCACCATCTCATACTCGTCTCTCTTCACTAAATGTTCATTGTACTGTGTATCAGTGTCCCAAAGTTAGAACTAAGAATTGTTCTTTGGCTGCCACAGATAAAATAAATCATTAATTCTCACACTATAGGAGAGATACATGTTCATAATAGTAAATTTAAAAGGTAGAAAAAATTATCACTATCTAGACCACTTTCCATTTAGTCGTTATGCATAGCTTTTTTCCTGCTTGTTTTTACCTTGTGTTTGTAATGCACTATTATCAAAATGTATCTGCATGTTCATCATCAACATCATTTAAAATTCCTGAATAATATACCATCAAAAGAACTTCTAATTTTCTGTATGGTGAGATTAAAGGAGATAAAGGATGTGAAGTGAAATGAGTTATCTGACACGTAACAGGCAATAAAAAGATTATCACATACTATATCAATTAATTTGTATCTTATTAAAAGCTCCAAAAGGGGAGGAAGTCTGTTCATTTTATTCCCCAGATTATTTGTGTAGCACTTTGCTCATACAAAGTGCTCAATAACTTGGGGGGAAGAAACAGGTTTTTTTTTTCCTTTTCATTATGAAGTAAGATATGCTCATTGCAAAAAAAAAAAAATTAGAAACTAAAGAGGAACATACTAAAGAAAAGAATACTCACCTATAATCCCAGGCTTCAGAATTAAATGCTTTAAACATTGCTAATGAATTGTCTTTGAATCTAGATAATTTCCTACTTTCTACATGCTTATAGACACACATATACAAAGCTGCACAAATATGTGAAACAAACTTCAGACACAATCCACCCCCTCCCGCCACACACACATTATGAAATCTTGCACAATAGCTCCCTCTACAGTGAAAATGTTTTATCTTGTAAAATAAAAGGGGGTTGCATAATATGGAATAGAGTTAGGCTCTCCAACTTTATAAAACTTGGTAAATATTCTCAATGTCACAAAATAAAAATGAAAGACCTTCTGTCCTAGAAACTTTAGACCCAAATGAAACTATATGCACAATAATTTTAACAACTTTATTCTAGAGCTAGAGGCTCAGAAAGTTCAAGGTTGAGGAACAGGTTGGGGACATCAGCTCTTAAATTTTTTTAATTTTAAAGTAAATGGCTTCTAGGCTCCAGGTGAAGTAAAACAGAATCTCTAGGGGCATGTGCAGTATGACAAATTCCAAACCATGTAGCTTAGAGCTAAAATGGGAGTGTGAAAGCATGAGGGAAAACCAGATAAGTTCAGTCTTTCACCTCACACTGACAATGAGTGACACTCCTATTTGCTTTCTCTAAAACAGACAACTGCTATTAATAACTGACATAGCTTTTAATTTCATACATCACATTCATTATTTTCACATAGATTTCTAAGAAGTCACAGATAAAAGCACATTCACTTTCTAATACTTAACACTAACTAGAGAAGCCTAATTATTTTCTCATATTTTTATCTTATTCAGGTGTTATGCTTTCCCAAAATAGATGTATTATCAAAAGAAGAGTACATAGGCAAATGTCACACTTTTCACTATTCAGCTAATTATATTTCTGCTTTTACTTAGGATAAGATTAATTTTCCTATTCTGCTAATAAACTATGTGATAGCAAAATACATTTAGTGTTTTCATGCTAGGAAAATATGCCTTAATGTTTTAAAGGATTGGGAAGCTATTTCAGATAAGTCATCATGTTCATAAAGATTAATTTATTCATATGAAATGTTCAGTAACTAGAAAACATTGATTTAAATAAAATCATTTCATAATTAAGTTATTTTTTGGCTATGGACATTTTTTCTTTTAAGAAATAAAGTACCTGTCTATATGAAGAAAAAAACTAAAATAATGGTAAACAAGTATTGATTGGGTCCAGCCAAGTAAGCAGCATCTTTGGTTTCACAGATGTTGGTACCTTGTTGTTAACTGTATTTAACTCTTTATAATAAAACCTCACAACTGAAATAATAACTTTGCTCCTCAGTCTCATAAATATTTTCCAATCCCTTTATCCTAAATTCCCTGCCTGATCATAACCCTTTTCAAGGAAGAAGAGGGCATAATTCGTGATAAATCTATACTGAAACTTTTTTTAACCTGAAAAGTTCACACACCATCTACTTATAGTAAATCTGGAAAGTGTAAAGAAAACTGGAGGCCTAAAACCTTTTAATAAGGTAATCAACAGCAACGTGTTTAGGATGTTGTTATATTTTATAAAGACTTTTTTCCATATCGCTATGTCCTTTCTAATTTTTTGTGACACCTACAACTGAGCAAATTAGTTATGCGATTATTTCACATCAATCTTCCCAGTTAGCCCATGAGCCTCCTGAGAGCAGGGGCAGATTTTCTCCCTAACATTTACCACACAGTCTTCCCTAGGTAAATATATATTTCCAATGTGCAGCACTACTACTTGGAATAAGGAGCCTCTTAAATTTACTGCTTCATTTTATTTATTCAAAAATTTTTTCAAACCTATAAGGAATGCCCTTTCATCTTAGTATTCCAGAATTTGGCTAGCAGAATGTATGTCTTCTTGTCTACTGCCTTTCAAGGCTGTCTAAGTTTAGGTCACACCCTCACATCTCTACTTTTCACAGCAGTGAGGCCCAATGTCAGGCTGCCCGCCAAAGCCAGTTCCTACTGTCCTCATCAGTTTGCTTGGTTGAAGGATGGTAGCCACTACGTCCTTCTCAGAGTGCTTGAGAATACAACTGAGTAAAGATGGTGATAATAATTCCCTAATTATAGTCACTTATGCTGCTTCCGTCCCTTAAGTAACTTTCTACCCACTAGAACAGAGAGGGTAGTGGTAACTTAAATGGTACAGGGCTTGGTGGGATGTTGGCTTGGAGCTCCTCCTCTAAAGTTCCAGAACATAATCTTTTTCTTTCACCTATCTTCGTAATCTTCTTCCATAAAAGATGCCTTTAGTGGCAGAAGGAAAGCTATTTTGAGCGTATAATTATTGCCCCACAGTTGTCTTAGTGGAATCACTCAGTGAGCTCTTCTTATGGGCTTCTGTCTGGCTGTTAGAGCTAGTAACTTCCTGAAGCTCTGTGTTCTTAACTCCAGTGCTCATAACTTACTGCAAATCTCAGTACATAATCAAAGATCCTTAAACTTTAAGACCTCCTGTATCCTCTTTTTAAATGAATGTATTGGAGTGATATTGGTTAATAAAATTATATAGGTTCCAGGTATACAATTCTGCATTGTCTGTATATTGAATTGTGTGTTTACAAAACCAGTCATCTCCTTCCATCACTATTTATCCTCCTTTTAACCTCTTCTACTTTTCCCCACCGCTCCCCTCTGACAATCACCATACTGTTGTCTGTGTCTAAAAATCTTTATTTTTTTAAGGTTTTATTTACTTATTTTTAGAGAGGGGAAGGAAGGGAGAAAGAGAAGGAGAGAAACATCAATATGTGGTTGCTTCTTGGGTGCCCTCAATTGGGTACCTGACCAGCAACCTAGGCATGTGCCCTAGACTAGGATTTGAACCAGCAACTCTTTGGTTCACAGGCCAACACTCAATCTGCTGAGCCACACCAGCCGGGAAGAATCTTTATTTTTTAAATCTGGCTTAATCCCTTCACAATTCTCACCTAGCCCCTAACCCCCTCCCCTCTGACAGCTGTCAATCTGTTCTCAGTATCCATAAGTCTGTCTCCACCTTGTTAGTTATTTTATTCATTAGATTCCACAAATAAGTGAAATCATGTGGTACTTGCCCATACTACCTAAAGCAATCTACAGGTTCAAAACAATTCCTATCAAGATACCAATGGCCTACTTCACAGCACTAGAACAAATATTCCAAAAATTTATATGGAAAGACAAAAGACCTCAAATAGCCACAGCAATCTTGAAAAAGAATAATAAAGTTGGAGGAATCACGCTACCAGATATCAAACTATACTACAAGGCCACAGTAATCAAAACAACAGAATAGAAATAGAATAGAAAGCCCAGAAATAAACCCACACTTTTATAATCAATTAACATTTGACGAAGGAGACAAAAACATACTATGGGGTAAAGATAGTCTATTCAATCCATGACGTTGCAGAAATAGGATAGGGATGTGCAAAAAAATGCACATCCCTTTTTCTCCAACCTTCCCTTCTTTCCAATGTTGTTAGTCTCATAGTCTCAAGGGCCCAGCTCAGAAGCAATAACATACCATATTCCATACATACAAACATAGTGCTGATAATTACAAACATTATCTTGTTTTACACTTTAACTTGGTGAAGACTATTTATGTATTTAGGTACTTTGTGGTTCACCATTATTTGTATATTTAATCTAATTCTAGAGCTATTTTTCCCAGCTCCTTTGAAATAAAGAACATTAGATCCCAAGTCACCCACTTTGTCCCACAATTAAATGATTCTAGAACTAGCTTCCTTATTCTAGATTGAGTAGCTTTCTTGTCTGGGTGGAGATATTTTTTTGTTTTGGACATTGGTCATATTGAAAGCAAAGTACTTTATTCATGTCTGTCCTCGTCTTCTGTTTGAGATATTTCCTATGTTTCCAAGACATGGTATCTCTAAAACCATTCATGTTCCTTTTCATTATTAAACTCCCTTTTTTGGAGTTATCCAGCCTATAATCTTCCTGGTGTCTTTAAATTCCTCTAGGAGGAGCTAGATGCCAAGTACATATCCTCCTTCATCACTTCTCATTGCCAAATTTAGAATAACAGCATATTTTTTTTACATTATAGTCTTTTATTCTTTCAAGAGCAGGCATTGTAAGGTAGTCATATGTATCTAGAACTACTCATAGCGTTCCTATTAAGTGCACATAATAAATGGATCAAGACATTGTTTTGCAATTGATTTTTATAATCCTTCCTGACAGTGCTGACCCAATTTTTAAAAAATACTGATTTCATTTTAAAAACTCAATTAATAATACAAGAGTAATACACAGTCATTCTAGATTATTTAGAAAACATAGCAAATCTCACCACCCAGAAAGAACATATCTTTTTTCAATCTTTTCTATACTCATATTTAAACTTATCTATTACAATGTAATAATAAACCCTGTTGTGACTCAGTGGATTGAGCACCAGCCTGTGAACTCAAACGTCACTGGCTTGATTCCCAGTCAAGGCACATGCCTCAGCTGCAGGCCAGGTGCCTAGTGGGGGCCTGTGAGAGACAACCGAATCTCACATATACTGATGTTTCTCTCCCTCTCTTTATCCCTCTCTTCCCCTCTCTCTAAAAGTAAATAAATAAAATCTTTTAAAAAGTATAAATATACATAGAGAATTGAAATAATCAAATATTTCCACAAACTTGTAAATAAACACTGAAATTAGGGACTATTTTTCATTTTTAGTTGTTTATCCTGGCATGTCTTTTCCTTATCTTTAAATAGTTGTTTGGTTTTCTTTATTTGTCAGAAAAAAATTTCTTTAAACTTAACAGTTACTGAAATATTCTCCATCTTAAAAATGGTAAAATATAATATCATAATTTCAGTAATAAAAATACTGAAGAGTAATAAAATAGAATAAAATATTTATCTTGAATTTTGGAAATTGAGATAAAGCATATTTGATGTTCAACTGAATGAATGTCAAGAGATAGTTGGAAAATTTTACAGATGTCTGGTGCTTTTACGGATATTTTTGAATGGTGGCATTGGCTATTAGGTTTATTTCACTCCAGAATTCCTTTTGCTCAATGGAATCATATCATTAGCACTATTAAGTATTGGTTGATATATTGAATATTGACATGTTGGATGATGTATCGAATACTTAATATATGTAATTCCCAAGTTACGAATATCCAACTGGAAAAGACACACAGATGTGAATAGCTCATTACACATTAATTTCCTTCTCATTGTGTTACTGCTCCGAAGAGCAACCTTGCTACCCATGAAGATAGCACCGCCTGTTGACTTGTACCCAGGGTTCACGCCAAATGATTTCCTTACCACTTTTCCTTTTTCTCAGGGTCATCATGGCCTTTGATTGCTGATGTCCTTCTCATCTTTCACTGCTGGGAATCAGTTTATTTGACTGTCACACATATTCCTACATTCTTTCTTCTTAAACCTCTTTTCCAAGGCTTTCATAGTTAGATCTTTCTTTCACTTTCTTTAATAATCATGTGTCCACTTGCTTCTTCTGTTGTTTCCTGTTTTCTAAGAGATTGATCACCTATTTTTTTTTTTACTTTAATACTGATTTGGAAGTAAATTTGACTCCCATCCTTTCAGTAACTGCCATTAAAAAGTGGTTTTTTTAAATTATTGAATTTATTGGGGTGACATTGGTTAATAAAATTATATAGGTTTCAGGTGTACAATTCTATAATATATCATCTCTATATTGTATTGTGTGTTCACCACCAAAGTCAAGTCTCCTTCCATTACTATTTATCACCTCTTTAATCACCACACTATTGTCTGTTTATGAGAGGTTTTTTTGTTTCTTTAATCCTTTCATCTTTTTCACCCAGCCTACATCCCCCTTCCTTCTACAGCTGTCTATTTGTTTTCTGTATCTATGAGTCTGTTTCTATTTTGCTTGTTTGTTCATTAGATTCCACATATAAGTAAAATCATGTGGTATTTATCTTTCTCTGACTAGATTATTTCACTTAGCATAATACTCACCAGGTCTACTCATCCTGTCACAAAAGGTAAAATTCCCTTTTTTCTTTTTTATGGCCAAGTATTATTTCATTGTGTAAATGTCCCACAGCACTTTTATCCACTCATACCACTTTGTGGTGCTTCTAAATCTTGGCTATTATAAATAATGCTACAATGAACACAGAGGTGCATATATTCTTTCAAATTAGTGTTTTGGGTTTCTATGGATAAATTCCCAGAAGTAGAATCACTGGGCCAATAAGTAAGGCGGTTCCATTTTTAACTTTTTAAGGTAATTGTTTTCCACAGTGGCTGCACCAATCTGCATTCCCACCAAAAGTGAACGAGGGTTACTATTGCTCCACATCTTCACCAACACTTGTTGTTTGTAGATTTAATGATAACCATTCTGACAGGTGTGGAGTGATATCTCATTGTGGTTTTTATTTGCATTTCTCTGATAATTAGTTATGTTGAGCATCTTTTCATATGTCTATTGACCATCTGTATGTCCTCTTTTGAGAAGTGTCTATTCAGGTACTTTCATTTTTTAATTGGATTGTTTACATTTTGAATATTAACCCCTTATCAGATGTATTACTGGAAAATATGTTCTCCCATTCAGTTCATTGTCTGCTCATTTTGTTGACAGTTGCCTGTGCAAAACTTTTTAGTTTGATCTAGTTCCATTTATTTATATTTCTTTTGTTTCCCTTTCCCAAAGAAACATATCAGAAAAAATATTGTTATGAAAAATGTCTGAGATTTTACTGCCTATTTTTCTTCTAGGATTTTTATGTTTTCAAGCCTTACATTTAAGTCTTTAATCCATTTTGCATTTATTCTTATATATGGTATAAGAAAATGGGCTAGTTTCATCTTTAAATATATTTTATTGATTATGCTATTACAGTTGTACCATTTACCTGTCCTTTATTCCTCTCCACCCTGCAACCCCCTCCCACCAGCATTCCCAACCTTAGTTCATGTTCATGGGTTGTACGTACAAATTTTTTGGTTTCTACATTTTCTATACTATTCTTAACCTCCCCCTGTCTATTTTGTGCCTATCATTTATGCTTCTTATTCCCTATACGTTTCCCCTCATTCTCCTCACTACACCCCTCCACTGACAACTCTCCATGTGATGTCAATTTCTGATTCTGTTCCTGTTCTAGTTGTTTGCTTCATTTGTTTTTGTTGTATTTTTAGGTGTATTTGTTGATAGTTGTAAGTTTTTTGTCATTTTACTGTCCATATTTTTGATCATCTTTTTTTAGATAAATTCCTTTAACATTTCATATAATAAGGGCTTGGTGATGACAAACTCCTTTAACTTGACTTTGTCTGAGAAGTGTTTTGTCTGCCCTTCCATTCTAAATGATAGCTTTGCTGGATAGAGTAATCTTGGATGTAAGTCCTTGCCTTTCATGACTTTAAATACTTCTTTCCAGCCCCTTCTTGCCTGTAAGGTTTCTTTTGAGAAATCAGCTGATAGTCTTGTGGGAACTCCTTTGTAGTTAACTGCCTCCTTTTCTCTTCCTGCTTTTAAGATCCTCTCCTCTTTAATCTTGGGTAACTTAATGATGATGTGCGTTGGTGTGTTTCTCTTTGGGTCCAACTTCTTTGGGATTCTCTGACTTCTGTGGACTTCCAGGAAGTCTATTTCCTTTGCCAGATTGGGGAAGTTCTCCTTCATTATGTTTTCAAATAAGGTTTCCATTTCTTGCTCTTTCTCTTCTCCTTCTGGTACCCTATGATTCAGATGTTGGAACATGTAAAGTTGTCCCAGAGGTTCCTAAGCCCCTCCTCATTTTGTTGAATTCTTGTTCCTTCATTCTCTTCTAGTTGAATGTTTATTTCTTCCTTCTGATCCAAACCTTTAATCTGAGTCCTGGTTTCCTTCCCATCACTGTTGGTTTCCTGTGCATTTCCCTTTATTGCACTTTTCACAGCCTTCACTTTTCCCTCTATTTTGGAACCATACTCAACCAATTCTGTGAGCATCCTGATTACCAGTGTTTTGAACTCTCTATCTGATAGGTTATCCATCTATTCATCTCTCAGTTGTATTTTTTCTGGAGCTTTGATCTGTGTTTTCATTTGGGCCATGTTTTTGTCTCTGTGGGCCTGTTACTAGTAAGGGGTGTAGCCTTAGGTATTTGCCAGGGTGGGGCAACCCAGGTGCCTTGTGGCACTCTATGTGGGGGAGGGGTCTGAGAGGGAACAGTGTCACTTGCTTAGCTCTCAGCTGGCTTTCAGTCACTTTGTCCACTACCCACAAGCAAAGTGGGCCTTTCTGGTACCGATTCCTGGGTGGGTGGGTTTGTGTACGTTCTAGGACCCTATGGGTATCTCCAGTGAACTCTCCTGTGAGGCTGGGAGTTTCTCACACTGCTGCAACACCCACAGGTTTTTTTCAGTCAGCACAAGGCCTTTTTTCCTTGCACTGGAACCCTGGGTTGCATGCTCTGTCTCCCTCCCCAGTTGTTCCTTCCAGTTTATCTGCACACAAATGTTTGACCATCCACTCCGCAAGCTGCCACCTCATCCGGTACACCAGCCACCACCTGCCCCAGTCCTCCAGCTGCCACCTTGCTGCGAGTCCTCTCCACCCAGGCTGCCCGTCTCTGGCCCCTTCTTCCAGTCTGGATGAATGTTTCTTCTTTAACTCCTTCATTATTGGACTTCCATACAGTTCAATTTTCTGGAAGTTCTGGTTGTTTTTTGTTTTTAAATATGTCATTGTCCTTCTTTTGAGGAGGCACAGTGTGTCTACTTATGCTTCCATCTTGGTTGGGAGTCTAGTTTTGTTTTTTGCATGTATCTGCCCAGTTTTCCCAGCACCATATATTGAATAGGCTATCTTAACCCATTATATGTAATTACCTACTTTGTTGGATATTAATTGACCATAAAAGTGTGAGTTTAATTCTGGGCTCTCTATTCTGTTCCATTGATCTATATGTATGTTTTTATGCCAGTACCACACTGTTTTGATATCCATGGCCTTGTAGCATAATTTGATATCAGATTGCTTTTTATTTTTGTTTGATTGGTTTATTTGTTTCTATTCTCATCAAATATCTTTTTCCACCCCTTTACTTTTACTTTGTGTGTCTTTCTATCTATAGTGTCTTTTGTAGACAGCATGTGTAAGGGTCTTGTTTTGTTATCCATTCAGCCACTCTATGTCTTTTGATTAGAGCATTTAATCCATTTGCAGTTAAAATAATTGTTGAGAAATATGTATTTGTTGCCATTTTATTATTCATATTATCCATTTTTCCTTCTTTTTCTTAAAGAAGACCCTTTAATATGTTATGTAACAGTAGTTTGGTGGTAGTGAACTCCTTTGGCTTTTTCTTGTCTGGGAAGCTCTTTATCTGTCCTTCGATTCTAAATGATAGCTTTGTTGGGTAATCTTGGTTGTAGGTGCTTGCTTTTCATCACCTTGAATATTTCTTGCCAATTCCTTCTGGCCTGCGAAGTCTTTGGTGAGAAATCAACTGGTAGTCTTATGGGAACTCTCTTGTAGATACTGCTTTTCTCTTGCTGCTTTTAAGATTCTTTGTCTTTAACCTTTGTCATTTTCATTATGATGTAACTTGGTGTGGGCCTCTTAGGACTCATCTTGTTTGGGATTCTCTGTGCTTCCTAGATTTGTATGTCTATTTCCTTCACCAAGTTAAGGAAGTTTTCTGTCATTATGTTTTAAAATAGGTTTTAAATTTCTTGCTTTCTTTCCTTCTTACACCCCTGTGATGTGAATGTTGGTACATTTTAATGTCCCAGAGGCTCCATTCAGTATCCTTATTGTTCTAGACTTTTTTTCTTATTGCTGTTCTGATTGGATGTTTTCTACTTCCTTACCTTCCAAATCACTGATTCAGTCTTCTGCTTCATCTACCTTACCATTGATTTCTTATTATGTATTCCTCATTTAATTAGTGTATTCTTCATTTCTGACTGGTTCTTTTTTATGTTTTCTACCCCCATTTTTGTAATTTCTTTGTTGAAGTCTCACCAAGTTCCTCACTCTTTCCCTAAGTTCATTGAGCACCCTTATAACCAGTATTTTGAACTCTGCATCTGGTAGATTGTTTGTTTCCATTTTGTTTTGTTCTTTTTCTGAAGCTTTTTCCTGTTCTTTCATTTGGGACATGTTTCTTTGTCTCCTCATTTTGGCTCCTTCTCTGTGTTTTTTCTATGTATTAAGCAAAGTTGCTATGTCTCCTGGGCTTGGTAGAGTGGACGGCCATAAGTAGCAGGTATCCTGTATGGTCCAGTGGCATAGCCTCCCCAGTCACTTGAGATGGGCACTCCCATCTGGGCTGTGTGAACCTTCTTGCTGTAGTTGAGCCTTGACTGCTGTTGGCATGTCAAAGGGAGAGAACTAACACCAGGCTGATTGGCTATAAGGGTTGGCCATGACCACCACTGAGAATCTGCTATGCAGAGACTGACCCCATGGAGCAGAACTCACTACCTCAGTAATCAGATACTGGCTGAGTCCACCCCTTGAGTGTGTTGTTCATGGAGGTGGTTGGGTGGTGCTTCAGTGTGGTCTGAAGCTGTTCACCAGGTGTGCTGGCTCTGGGGCCTGCTGGGAGATGCAGGTTAAGGTCAGCTACCACCTGTGCCCTGCCTGGGGCCACCTGGCATGAGCTATAAAGCAGTCTGGAGATGGATGCTACTTGTGCTGTCCTTACAGGTACCTCAGAGAGAATAAAGGGTAATCCAAGGTCAGCTCCTGCTAGTGCCAAGCCCAGGGCCACTTAGCAAGAGGTGTGGGGTATGCAGAGGCCAGATGCTACTTGTTTGACATTTTAGGAAAGTCAGCAGCATGAGTCAATACAGGCCATTTGTATGAAAAAGTCACTGGAAAGTGCTTGGTGTGCCTGAACATTGGGTGGGGTGGGGTTCTTAGGGAATAACCAAGGAAGAGCTAGCAGTGTTAGCCAGGCTGATGGAGACTCAGATATGGCATCTGCCTGCCACACTCTGTGGAAGAAGGGCTCAGCAAAGAAACAATGGGCTCTGCTAACATTTCTATCTAGGATAAAAATGCCCTTCCAACTCTTTCTCTGATGCCAAACAATTCAGTTCCTCCCCAAATGTCCTGGCACCTTTTGAGCTGCTGCCCTAGCACTAGAGCTCAGGATGATTCTAAGTCCACGCACAGGCCCTTTAAGAGGAACTAACCTTGGACTCCAACTGTCTTCCATCTCTCTCAGCCACAATATTCATTAGTTTTCACATCCAGAAGTTATGGGAGCATTTCTTCCAGGCACTGAAGCCTTGGGCTAGGGGCCTGGTGTGGGGCTGGGAACACTGGCTCCTCAGGAGGACCTCTGCAGCAAAGACATCCCTCTTGGTTTTTAACTGCTATACATGGGCATGGGAGCAGCCCATTCCTTATCCCCACCCTTCCTACCAGTCTGTATGTGGCTTCTTTATATCTTTAGTTATAGAACTTCTGTTCAGCTTCATCTCAGGTGGTTTAAATGATGGTTGCTCTGCAGTTTAGTTGTAATTTTGATGTGGTTGTGGGAGTTTCTGAGTATTGAAGTTACCTGTGCTGCCACCTTGACCAGAAGTCTCAAAATATTTTATTGTACTATAATCACCTTTTCACCTAAAGGAAGCACTTTACAGCTTATCTGTGCCATATTAATTGCCAGCATCACTACATTTGTGCTTTGGAGCCATTATTAAGTACAATAAGTGTCGCTTCTGTTCAAGTAAATGTTACTTGAACACAAGCACTGTGATACCACAATTGATCTGATAATAGAGACAGCGGCTAAGTGACTAACAGGGAAGTAGCATATACAGTATGGATATGCGGGACAAAGGGATGATTCACATCCCAGGTGGAATGCAGCAGGATGGTGTAAGATTTCATCACATTTCTCTTTAAATGGTGCACAGTTTAAACCTTATGAATTGTTTATTTCTGAAAATTTTCCACTTAATATCTTGGATCACAGTTGACCACAGGTAATGGAAGCTATGGAAAACAAAACCATGAGTAAGGGGGTGTGGGGGAGTTCTATACTGAGCTATGTAAATGACAGGAACAGAGTTATTAAGTACCAACTGAAACCCCAGGTGAGTCAAAAAGACTCACAGGAGGCTTTTAAAGAGACCCTCATCAATGGCAAACAGAGGATGGACTGAGCCGAAGACCAGGCATAGCCTAAATTAAGAGTGGCAGAACTTCAGAGAAGCTGAATTCTCAGCAAGGCCCTTTGACAGGTTCAGGGCCCTCATAGGAAAGCAGTGGGAGCATAAGACTTGGGATGCAGATACATGCCTCTTCGGCACACTTGAGGGCACCTTAATCACCCAGTTTTCCCTAAACACTCTGGACCCACATGGTTGCCCACTTCTTTGGAAGATATAACACCTTCTCCCTGCTTAAAAACTATACAAAACCTTCAATGAGTTGTGGATCTTATAGACAGTGCTTACTCTGCTTAGAATTTGCTCCACTTGTCTCCTGTCCACTGGCCAGTTCTGGGACCAAATTTTAGTATGACCTAACTTAGCAGGGTCTGCTAGGGGAAGAGGGAAATATATGACAAAGTTACTGCAGAATCTGGTAGACATATATTAGCTGGAACCCAGAAACTAAGCCTGGAAGTGGATCCCAAGGGTGCTGGATCAAGAGGGTAGAATATGAAGTTGGGAAAAAGAGAGTTTATTGATGTGGTGGGAACACTGTTCAGTGACACAGGATTTTACATACTGGCAAGGGCCCCGAAGTTGCTCTTGGAAGTTTGGCTTTTCTATCATTTCTGTGGCGCTGGTCACAGTTTAAACTCAGTCTCCTCTTTTGTAAAATGAAGGACTTAAACAATGTTTATTAACCAATCATTTCAACAAATAATTATTGGCCATTTGATATTTACTAGGCAGTTGTTCTTCTATGTTCCACAGGACAGGCATGGTCTCTAGCCTTGTGGAGCTTAGAAGGCAAGACTAATAATAAACAAGTAAACAAAAAAAGTCATTCAGGTTGCAACAACCTCTCTGAAAGCAATAAATAAGGTGCTGCACTGCTGACTAGTGGAGGGCAGGGCCTACTTTGGCTGAGATGATCAGGAAGGGCCTCACTTAGTAGGCAGCATGAAGCTGACAGCTAAAAAATAAGTCAGGCATGTGAACAGCTTGAGTAAGAGCTTTTCAGGCCAAAGGGAATGGAAATGCAAAGGCCTTGAGGTGAGAAGGAGATTGGGTATTGTCCAGAATCTGATAAAACATCAGAGCTACATTAAAACGTTCCCTTACTATTGTTTTCTTGCTCAGGTTTTAGAACCCAATATTAGAAGCTCTGTGTTTATGGTCAACACTGCTTTTGATATATGGTATAAATAAATATGTTACAGTTATTACTATGAATGACACATTGTTATTTTTGGATATGAGCAATAACTTCAGTTTCCATTTATTAATCTGCTAAATTCAATGCACTTTACAAATATTCTTTATCCCATGTAACTCTCCTAACAATCCTGCAAGAGACTTGATATTAATTACCCCATTTTGCAGATGAGAAAACCATGGCTTAAAGAGATTAAATAACTTGCTCAAGGTCATTTGGTACCAGCAAGAGGATTTTCCCACCACCTATCCCTCAAAACCTACTACATCAGACTTAGTTGTATACTTTCAAATGCAAAACTCCAAGGGTTTTATTTTATTTTACATGAAAGCTTTGGCCCTAAATTGCAGCATATTACTTTATGATAGAAAACTAATAGAAAAGAGCCTTTCCTTGATGGATACAATGAACACCAAGTTCTTTTTCCTAGTCTGCATCTCACAATTCTCTTCTTAAGCCAAGCAAAGTAGCCCAGGTTTCAACAAAGTAGCCCAGGTTTGTTTTGGATGGCAGGGCTTAAAAAACACAAAAAATCCAACTTGGTTTCAAAATTAAATGCAGTAAATTAAGGAAACAAGAACTACACAACAATAACAACAACAAACAGACGACAACAACAAAGGAAAGTAACCAATAGCATACTAAATTTTTAATGATTATATCTGAAGAAGCTCCTCAGTTGTTTATATTTCAAATGGATGCTGCCAGTGACTTATTAGGGAGCTTTGGAGAGCACTAGAAGAAAATTTAAAAACTAAACCTTTTTTAAGGCCCAATCCAAAGTCTACAAATACAGTAATTAAAATTCCACTATGTATAAACACATAAACAAGCACATTTTGTACTGTTTACTGACAGACCCAGGGAGGCCAAGAAGGAATGGAAAATAACCAGGCAGGAAACTGCACCAGTGGGAAACTGCCTGCCGACCCCACCCAGGACCAACAGCCAGGACCAACAGACACCTGGCCAAGATAACAGGATGCCTGCCAGAAGCAACGGTCAGCAGAAGTGGCAACCAGCTCCCACCAAGAGCAATGGTCAGAAGAAGTGCCAACCAGTTCCAGCCAATCAGACTTGGACACCCCATTTACTTTTCACAGGTTTTTGCATTTAAAAACCCTGCCCTAAGAACAACTGGGCAAGTCTTACCCTCCCTTGGCTGGCTCCACTTTCCCTTCTTTTTCCTGCTAATAAACCCTTACTGCTAAGCTTGCTGCATCCATCTGGTTTCTTGAACAACTCCAACCTAATATTTACTGGTTTCAATTTCTTATCTAAATAGAAAGTCGGAGTTGGAAGATGGCAGTGAGGTAGGTGGGAGTGGAGCCTGAGGAACAGAGTGAACAGCCAATGGAATCCCAGCATACATGATGGTTGGAGGACAAAATTGTAGAGGACATTGAAAAATAGATGGTAAGGAGATTGCTTTGGGACGGTAAGGTCCCTGGGACCAGTGTGGGGACCAGGGCTGCTACAGCCCCCCAACTCCACACCTTCTAGCACCTGCCACTGGATCCTTGAATGAGAGCCAAATCAATAGCTCCCTCCCCTACCAAACAGGGAGGATAGAACAACATCAGGATGGGCCTGGATGCTTGAAGTCACTGGGGAGAATAAAAACAAAGTGGGAGACACACAGGGGCAGTGTTCACCCCTTGAGACTGTGGACACTGGCTGGGTCATTACCAGAGGAACTGGGGAGCCGGTGACACCTGGAAAAGGGAGAAGAGTTGGGCTGGGATGGGCCCTGACCTGGATTGTCTTCAGTTTGGTTGGAAAGTTGGGTTGTGTGAGAAGACAGGCACTTCTTAGAAGCAGCAGACTTAAACAGTAGGATTTTGTCCAAGAAAAGGCTCTCAGTCACTGTTTGGAGAATTCTCCCTTAGCAGCAGCCTCGGCTGTGCCCCTGCTGGTGCCCCCACCCCTGCCACCACAGAGGCCCACCTCTGCCCCTGCTGCCTCAGTGGGGGAGGTAGCACCCCTACTCCAGTGCTGCGGGGTTGACTTGCTAAGAGGAAGGAGGAGGTGTCCCCTGCAGAGGAGAGCAGCAGGGCTCAGGGAGTTAGCAGTCTCCAGAAAGACTTAACTCAGTGGGGGAGCTGAACTACCCTGAAGAGACTTTGAGAGTGCCTAGCACCTAGGACAGCAAAGAGCAAGAAGGTTGTGTGTGAGTTTCCCCTAATTAGTGTACCTCAAGGATGGCACAACTGGTGGATTGAAGGTACCAGACTGGTGCAGATGGGCAGAGGGCCCAGCAGCCAATGGAAGAACTGGGCTGGAGGATGGGCAATTGTGAAGAGAGTGGCCAGGACCTGGCCCCCATCCTCGCAAAACCAGAGAGGGAGAAAAGTGAAGCCCAACACCCTTCAGCCTGTGGCATCCAGGAAGACCAGCAGAACTTGCTTAGCAGGTTTAAAGTCAGCAGGAGGACTTCTTTTTTTATTCTTTTTTTCCCCCAAGTGAGACAATAAGACCTGGAGCTGCGAAAGGTCCAGAGACAGACCCAAAGAGGGATCACAAGGCTAATCCCAACAACTGAGAAAGTGAGGCAAATTTCACTTTGCTATCCCAGAGAATTTGCATGTTATTATTTATTTGTATTATTATTAATTTTTCATTATTTTTTCTTTTATTAGTATTTTTTATTTCCCCTCTTTCTATTTAGTTTTCTCCATTTTATTTGTTTGCTTAATTGCATTGTTGACTGGTTTTCCTTGTTCTCTCTTTCATAGTGTACCATATTTTTTGGACTATAGGATGCAATTTTCCCCACCAAATCTGGAAGGAATAATGGTTGTTAATGCTGCTGTTGAGTTCTGTTTACATTTACATTGCTGAAATATTATGTTATTTATGTTATTAAATATTTTACCACATTTTTTGCTTCAAAATTTTTTTTCCTATTTTCCTCCTCTAAAACCTAGGTGCATCTTATGGTCTGAAAAATATGGTATTTTAATTTTCCTTCTTTCACTTCACTTGTGTTCCAATAGCACACTACACTAGGTTGTGCACTTCCTATTCTTGTTATTCAGATCATAGAGTTTCTATCATATGATTGTCGTTCCAGTATTATTGTAAATAATTGTTGTTCTATACAATCATAAATACTACATAGCATTTCCTTCTGGATCTTAGCCCATTTCACTATCTTCCAGATTTTTATTACTGTTCTGGTTAACTCTATTCTCTCACACACTACACCTATTTTCTATTGCTTACACTAACTATATCTCATAATCTGACCTCCCACAAGCTCTCTGTATTCTGGATTCAACTCATAATCCTTCCCCCCACTAACAAGAGTCTTATCTCTTTTCTACCTTTTCTAAAAAGTGGCTAGTTGGGTGAAATATCACAATCAACACTATACTTATCCAATGGATCACCTATCTCTTCTCTACGGGTTGGTACGTTAAATCCATAGAACACACTCCCAATGTCTTAATCCATTTTGCCTTCCCCCTCCAACTAATTACATATAAGAGTAGGTGGGAGCTGTGAACAACAATATACCTGCTAAAAGAGAGAATCCACCAAAAAAAGAACCACCAACAGATAATAAAGGAAGACAGTGGAGGAGGAAGTGGAAGCCATACTAATCTTCACCCAGGACAAATCTGGAATTACAACTAAACAGGTGGAGAAATTATCCAGAGCAAACAATGGAACAATAGTGAGAGAAAAGCCTCATAACCTTGGACAGACAGAAAAACTAGCTTCAACATGACCTGTCCACACCTGGACAACAGCATACAAGATGTGGTAGGCAGAGTGACCCTCAGTCAACCAGCTGGAGGGAAGGACCCAACAAAGAAAAACCCAGCAACAATCAAAACCCAAATACATCCAGAGGGCCAACATAAACAACATCCCAAGAGCAGCAAGTTCAGGAGATCAAGAAGACTGCACTACTGAATCTCACAGGTCTCCTACCATAGAAGTTCACACCACAAACCCACAGAGTCAGAACAGAACAATTTAAGAAGCAGAGGCTAACAAGAAGAGTCTCACAAATAACTGGAAGAAAAACAAACAAACCCCAAATGAAAGAAAAGAAGGAAGCCTCAGAAAGAATGCTAAACGAAATAGAGGCAAGTCAACTATCAGATATTGAGTTCAAAACAATGGTTATAAGGAAGCTCAATGAGCTCACTGAGAATTACCAAAAACTATAGGGAAACTACGATGAACTCACTGCAAACTATATCAACATGAAAAAGGAAATAGAAACTATCAACAAGGGCCAAGAGGAAATGAAGAATACAATTTCTGAACTGAAGAACACAGTAGAAGGAATCAAAAGCAGGGTAGATGAAGCAGAGGATTGAATCAGCAAGCTGGAGGACTAGGTAGAAAAAAAACTCCCAGAAAGAGCAAGAAAAGGAAAAAAGACTCAGAAAGAATGAAGAGGTGTTAAAGGAACTACAGGACAACATGAAACATAAGAATATCCATATAATACGGATACCAGAAGGAGAAGAAGAAGAGCAAGGCATAGACAACCTGTTTAAAAAAGTAATGATGGAAAACTTCCATAATTTGATGAAAGAAAAAGTCACACAAATCCAGGAAACATAGAGAGTCCCAACCAAGAGAAGCCCAAAGAGGCCCACCTCAAGACACATCATAATTAAAATGGCAAAATTTCAAGACAAAGAGAGAATCTTAAAGGCAGCAAGGCAGAAACAGGAAGTAATATACAAGGGAGCCCCAATAAGAATAGCATCTGACTCCTCAATGGAAACACTACAGGCCAGAAGAGATTGGCAAGATATATTCCAAGTAATGAAACAAGGCCTGCAACTGAGACTACTCTATCCAGCAAGGCTTTCAATTAAAATGGAAGGCCAGATAAGGAATTTCCCAGACAAAAGAAGGCTCAAAGAATACATGTTCACCAAACCAGCACTGCAATAAATGCTAAATAAAGAGACTGCTTGAAGAAAATGAAAAAAAAGTGAGAGAGATAGGATCACAGGTCCAAATGAAGTAAAATGGCAATGAATAAGTACCTATCAATAATAACCTTAAATGTAAATGGATTAAATGCTCCAATCAAAAGACATAGAATAGCTGAATGGATAAAAAATCATGACCCAAACAAATGCTGCCTACAAGAGACCCACCTCAGGAGCAAAGACCTACACAGACTGAAAGTGAAGAGCCAGAAACAAATATTCCAAGCAAATGGACAGGGAAAAAAAGCCAGGGTAGCAATACTCATATAAGACAAAATAGACTTCAAAATAGACTTCAAATGTCCATACTACCCAAAGCAACGTATAGATTCAATACAATCCCTATTAAAGTACCAATGATATATTTCACAGATATAGAACAAACATTTCAAAAATTTATATGGAACCATAAACAACCCCAAATAGCTGCAGCAATTTTGAAAAAGAAGAACAATGTAAGAGGGATAATAATACCTGATAAAAAACTGTATTACAAAGCCACTGTAATCAAAACAGCTTAGTACTAGCACAGGAACAGCCAGACAGACCAATGGAACAGAACAGATTGCCCAGAAATAAACACAAGTCTCTGTGGTCAATTAATATTTGGCAAACAGGACAGAAGTATAAAATGGAGTAAAAACAGCCTCTTCAACACATGGTGTTGGGAGATCTGGATAGAAACAGCAAAAAAAAAAAAAAAATGAAACTCGATCATCAAATTACACTGTACACAAAATAAAATTCAAGGTGGATAAAAGACGTAAATATAAGTTGTGACACCATAAATGTCCTAGAGGAAAACATAGGCAGGAAAATCTCAGATATTCCATACAGCAATATTTTCACCAATATGTCCCCCAGAAAAAGGGACATAAAGGGAAGTATAAACAAATGGGATCTCATCAAAATAAAAAAGCTTCTGCATGGCTAAAGAAAACAGCATTAAAATGAAAAGAGAACCAAATGTATGGGAAAACATATTTGCCAATGATACCTTAGATAATGGCTTGATCTCCAAAATATATAAAGAACTCACATGACTCCAGTCCAGGAAGTCAAAGAACCCAATTAAAAAATGGGCAAAAGACCTGAACAGACACTTCTCCAAAGAGGACATACAAAGGGCCCAGAGACATATGAAAAAGGTGCTCATCATCACTAGCCATCAGAGAGATGCAAAGTAAAACTCACAATGAGATACCACTTCACACCAGTGTGGCCAACATAAACAAATCAACAAACAAGTGTTGGAGAGGATGTGGAGAAAAGGGAACCCTAGTGCACTGTTGGTGGGAATGCAGACTGGTACAGCCACTGTGGAAAACAGTACAGAATTTCCTCAGAAAACTAAAAATGGAACTGCCTTTTGACTTGGCAATTCCACTGCTGGGATTACATCCTAAAAATCCTGGAACACCAATCCAAAAGAACCTATGCACCCCAATGCTCATAGCAGAACAATTTACAATAGCCAAGTACTGGAAGCAACCTAAGTGTCCATCAGTAAATGAATGGATCAAAAAACTATGGTGCATTTACACAATGGAATACTTAACTACACAGCAGAAAGAAAGAAGGAGCTCCTACCCTTTGCAACAGCATGGATGGAAGTGGAGAACATTATGCTAAGTGAAATAAGCCAGGAGGTGAAAGACAAATACCATATGATCTCGCCTATAAGTGGAACCTAATCAACAAAACAAACAAGCAAGCAAAATATAACCAGAGGCATTGGAATTAAGAACAATATGACAGTAACCAGAGAGGAGGTGGGAGGGGATAATGGGGGGAAGGGGAGAAGGGTTTTCAGGAAGGACTATAAAAGACACATGGACAAAACCAAGGTGGGGGTAGGATCAGGGGAGGGAGGTGGGGATGGCTGGGGTGAGGGGCAAGTGGTGGACGGAAAATGCAGACAAGTGTACTTGAGCAGCAATACATTAAAAAAAATAATTTAAAAAAATAGAAAGTCAATGTTACCTTTTCAAAATCCCTGGGGAAATTACAAAGGACTAAATGAAGGCACATTTTCTTGGCCCAGAAATGTGCTTTTCAAGTTAGTACAGGATCAAATTCAAAGGCTATTACCTACATTTAGTGTGATACTTCATTACAAGGCAAGAGTAATAAAGGGATACTAAAGTAGTGGAAGAGACAGTGGCTGTTTCAGCATAATAATGAAAGGAAAAAATGTTAACAGGTGTTCTTTCTAGTTTGTCTTATCAAAATGAAAAAACTGATCATTTTTGATACTACTTCAGTCTAAATTTCCAATGACTCTCACTTCACCCAGAGTGGAACCCAGTGGAACTGAGAGACTGGCAAGACTAACTAGATAAAGAAGTGGGACCCTGAGTGACAAGAACAGAGGAGGACAGTGGTTCCTAACCCAGACTCTGCATTTCCCTCAGGGAATTCAACAGAACAAAGAAATGCCTAAGGCCTCACCCCAAACCAAACTAATCAGACCCTCTGGGATTTGAGCCTATATGTTAGTATAATTGAAAAACTCCTTAGGAAAGTTTAATGCACATTATGGATTGAAAATCTCTGGGTTAAAGGAATTGAGGGGCCCTGAAACAGAGGGGAGGTAAGAGAGAAATGGTACAAAGGGAGTGGATGCCTGGAGAGACTAAAGGAGCCACGCCTCTTGAAGGGTTGAGGAACCATTGAAAAGTATGAAAGAGCCACTCCCCAACCCCTCACTCCCTGTAAACTTTGTGTGGTTAGAAAGATATGATTAAACCCTCAGTTAAAGAACCGTGGCTTCTTCTGGACTATTCATGTGTGACGGACTGAGATAACAAAGTGTAACTAAACCGTCCCCCTTCTTATACTTTTAAGTGCATAATACTGAAGTTTCATTATTTTTCCAAGTTTGTTCTTGAAATGGAAGTAGGAAAGTTCTAAATGGATTCACTTTCTCTGCCATCCAACATGCATTGGTTGTCACCTATAAATTATTTCAGTTAGAGTTGGTGTTTGAGTACTGACTGGGTTTTGGTTGCTAAGTATCTGTGCTAACCAGGCTCTTCACAGGCTTACATTGGAGTATTTACATTGGAAAGTTTATGTATGAGATACTATCTGTGGTTGATGGGAACAGATTACAGAGACTCCATCATTGCTACTAGTGCTCACAAAAAGAAATTCTGAGGAAACAGAAACTTTTTTTCAGGCTTTAGTTGATGAAAGTTTCAGGCAAATTCAAACCAAAGGGTAGACTATGAAGCTGAGATTTTAAGGATCCCAAGAGTTTTAAGAACAGCTCCTTCCCACCCCAATATAAAATGTTTCTACCTATTCTGATATGTCCCAAATTGATCACTGAATGGACCTCAGCACAAGTGTAAATGTTACCACAGATAAACAGCATTAGCTCAATTTACCCCATTAGCTAGTCAACTAGCAGAACCCTGCGAGAACTGGAAAAATCAGTAAGTTCTAATGAATTAAAAGAAAGATCTGAGGTTTGGGATGCTACCCTGGACTGGTAAGACTAAAGTGGGAGGCTCTAGACTCAATCAAGTCCCCTGAACTCAGTGGAGTATATGTGGGTATCAAAGAAAGAGAGCACTGGAAGAGGAATAAAGACTAAATATATGTATTGGCTACTTTATAGTTGTTAAAAATTCAACTGAATACATTTTCAAGATCTTATAGTCTTTATTCAGCAATTCATGAATGGGGCAGTGCCCAATCTAGCAGACAGAAATGAATTCTGAGAAGCTACACAAAATGAAGCATTTTTTAACCAGGGTCACCCCAATCATTCAATAGAAAGGAAAAAATAAAATGAAACACTCTTATAGGCAGAAGGGATCAAGAACAAGGGAGTTATACTAGGAACAAAAGCAGGTTGATTATTGCCAGGTTCCTTTCCCTACAGGGGATAGCAGAGGCTTATTAGGCAAATTACCTAACTAATGCTGATCAGGTATTTCCTGATTGGCTGGTTTGATTTCATTTCTGGGACAGCGGAAACTATAATTAAGTCTCTGTGTGGTGATGTGGGGCTTAGAATAAACACCTCTATACTGGGCCTATTATCTGGTCTTGAGTATGCAGAACATGATGAAACCTGCTCAACTAAGAGGAAAATATAGGGTTAAGAGGAAGTCTCTTGAGCTCTTTTCCCTGAGGTTCATTGTAAATATGAGCTCATGCCAAGAACTGTGCTATATACTAACTTCGGATCAGTTTTTGAACTGCTCTTTGTGAATCACATATTGCACTGAAGACTTGACTAAAGAATAGCTAGAAATTTATACTTTCCCCTTTGACACACAAGGATATATTTTGGTTACGCCTCTCAAAATATTCAAATACTCAAACAAACTCGTTATGCTAGGGATGGAAGTTACAAGTTTAGACAATATTAAGGACCAATCTTTAAGTTACTTAAAAACCATATTAAATTATAACAGGGGGAATAGACCCTGGTGTGGAAGCAAAATATTATATGCTAATATTCCATTTGTTAGACATCTATCTTGCCTTCTAATCAAATAGCTTTGAGAATACATCTCATAATAAGAACCTCAGAAAGAGTAGAAAATAGTCATATTTCCTTAAAGCTGCAGACAAGCAGACATTATCCCATATGGTACAGCCAGTTCTTATAGAGAACTTATGACCTTCACCAAAGTATCAATCACACTCTCTTGTCCAATGTGAAGGCATGTGTTGGCAGCCGTCCCATCTGGTTTCAGGGACTGTAGCCTTTTGTCCCATGGCTAGAGCTGAGTGAAAAGTCTTTGGGGACATGAGCCACTAAGGAGACAGAACATTACCTGCAGGCAGAAGAGTAGCCCCTGCCTCCCTCACTTCCCCCTGCTTGGTGCAGGTAGATGACAGGTCAGCCAATGATGGGTAGATCCCTCAAAGGAGGAGAGACAACTTAAGATAGGCACTGTTGTGATGGGCCATCAGGGTAGGACTTAGAGGTCTTCAGAGAAGGGGCAGAAAGACCCTCACCCCTTGGTTTTGTCATAACCTGAGTCCTCAGTCTTTCTGCAAAAGTCTCCTAGTCTCTTGGCTGCTTTGCTCTCCCTGCCTGACTCAGCCTGGGAACTATATCAAAGACCTTGTACTGGATCAGAAGGCTCCCAGGGGTGAGTCTGGCCAGAGAAAGAATATACATTGTTTCCTCTGAGACCTGCTCTGCCCTATTGCTATGAAACAGACACCTGAGCTAAAGCCAACCCTGACCTGAGACTATTTCCTGTTTCTTCAACTATTATGTGTAAATGATGTCCGTAGCATTTTGAGTAATGGTTGATGAGCTTTGTGTGCATACTATGTATCTCTGAGCTAAACCCAATAAAAACACAGGGAAGAAGGTATTCAGGACCTTTCTCCTTTGAGGGACTGGTCACCTTTCCTCACCAAGCAAATCACATGTTGGGCATTTTTATTTCTCATCTGTGATGACTGGGGAGTTCTGCAGGTGGAGCCCTCCATCAAGCATATAAAAACTGTAATCTTATTCTAAATTTCTTCTGTTTAATAGACAAGTCTTTTAAGACTCCTGGACTTTTGAGTGTGTTGCTGTATGTCCTCTGTAAACAACCTTATAATTTTTAAAAGTCTATAATTCTGATTGGTAAACTTATGTAATAATTTTTTGCTCAGGTAATAACCTGTCTTTTCTTAAAGGTATAAATGGTTACAGGATTTCTTCACTAAGCATGAAGAGTATCATAATGTTCTTCTTTTCCCTTTATATATAAAACTGTAATAAACCCAGGATTCTGTTGTATTCCTTAGTCAAACCAAGAGTTTGACAGTCTTCATCCCATTTAAATTCACACCGCTAAGTGCTCTGATAGAGGATAAACTAAGAGTCATAACCGTCAACAGAAAATACCAGTTCTGTCTGAGGATGGGGACTTGAGAAAGCTTTACATAAGAGGCGAGATTTACTATGCTGTATTGGAGCTGTAAAATTTCTGCAAGCAAAGCAGAGGGAAAGGGTTGAGAAGACAGCCTTTCTGGTGGAATGAGTTCTAAAGCCTTGAAAACAAAGTACCTTTGGTTTAAACATTATTGCCTGTTTCAGTGTGGTAAGGAGTGGAAGTTGGTTACTGAATTAAGCTGAAAGAGTTGATTGGGTTGATTTATTAAACTCTTAATTAAGAGTTTAAAGTATTATAGCATTTACTTGCCTAGTTTACCTATATTTCACTTTTAAGAAATTTTCTCCTAAAGTGCTTAGTTTCAACTTTTTTTCTTTCCTAGCTTGCTATATATTATGTATTTATGATTTGGGTTCAGGAAAGGAAATTTTTACTTTGTACCCTGTTGTCCCCTAACTCTGATTGTCTGGCCTTAAGATTATGGGGACTAATAGATTCTTGGTTTTAAAATTAAAAATTGGAGTACTTGTAGCTTTTGGAGTGGTGCTATATAGCCATATAACTAACAGCTACAAGTGTTGAAGAAGCAAAGTCTGCATTAGGAGGAAAATTAGATGATGTGGGTGCCCTTTCCAACTCTGAAGCTTATGATTATATTGAATAACTTATTGATTAATAACAACACTAACAATCTTTCTTTTTTAAAGGATTAAGAATATCTTTACTAAAATTGCAAAAACAAAAATGTGCCTTTTTCCTAAAGGACACTGCTTCAAAGTGCTGTCATGCTGACTCAAGAATCATCTGTTTCACTCTTGAAAGTCATTGAGAACAACTTCAGCATAGTTGTCAGGTGACAGTAGCAGAAGAGTAGATGTGGGCAAACCATTAATAATAGCATTTAAGGAAGATGCCCAGAGCCACCAGCTGCAGGTCTGGGTGGGTTAAAAACAGACAGAGCTGTGGAACTGGGATTCATATCTAATTTTGAGGGTGTGGATCCCTGGATAACCTTGAAGATTTGATGGATCATTTGTAGCTACTTTAGACTTTCCTGGTGAATCGAGGTGCTTCATATCACGAGTAGAGTGTTTTCAGCTGAAAAGGGTGACATCCTATTCCTAAAAACTTAAAAAGAGTTCTGGAAAAAAATTCTTATGCATGACATACTACACTGATCTCAGAATATGTTGAAAATACTTTTGACCAAATCCACCAGGTCATTAGGTTCTGATAGATGCTGATAAATGGAGGAAGCATGATGACTGATGTTTTTCAGTTCAAGTTGATGGTGATCAAAGCATTGGGGTCAACATTATCACCCAGGGAATTCGAAGCAGACATAGCTGGTATGAGGCCAGCTGTTGCGTTTATAGATTCAGTGGTTTTCTGTAGCTTGAGCAACTTATGGTTCATTGTTGCGTGTCTCTCTCTCAGAACCTTCATTTCGAGGTTTTTCTCTATGAGTTGATGTTTATATTCAGAAACATTGGGATCGATGTTGATGACATTGCTGGTACAAGGCCAGCTGCCGCATTTAGACACTGAGTGACTTTCAGTAGCTTCAGCAACTTGTGCTTCATTGCTCCATTTCTGCCACTCAGAATCTTCATTTCGCGGTTTTGCTGTTCAAGTTGATGTTTATATTCAGAAGCTTTGTGGTGGATATTTTCAGCCAGGGAAGTTGAAGCAGGTGTAGCTGGTATGAGGCCGACTGCCACATTTAGACATTGAGTGGCTTTCTGTATGTCGAGCAACTTATGCTTCATTGCTACATTTCTACCTCCCAGAATCTTCACTTCGAGATTTTTCTGTTCAAGTTCATGTTTATATTTAGAAGCACTGGGGTCGATGTTTTCACCCAATGATGCTGATGACATTGCTGGTAGAAGGCCAGCTGCTGCATTTATACACTCAGTGGCTTTCTGTAGCTTCAGCAACTTGTGCTTCATTGCAACATTTCTTCCCCTCAGATTCTTCATTTCAAGGTTTTGCTGTTTGAGTTGATGTATATATTCAGAAGTATTGTGGTCGATACTATCACCCAGGAAAGTCAAAGCAGGCATAACTGGTATGAGGTCAGCTGCAGTGTTTATAGATTCAGTGGCATTCTCTAGCTTGAGCAACTTACGGTTCATTGCTCCATGTCTTTCTCTCAGAATCTTCACTTCGAGGTTTTTCTGTTTGAGTTCATGTTAATATTCAGAAGCACTGGGGTCGATGTTTTCACCCAGTGATGCTGATGATGTTGCTGGTACGAGGGCAGATGCCACATTTAGACATTCAGTGGCTTTCTGTAGCTTGAGCGGCGTATGCTTCATTGCTACATTTCTTCCTCTGAGAATCTTCATTTCCAGGTTTTGCTGTTTGAGTACATGTTCATATTCAGAAGCATTGTAGTTGATATTGTCACCCAGGGTAGTCGAAGGAGACATAGCTGGTATGAGAGCAGTTGCTAGGTTTATAGATTCGGTGGCATTCTCTACCTTGAGAATCTTATGCTTCATTGCTCCATGTCTTTCCTTCAGAATCTTCATTTCGAGATTGTTCTGTTCGATATGATGTTTACATTCAAAAGCATTGATGTCGATGGTTTCACCCAGTGATGTTGATGATGTTGCTGGTAAAAGTCCAACTGCCATATTTATAGATTCAGTGGCATTCTCTAGCTTGAACAACTTACGCTTCATTGCTCTGTGTCTTTCTCTCAGAATCTTGATTTCAAGGTTTTTCCTTTCAAGTTCATGTTTATATTCAGAAGCATTGGGGTCCATGTTTTCACCCAGTGATGCTGATGAAGTTGCTGGTAGAAGACCTGCTGTCGCATTGAGACATTGAGTGGCTTTCTGTAAGCTGAGCAACTTATGCTTCATTGCTACATTTCTTCCTCTCAGAATCTTCATTTCGAGGTTTTGCTGTTCAAGTTGATGTTCATATTCAGAAGCATTGTGGTCAATATTATCACCCAGGGAAGTCGAAACAGGCATAGCTGGTACAAGGCCAGCTTCCGTATTTAGACATTGAGTGGTTTCCTTTAGATTGAGCAATTTATACTTCATTGCTACATTTTTACCTCTCAGAATCTTCACTTCGAGGTTTTTCTGTTCAAGTTCATGTTTATATTCAGAAGCATTGGGGTCGGTTTTTTCACCCAGTGATGCTGATGTCATTGCTGGTAGGAGGCCAACTGCCGCATTTACACATTCAGTGGCTTTCTGTAGCTTGAGCAACTTGTGCTTCATTGCTACATTTCTGCCACTCAGAATCTTCATTTCATGATTTTGCTGTTCGAGTTGATGTTCATATTCAGAAGCATTGTGGTTGATATTATCACCCAGGGAAGATGAAGGTGACGTAGCTGGTTTGAGGCCAGCTGCGGTGTTTATAGATTCAGTGGCATTCTCTAGCTTGAGCAACTTATGCTTCATTGCTCCACATCTTTCTCTCAGAATCTTCACTTCCAGGTTTTCCCGTTTAAGTCCATGTTTACATTCAGAAGCACTGGGGTCAATGTTTTCACCCAGTGATGCTGATGACATTGCTGGTACAAGGCCAGCTGCCGCATTTAGACAGAGTGGCTTTCAGTAGCTTCAGCAACTTGTGCTTCATTGCTACATTTCTGCCACTCAGAATCTTTATTTCACGGTTTTGCTGTTCGAGTTGATGTTCATATTCAGAAGCATTGTGGTCGATATTATCACCCAGGTAAATTGAAGCAGGCATAGGTGATACAAGGCTAGTTGTCGCATTTATGGATATAGTGGCTTTCTGTAGCTTGAGAAACTTATGGTTCATTGCTTCGTGTCTTTCTCTGAGAATCATCATTTCAAGGTTTTTCTGTTCGAGTTTATGTTTATATTCAGAAGCCTTGGGGTCAATGTTTTCACCTGCTAATGTTGAAGGTGTTGCTGGTATGAAGCCTGCTGCTGCATTTACTGATTGAGTATGTTCCTGCAGGTTCTTTAATTTTTGCTTTTCAAGTATCTCTTTTCCTATGAACAGTTTGATGTCTAAGTCCCCTTTTATTAATAGATTGCTGTAAGCTGTAATCTCCTGCTTATTTTCAAGATCTAGATCAGTATAAAATATCATAAATCTTTTTACCTTTGGTCTTACAGATTCTTTAGTGGTCTCCACCTCCTTCCTTCTCAATTAATTTGACTCCTCTGTTTTGTATTCCGTCATCCTCGTATCTTTAGTGCACCTAGAGATGTGTTTATTAAAGGACACCACACTGTGGCTCATCTGCCGCAGGCAAGAGCCTAAGCTAGAGCTAAGGCCACCAAATCAGGAGGCCATTATTGCAGGTTTTAGGACTGACCTGGTCTGCTCTGCCAAAAGCATCCAGTGCCATTGAACAACTCTGCCAACTGTCCCAGAGGCAACTGTGCCTCTCTAACATAGCTAAGAATTAAATCACAATGACCTATTGCCAGGCAATTCTTGATTGCTGGGCCTCCCATGTGGGGGCAGTTGGGAAGAGGAGACTTGCCTTGGGCCTGACAGTATGCCCTTCTCCAGTGATATTTCCCCCACGGGCCTCCTCTGTTTCCTGAGGAGGAATTACACATTGTCTGATATTGTTGTCACACTACTCATGTTGTCTTACAGCTTGTGATTTCCACTTTTTTCACATTTGAGGTAGAATTGACACAGTGACACTCATCAATCTTAACAGCACAGTGGGGCTCATTTGGCAAATGTCCATGCCTGTGCATCAGCACCTACGCTGATAATCTTTCAGTTGCCATTCATAATGCCCACTACTCCAGAGCTGTCATTAGAGTTGTCTCAGAGTCATCCCACATGATGGCCTTGTGAGCCTTGCTTCAATCACTGATGTAGGAACTGACAAAGTAAGGAGAACATTTGCTCTGTTTGTATGTGACACCCCAGATTGGAAGATGTGGTGGTTAGAATTGGGAAAAATTAAAGTGAATATCTTAAAAGATAAACAGAATACACAGTGATAGATAAGTTAGAGGTGCATTTACATTTCTAACTAATGAAATCTAAGGTCAAAATAGTGTTATTTCTAAGGAGAGGACTCGAGAAAATACTTCACACAGTGGTGAAGGACTATTGTAAATCACAGTGGAAAATTGTCTACTGTACTATAGTTATAATAAGGGTTAATATTATAACATTGTAAATGTTTTCACTTAGATAGCTGCTATGCAGCATCAAGACTTTCTTTCCTCATTGGAAGTTTAAGACCCTACTTTCAAGAGTGATACTTTCTAGATTTAAAGCTGGGTCCTGCTACAAATTAATGTAATGTGGGCAGGTTATGTTACTATTTACTGATCTACAAAAGGAGTAAAAGATAGAGCCTGATTTATGCAGTGTTCTACAGATTAGGGTATAATATAAAGTGCTTAGCTCAGGAATTCATTTATAGGAAGTTTTCAAATACTATTATTAATTTTTAAATTAGAGTTCCGTATTATGGGTATCTGAATATTTATTATCTGTTAACTAGGAAGTTTTTAAAGTTAAAAATTCTGACCTATCACTTAAGTAGCTTTTGAGATCTTTATCTTTTTGATGGCAGAGTGTTCAGTCACATTACTAACCTGGCTGTAAGTATCATTAGGGAGAGCTGAATAACTGTAAATGGAAATTTTGTTTAACAGTATTTTCTTTATTCTAACTTGAAATAGTTCATGCTATCCTTCTCTATTCTAGCCCTTAATTATACAGTCAGTAGGAGGCAGAACACAGAGCATGGAGATAACAAAGACAGACACTGAAGGCAAAATTAAAGGTAAGATTTTGAACAAAATTTTCATAGTAGGAGTGAAATGTGCTCAAATATATTATTATATTTGTTGAAGACATCTGTCAACAATGTACGACTTAATAGGGTATTACATCCTGCTACACAGAAACACCATGAAGGCAAGGATCTTAATATGCTTATTCTCTGATGTTACCCCCCCACACACACACTTACACATGGTCAGAACAGTGCCTAGAGCATAGTAGCACTTAGTAGCTATTTGAATGATTAATGAAATTGTTACTTAATTCAACATACAGTATTGACCGAAATTATTAAATTCATTTTAATAGCACCTAGTGTACATTTCTTCGCACAAAATAGACTTAAGTATTTGTTGAATCAATTTATATAAGCTACATAATTTGCATTCCTTATTTTAGCTAAGGAAGAATAAAGGATGTTATTTGCCTACAAACTCCTAATGAAGATGAAATTCATTTTAAAGAGGAAGAAATAATCCATTTGATAAGTAAAGTATTTCTCAGTTTTTCACTGAATCATGTAATTTATTCATACAAAGATTTCTCAATATTCTAACATTTTCCCTAGAATGTAAACTCTGTAAGACCTAAGACTTTGTCTTGTTTGTTTCTGCGCCCTGAGAACCTGGCACATAGTGGGTGCTCAGAAAGTTCTTTTAGTTTCCTTTTTTGAGAAAACTTTTATTGCCTATCTTTGTTATGACTCACACATTGGGAATTATTTTTACCATCATGCAGTGTTTTTTCTCTAACCCTAACCCCCCTCCAGGTTTCTGGCCTCACTTCTTCCACCTCATTCCTTTTTTCCCACCTAATGTTTCTTGTATTGTTTGTAATATAAAAGGACAAAGAAAAAATAAACAATTTAAATGTCCCTCAACATGTAAATGGTTATGAAACTTCATACTGTATAAAATGATGCTGCAATTTAAAAGAATGAGGTAGTTTTATAACTTGAAATAAATTAA
>CM052542.1:126809723-126982748 GCA_028533065.1 Trachops cirrhosus
CAAAAGAAAAAGAAAACCCAGTAGTGTTGGGATATGGGCAGAATCCTATAATTACTATTTGCAATAGAGCAAAATTATTAATATTTTGTTTCTGGTGTAATCCTATAAAATAGTTTTTCAAATTTCTTCCAGATGATTGAATGTATATAATTTTTAATATGCCCATAGTTTGGACTAATTTCTCACAGGGGATGGCACTAGGAAGGAATTGAAGATCCTGTTAATTTCTGAGACAAATAAATAATGTGATTAATTTTTAGTATATAATGTGTTGAGAAAAATGTTACTTAGGACACAATTTGGAAATTTGTATTCTCTCTGCATCCTCCTCTCCCATTTTCTTTCCTTTTCCCTTCTCCTCTCTGAACTTTTATGATTGTAAATTAAATTTTAAAATCCATTTATTTAAAATGAATTAAACCCAATTTATAACTACTGCTAGAAGCAATATATGAGGAATATTTTCTGTTAGGATGACCTCATGATTTGTTTAGGTCTTATTTTTTTTCATGTAAAAATAATGAAATACAATAGTTTCCTATTTTATAATATTTTTCCTTATTTAAAAATAATCCCTACTATCTTAATTATTCTTCATTG
Organism: Trachops cirrhosus; assembly: GCA_028533065.1. NCBI lineage: Eukaryota > Metazoa > Chordata > Mammalia > Chiroptera > Phyllostomidae > Trachops > Trachops cirrhosus. Next base: position 126,810,324 of record CM052542.1, read on the forward strand.
TGCATTTTAGGAGACTAGAAAAACTGGGTGATGGGAGGGTAAGACACAGTCTTTGCCTTCTTATAGAATTTAATATTTCTACATCATTCCCACAGTGAATAAAGTGAGGCTGAGTCATTCATCAGTGATCTTTTGCTTTTCCACAACTTGATCCCTTTTATCCCCTACGGAGGAATGGATCTAATTTAGTTTTTAAAATATGGAGAGGGAAAGAGAGTTAGAAAGAAGACACACAGAGCAAGACAGTCTACCATATGTGATTAAAGCCAATGCAGAAATCTCTAACCTTTTCAGTCTTTCATTTAGTTAGGTAAATTACTAGAGGTTACTCTTTGGAGGCTTACAGTGTCCAAGGACCTTCCTTTGCTAAATTTCATTCACTATTGATTCAGCATTCAGTGTGATTTATGTTTTTATACTTTCCTTTTCTTTTTCTTTTTAATATATTTTATTGATTATGCTATAACAGTTGTCCCATTTTCCCCCCTTTGCCCCCTTCCACCTGGTGCCCTCCATTCCCCCAGCAATACACACCCCTTCATTCATGTCCATGGGTCACACATATAAGTGCTTTGGTTTCACCATTTCCTATACCTTTCTTAATATCCTCCTGTCTATTTTGTACCAACCAATTTGTACGTCTTATTCCCTGCACCTTTTCCCCATCCTCCCTCTTCCCCACCCAAACTGATAACCCTCCAAATGACCTCCATATCTATGATTTTGTTCCTATTCTGCTTGTTTGCCTAGTTTGTTTTTTAGGTTCAGTTGCTAATAGTTGTGAATTTATTGCCATTTTAATGTTTACAGTTTTGATCTTTTTCTTAAATAAGTCTCTTCAAAATTTCATATAATAATGGCTTGGTGACGATGAACTCCTTTAGCTTTACCTTTTCTGAGAAGCACTTTATCTGCCCTTCCATTCTAAATGATAGCTTTGCTGGATAAAGTAATCTTGGTTGTAGGTCCTTGCTTTTCATCACTTTTAATATGTCTTGCCTTCTTGCCTGAAAATTTTCTTTTGAGAAATCAGCTGACAGTTTTATTGGAACTCTCCTGTAGGTAACTAACTTCTTTTCTTTTGCTGCTTTTAAGATTCTCTCTTTATCTTTAACCTTTGGCATTTTAATTATGATATGTCTTGGTGTGGTTCTCTTTGTGTCCATCTTGTTTGGGACTCTCTGTGCTTCCTAGAGTTGCATGTCTATTTCCTTCACCAAATTAGGGAAGTTTTCTGTCACTATTTTTTCAAATAAGTAAGTTTTCTATTTCCTGCTCTTTCACTTTTCCTTCTGTCACCCCTGGAGTTAGAATGTTGGTATGTTTGAAGTTGTCCCAGAGGCTGTTTAGGCTATCCTTAGTTTTTCAGATTCTTTTCTTCTTGCTGTTCAGATTAATGCTTTTTTCTTCCTTATATTCCAAATCATTGATTTGATTCTCGGTTTCATCCACTCCACTGTTGATTCCCTGTATATTTTTCTTTATTTCACTTAATGCAATCTTCATTTCTGCCTGGGTCTTTTTTATGCTGTTGAAGTATCCATTGAGTTCCTTGAGCATCCTAATATCCAGTGCTTTGAACTGTGCATCTGATAGATTGCTTATCTCAATTTTGTTTAGTTCTTTTTCTGGAGTTTTGTTCTATTCTTTGATTTGAGCCATATTTCTAATCTCTTCATTTTGGCAGCCTCCCTATATTTGTTTCTATGTATTAGGTAGAGCTGCTTTGACTCCCTGTCTTAGTAGTATGGCCTATTGTATAAAAGCACAGTAGGTTGGATGGAGTAGAGCCTTAGGTAATCACCAGGGTATGCCAACCTGTGTGAACCAGGTTGATGATGTCTCTGATATGGTGTGGACACTTTGTGGCTCTGTGTGGGGAAGGCTCCAAAAGGAGACAAAGCCACTGCGTGGCCTCTGGAGTTTTTTCTGGGAGGAAGCTGTCCCCTGGTACTCACCCTAATGCCAAATGCTTCTTTCCCATATGCCACTGGTGCCCTTCCAACTGCTGCCCCAGTGCTGGAGCCCAGATAGAGTCCTTGTAAGTCCTAAGTCTGTTGTGGACCCTTTAAGAGGAGAGTCCTAAGAATTCTGTGGTTTCTTCTGCTGCCCAAATCCCCACTGGTTTTACAGCCAGAAGTTATGGAGACTTATCTTCCTGGGACTGGAACCCTTGGCTGTGTGGTCTGGTATGGGCCTGGGATCCCTCACTCCTGAGGTATCCTACCAATTTTTACCAATTTTTATCCATACATCGGTGTAGGACTGCCCATTCCACATGTCTGCGCCTCTCTGCCTCTGTGTGCATTTCTGCCTCTCCTCTCCTCCTACCCATCTGGATGAATACTACTTCTTTAATTCTTTGGTTGTTGGGCTTCCATATAGCTCAATTTTCTGATGATTCTGGGTGATAGCTGTTTTGTAGTCCAATTGTAATTTTTGCTGTGGTTGTGCAAGGAGGTGAGCCATGTTTACCTAAGCCTCCAACTTGACCTTTACTTTTCTTAGTAAACACATTCTCTTTTGCCTTTTGTTAGATGTTTTTATAACATTAATTATCAGTTATTTTTAATTTGGAAAACCCAAACTCACATACTTGGGAATGTGTCTCAAGTTTTTTAAGGTATTAAGTGAAGTCTTAAAAATAAGTGCTTTCACATCTAAGAGAATTTGAATAAACTGAGGAAAAACAGATCTTTGTCTTTAATCTTCTCTTTGAGAGTTCTGGAGTCAAGAATGAAAGCTAGATATATTTATTAGCTACTTTATTGTTTTTCTTTTAAAACAAAGTCTCTTGCTCTCCCTTTCCCTGCCACACCTCTTTCCCCATCAAATTCAGCTGTTAAAAGATAGGGAAATGGGGCACAGGAATCTTAAACTAGGGGTGCAGAGCAGAACATTTCTACTTAATATTAAGAATTTGTAAGAATAAACAAATGGGACTCCATCAAAATAAAAAGCTTCTGCATGGCTAAAGAAAAAAATCAGTAAAATGAAAAGGGAACCAACCATATAGGAAAATATATTTGCAAGTGATAACTCAGGCAAGGGTTTGATCTCCAAAATATATAAAGAACTCACATGACTCCAGTCCAGGAAGACAAAGAACCCAATTAAAAAATGGGCAAAGAACCTGAACAGACACTTCCCCAAGGAGGACATACAGAAGGTCCAGGGACATATGAAAACATGCTCAGCATCACTAGCCATCAGAGAGATGCCAAGTAAAACCCACAGTGAGATACCACTTTACACCAGTGAGAATGGCCATCATAAACAAATCAACAAACAACAAGTGCTGGTGAGGTTGTGGAGGAAAGGGAACCCTAGTGCACTGTTGGGAATGCTGACTGTTGTAGCCACTGTGGAAAACAGTATGGGATTTCCTCAAAAAACTAAAAATGGAAGTGCCTCTTGACCTGACAATTCTACTGCTGGGAGTATACCCTAAGAAACCTGAAACACTAATTCAAAAGCACCTATGTATACCAATGTTCATAGCAGCACAATTTACAATAGCCAAATGTTGGAAGCAACCTAAGTGCCCATCCATAAATGAGTGTATCAAAAAAGTATGATGCATTTACACAATGGAATACTACACAGTAGAAAGAAGGAGCTCCTACCCTTTGTGGCAGCATGGATGGATCTGGAGATTATTATGCTAAGTGAAATAAGCTAGGAGGTGATAGACAAATACCATATCATCTCACCTACAAGTGGAACCTAATCAATAAAACAAACAAGCAAGCAAAATATAACCAGGCGCACTGAAATAAAGAACAATTTGACAGTAACCAGAGGGGAGGTGGAAGGGGATAATGGCGGGAAAGTGGGTAGGGTCATCAAGGAACATGTATAAAGGACACATGGACAAAGCCAAAGGGAGGTAGGATGGAGGGTGGGAAGTGGGGATGGCTGGACTGGGTGGGAATGGTGGGGGGAAAATGGAGACAACTGTACTTGAACAACAATAAAAAAGAGAGAGATATATATTATAGAATTTGTAGGTTTATCTACACTGATAATTTTTAAAATATATGAATTTTGTTCAAGGAGGTATTTGTTCTAATAGAATAAATTTTTGTCAGTGAACTTTTATGGAGTTGTTAGAATCTTGTTTTGTAATTTGTTGACAGGGATGAGATGAGGAGATATGTTCATAGAATTTTGATTATTAATTATCAGAATCTATTTTAACTATATTTAACATGTAAGCATTCAATTGTTTTCACCATTGTTATTTTAGCAACACAGATTAAATTGTACATTGCACTGTCAACTCAGGAAATGAATATTTATGTTCTTGTTATTAATATTAAAACATGACATGTTGTAACTTATTAAGTGACCTAAATATTTTGTGTGTGTGTATAAATGGCATTGAGACAGAGTAGAATAAAAATATACTGAAGTACTTTAAAAAACAAAAAAAACCATCACCCCTTCCTAACAATCCAGGTATGTATGAAAGAAAAAATGTTATTCAGTTTGCTGATTTCATATTTTTAAGTTCTAACATGGTGAAATCAGTTCTTCTATAAACTATCTTTATTAGCAAAAAAACCCCAAATATATGTGCTATATGAAATTTTTAGAAATATATAAAAATTGATATTCATATACATTAATACCTGTCAACATTTTTTAAAGTACAAACTATATAAAATAGACTTCTATGTCATTTAGAGTTAAGAAAATCAACTAATTTTACATCTACTGAGAAAACTTAAGATATTGATCTAACAAATTATTCTACCTTTTCAGATAAATCCATTTGTTACTGTCTCAAAAAAAAAATACTGATTACTTATACACTCTTCCTTGAGAAAGTGTATAGGGATTAAACAAACTAGAATTTATATTTTAAAACAGTTGACTTAAACAAACCTAGAAGAGTTTTCCAAAGTGGTTTTAAAATCTAACTCTTTGTCTATTTCTATGAGTTCTAGCCTCCAATTCCAATTTTTACAAATGCAGTACAATTATTTGAAAGGTTTGCTGTTTTTTAGAATAATGGAACTCTTTTCCTCCTCCATGGTTTCAGCTTTGTATTTGCTGACCTAATCCCAGAGCAAGAAAAGCATAAGTTAAAGGTAATTTTTATAGAAGATAATGTTGAAGGTTTTTTAGACACTAGTTAAATGTGGCTTTTAGGGACTCCTGGTCAAGATGGCAGCCTAGGCATACATGACTCGCCTCCTCACACAACCACATTAAAATTATGTGTAAAATACAGAACAACCATCACCCAGAATTGTCAGAAATCAAGTTGAATGGAGGTCTGACAACTATGGAATTAAAGAAACCGCATCCATCCAGACTGGTAGGAGAGATGCAGATGTGGAATGGGTGGGTTCCTCACCCACATGTGGTGGATAAAAATTCAGGAGGGATATGGTGACAGCAAGGAGTCCCAGCCCCACACCAGGCCCACAGTCCAGGATTCCAGTGCAGGAAGATAAGTCTCCACAACATCTGGCTGCCAACACCAGTGAGGATTGAGGGAGTGGCAGAAACTTCTGGAGTCCCAAGCAGTTCCTCTTAAAGAAGCTACATATAGACTTACCTACTTAGACTCAATCACTTAAGCTCCAGCACTGGGGTAACAGCTTGAAAGATACCAGTGGCATACAGAGGGTAACTTCAGTGTCTGGCATCAAGGTGAGCTAAGGCCATTGTCCCTTTTCTAAACCCACTACCCACAGAGCTAGCAAGCTGGTGCCATATCTGATACTCCATCAACCTGGTTAACAGTGCTTGACCCAGCTCGGAGATCCCCAGACACTGCCCCACACTAATTACAGACCCATCCAAGCTGCTTTTCCATATGAATGGCTGGATTTGGCTCATGCTTACAGCTTCCTAAATCCTATCAAACAAGCAGCACCCAGTCTCAGTGAGCCCCAGGCGGGCACTAGCAGCAGCCAGCCTAGATTCACAGTTTGGCTTTGCCTGGGAATCTCCAAGTCCAGCAAAAGTAGGAGACATCTCAAATTGCTGTATAGCTCAAGAACAGTGGCCCCAGAAAAAACACAGGTGGGGGCTGACCTTGGCCTGCACCATCTGAGAAACCCCAGGGCCTGCACAACCAGTGGACAGCCACAGACCACATTGGAGAACCACCACCCTGCCCCTGCACAGCTGATCCTCCACAGAGGGAGGAGGTTGGTAGTAAGTGGTCACAGTCAGTCTTTGCAGCTGACTGACCTGGTCAAATCCCTCCCATTGACCTGCCAAGGCAATCAAGCCTCAACTAGAAGAGAAGGGTGTACTCAGCCCACACCAAGAGTACACCCCAATTACCCAGCTTGGGTGATAGGTGGGGCTATGCTACTGGATCCTGCAGGACACCTCCTACGTTAGGCCACACTATCTAGACATGGAGTCAAAGCAGCTCTATCTAATATAGAAACAAACACAGGGAGGCTGCCAAAATGAGGAGACAAAGAAACATGGTGCAAATGAAAGCACAGATCAAGACTCCAGAAAAAGAGCTACACAAAATGGATATAAGCAATCTATCAGACTCACAGTTCAAAACACTCATAAGATTGCTCAAGGAACTTAGTAAGGACCTCAACAGATAAAAAAGATATCCAGTCAGAAACAAAGGATACACTAACTGAAATAAAGAACTATTTACAGGGAAACAACAGTAGAGTGGATGAAGCTGAGAAGCAAATCAATGATTTGGAACATAAGGAAGCAAAAAACAACCAATCAGAACAACAATAAGAAAAAAAGAACCTAAGGAAACTGAGGATAGTATAAATAGCCTCTGGGACAACTTCAGAAGGTCCAATACTCACATGGTAAGCATGCCAAAAGGAGAAGAGAAAGAGCAAGAAATTGGAAATCTACAGAAGAGAACATTCTTTTTTTTTTCTTTCAGAAATTTTTAAAAAATGGATCCTTCTTTTAAGAACAACTCCCCTTTGCAACAGCATGGGTGGAACTGGAGAGCATTATACTAAGTGAAATAAGCCAGGCAGTAAAAGACAAATACCATATGCTCACATTTAAGTGGAACCTAATCAACAAAACAGGCATGCAAAATATAACCAGAGACATTGAAATTAAGAGCAATCTGACAGTAACCAGAGGGGAGGTGGGAGGAGATAATGGGGGGGAAAGGGAGAGGGTTTTCAGGCACAACTATAAAGGACACATGGATGAAACCAAAGGCGGTGGAAGCAGGGGAGGGAGGTGGGGATAGCTGGAGTCGGGAGGAGGTGGGGATGGCTGGGGTGGGGGAGGAGGTGGGGGTGGGGGAATATGCAGACAACTGTACTTGAAAAGCAATACAATAGTTTTAAAAAAAAGAAAAGAAAACAATAAATTCTCTTATTTAAGAAAAAAAGAACATCTAAGGTTTATAAATGTTTGACTTTCAAATACCCAACACAAATTAGGTTTTATAGACAATAAGCAATTGCCTATTGCTTTCCTAAATGCCTGTCTGAACTACAGCCTTGATATTCTGAATAAGCAATCCTACAATCCTGAAAAAAGGAAATGGTCTACCCCAACATCTCTTTCTACCTTCTTTTTTCTCTCAGACTTTCATTTTCTTACTGATAACAATTACCCTTAATCTATCACAGGAATATAAAAATAACTCCTAAGTTTTCCACTCTTTTTCAGCACATGCACACTTATAACACCAATACATGACCTTAAATGTATAATTTAACCTCATACACCCTGTTTGCTCATCTATAAAAGGGGATAATGGTAACCTAAAAAGGTTCGAAAGCTTTTTGCAATAAAGTATGTAAAGGTTTTAGCATAATCCTTTCTATTTGGCAAGTGCATCATATGGTAGTATTATCTATATTATTATCTTCATCAATGTCCCCTCATTAATTTCTGATTTTAATAATTTGTGTATACTCTCTTTTTTCTTTAGTTAACCCAGCTAAAGATTTGTCAATTCAGTGATCTTTTCAAAGAACCAATTTTTGGTTTCACAGATTCTATTTTATTCTATTTTATTCTATTTTCTATTTCATTTTTTCCTTTCTCTTTATGGCTTCAAACCCCATTGAATACAGTATATTCAGGAATTAATTTTTCCTCAAATGATTAAACTGTAAGAATAAATAAGTACTTTGGGGTCATGAGGCAAAGAGCAGCCTATTTGTTAGATTTACTGTTTAAATCCCTATGAATAGCTCTCATATAATTCACAGTAGAATATTACTACATCCTGATGAAGTTGTTTAGAAAGGCAAGAGATCACGGGGGAGAACTACTCTACACTAAATGGGAAGGCCATCTTCTATTTTGTGAGACTTGTGACAGACTGAAAGATTGCAATACCGTGGGCCCTGTGGGTATTTACAGGAAAAGGTAAAATCAAGCCGCTCATTTCTAGATCATTATGTCATCATGAGAACTTGGTCTGTTTCTGAATAAAACAAGCATGACAAGAACCATCTGTTATCCCATGAATGTTGATTTTTCCCCTTGAGAAAAGAACATTGATCTAAATGTTCCACAACTTATAAAGTGGGTTCCACAACTCTCCCCAACGATGTGGCTCATACGTTACTAAGACTGACTTTCCAAAGGTCTGCTCAGAAGAGTTGCCTTCTCTCTGATTTTCATTTGCAGCTCTTGCTTAGTTTTCACACTTCACCTTACCTGATCCAGATAATTTCTATCACCAAATATCTCATTTTACCCACCTACCCAGTGCTTCCTATGCTTTATAAATCATGATTTTTCTGAGTTAGAGACCCAAGATCATGTCTAAGGAGATGGGATTTTCTGTTATTCTCAACAGATAACTTCAGCAAAAATCAGAAAAGCATGAGAAAACATCCTACAAATTAAGTGAGGTTAATGAGTACTTACCTAAGTTGGGAGGCTTTCTGCAGAAAATAAGAAAACACTGGCTTAAACAATAAAGACATATATTACCTTTGATGAAAGGAAGCCCACAGTAGGTATACTCCAGGTTTAATTGATCAGTTCAATAGCATCATCAAGGAGTCACGTTTTCCACTTTGCCATCTTATTGTGTTGGCTTTGTTTTTAAGCTGTCTCCTCCATGGTTGCAAGATGGTTGCAGCAGGTCTTGTCATTACATTTGGACATGCTAATGTCCAAGGCAGTTGTCTCTTCCTTCTGTGTATCTTCCTATCAGATTTTAAGAATAAAGTTTTTTAAGATAATATTTGAAATTACTGGCATCTCTGTGCTTGCTATCAATCTCTTTCATCTTTCCAAATGATCAATAGTATCTATTAAAAACAAAATGTCTGTGTAAAATAATTTATTTTCATAAAGTTCATGGAATAGTTGTTGAGTGAATAAGGGATTTTTAGGATCGGGATGGGGAGAGGGGTGCATAGACTAATGGAAGATGAGAAGCTAGTGGGCTTAAGTTCAGTAGGAACACAAGTTTAGAGCCAAAGAGTAAAAGTTTTGAGCTAGGACTTCTTGGTCTCTTCATTTTTTTACCTCCTTACTTCTAAGAGATTTGTATTTTATAAATTTCCTTTGCTAATAATAAATCTCATAACCTCATTTAATCAATCACTACTGGACAACCTTCACAATATCCATTTTAGCATTTCATTCACTGAATACCATCTCCTTCTGTTCTAGTATATTTTACTGTGCAACTGCAATGTTCCTTTGACTTAGTAAGATCTCCAATTCACACCCTACAAGGTGTTGGCTCTTCATCACCCCATCATTTGTCTCTTTTTTAGAACAAAAAACTTCCCAACTGCCCAGTAAACTGACCCTCATATCTCAATGGCCAGAACTGAGTCATGTGCTCTTTTTAAATCAAAACTGGTGAGAAAAATATAGTTACCCGGATTGGTTTAAAATGATCAGGATTATTTCCTGAGGTAGGGATACAGAGATCTTCCTGAGATATGAATGCATGCACCTAGATTCCAAGAAAAAAGAAGAAATGTTGGGTGGTTAACCAATAGTAACTGCTATAGTATTATACATAAAATTTATCCTTTTAATTGCAGCTACAAGTGAGAGTTTTTGAACTCACTGTTCATTTGTCAAGAATAGGGTAGATATCAGGAGAAGAAACACAAATATAGCTATGTTTCTGTCAATCACATTCTAGAACTAGTTTTCCTAAATTCTTGTTGGATGACTTTAAGTAAGGCATCTAACCTCTGTCTCAATTTCCACATCCAAAGTGATGTAAATATTGTTCTGTCGTGGGATAGCTGAAAGTGTAACTAACACACTTTTTTGCATTTAACATAAATGCAAAGTAATTGCATTTCCACATTTTAGCTGCCCACAATGCCTGTTTTATTTTCATGTATTCACTCATTCATACCAGTTTTCAACAAGTATTTGCTCATGGTCTACTTAACGTAAGATATTGGATGAACATTTTGGAATCAAAAAAGTTTTCATCATGTCTCTGCATCTAAAGTATCAATCAAGAATGACTTTGCAGTAACTATTTTATCTCTTGGAGTACAGAATGAGATGAGGCAGTGAAGGATGTAATATGAGAAAGATAAAGCAGGGACTTCTGGTCAAGATGGAGGTGTAGGTGAACATACTTTGCCTCTGTGCACAACTCTAGCAAAAACACAACTAGACTACAAAACAAATATCACCCAGAACTGTCAGAATATTGAGCTTTGTGGAAGTTCAACAAGCAGGGATTTAAAGAAGCCACATTCATCCAGACACGTAAGAGGGGCAGAGAGGCGTGAAAAGGAGGAGAGCTACAGAAAGACACAGAGATGGGAACAGACAGTCCCACATCCACGTCTGGTGGATAAAAATTGACAAGGATACCTCAGTTGTGAGGGATCCCAGCCCCACACCAGACCACCCAGCCCAGGGTTCCCGCACCAGGAAGATGAGTGCCCATAAATTCTGGCTGTAAAAACCAATAGGGTCTGAAACTTCCTTTGTTTTGGGGCAGTGAAAGAAACTGCAGGATTCTCAAGAGACACCTCTTAAAGGGTCCACAACAGACTTGGGTCTCACACAGAGCTACCCGCTCTGGGATTCAGCACCAGGGTAACAGGTAGAAGGGCACCAGTGGGCATACAGGGAGAAATTGAAATGTGAGTGCTAGGAGACGGTTACTTCCTGGGAAAACCTCCGGAGGCCAGGCAGTGGCATTGTCCCTTCTTCTAGCCACCCCCACACAATGCAGCAGACAATGACATGGGTTATCCCACCCTGGCAATTACCTAAGGCTCTGCCCCATCCAACTTACAGGTGTGCTTTTCTACAATAGGCCATGCTACTGAGACAGGAAGTCAAAGCAGCTCTACCTAATACACAGAAACAAACACAGGGAGACTACCAAAATGAGAAGACAAAGAAACATGGCCCAAATGAAAGAACTCCAGGAAAAGAACTAAGTGAAATGGAGATAAGCAACCTATCAGATGCACAGTTCAAAACACTGGTTATTAGGATGCTCAAGGAACTCATTGGGTACTTCAACAACATGAAAAAGACCCAGGCAGAAATAAAGGTTGCCTTAAGTGAAATAAAAAAAAAAATCTACAGAAAACCATCAGTGGAGGGGAGGAAGCTGAGAATTAAATCAACAATTTGGAACCCAAAGAAGGAAAAAGCATTCAATCAGAACAGCAGGAAGAAAACAGAATTTAAAAAAAAACCCGAGGATAGGCTTAGGAACCTCTGAGACATCTTTAAATGTACCAACATCCAAATCAAAGGAGTGCCAGAAGGAGAGGAGAAAGAGCAAGAAACTGAAACTTTACTTGAAAAAATAATGAAAGAAAACTTACCTAATTTGGTGAAGGAAACAGACATACAAGTCTAGGAAGCACAGAGTCCCAAACAAGATGGACACAAAGAGGACCACACCAAGACACATCATAAATAAAATGCCAAAGGTTAAAGATAAAGAGAATCTTAAAAGCAGCAAGAGAAAAGCAGAGAGTTACCTACAAAACAGTTCCCTTAAGACTATCATCTGATTCTCAGAGGAAACTTTGCAGGCTAGAAGGGACTGGCAAGACATACTCAAAGTGATGAAAACCAAGGACCTAAAACCTAGATTACTCTATCCAGCAAAGCTATCATTTAGAATTGAAGGGCAGATAAAGTGTTTCCCATACAAGATAAATCTAAAGGAATTCATTGTCACCAAGCCAGTATTATATGAAATGTTAAATGGAATTATATAAGAAAAAATAATATCAGAACTATAAACATTAAAATGGCAATAAATTCACAAATATCAGTAATTGAATCCAAATAAACTAAGCAAACAAGTAGAACAGGAACAGAATCATAGACATCGAGATCATTTGGGATGTTACCAGTTGTGAGGGGGAAGGGGAAGAATGAGAGGAAAGGTGCAGGGATTAAGTAGCACGCATTGGTAGCTACAGAATAGATGGGGGATGTTAAAAGAACAGTATAGGAAATAGAGTAGCCAAAGGACTTATATTCATGACCCATGGACATGAACTAAGGGAGAGGACTGCTAGAGGGAATGGGGGTACCAGCTGTAGGGGGTGCAAAGGGGAAAAATTGGGGCAACTATAATAGCATAATCAATAAAATATATTTAATAAAAAAGATAAAGGGTGGTAATGAGGGGTGTTATTTGTGGAACCATAATGCTTGCTTCAATTGGAGCATGAACTGTCCTATTTACAAAAGTGCCTGCAGCCAAGTATGTATGTCTACACGTGTCTACATTGCTTTTCTAGGTTAGGTATTGTTGGGTTTTAATATTTACTGATATGTAATAGTAAATATTAAGTAGACAAACCAACAATATGGGTTTATGCTATAATATTACAGTTAACAGCTCTGACCAGGGTCACTCAGTTGGTTGGGCATTGTCCTGCAAGGAGAGGTTGCTAGTTCAGTTCCTGGTCACAGCACATGCCTGGGTTGCAGGTTTGATCCCAAGTGAGGGCATTTACAAGAGGCAACAAATTGATATTTCTCTCTCACATCGATGTTTCTCTCCCTCTCTTTCTCCCTGCCTTTCCCTCTCTCTAAAAATAAAGTAAAAAAATATTTTTTAAAAATAGTGAACAAAACTGAAAGAAAATTGGTTCACACACAGACTAGTGAAACAATGTGAAATTGACATTAATGGACTAAGAGAAAAAACAGCTTTTCTAATGAAGAACTAATAAAGAAAGAACTTTTGTTCTGAAAGTTCTTCATTCTTTCGAATGATAAGGAAATACTGATGACTTTAAACCCAGCTGACCAATTGTGGTAAAGATCCAATAGCTCAAAGGGATTTTTCAATTTTGGAATACTCACATTTCTGAAAAAAAGGTGTTTAAACACAATTGCTTTTTTTCTATGCTTCTTCTGAAAAAATACAGGGGAGAAGAATTTTTACCAGGATTTGGAACCCATTATTTACCTTTGTGATGGAATAACAATGTATTTTGAATAAAGGGGACTTCTGGAGAAAATTGTTTCTAAGCAACAATGCTGGTTTGTGTAGGAAAATCTTTATAGAACAGGGTTAGAAGGTGAATAGTTACAGTTTATCCCTATTAAATGGGAATAGCAAAGCATAGAAAAAATATTGGTAATTTAAACTTATCATAATTTTGTATCTGGTTTCTCAAGCAGTTCTGTCAATTTAGAACCAACATTTGACAGGAAGGAAGAGTTCCCAACATCAAAACACTAGGATGTGTCAGACCACTAGAAGAGAAGTTTTGTTACTACAAAATAACTCCCTTAGCAGGGTATAATGGAGAAGGTAAAACAGCAGGTCACCCCATTGCTGTTGTGTGTTCAGTGAAGTTCTATTCATAAACTGAAACACAACTTAAACTCAGCTTAGCTTTGATATGCTGGGAAACAATGTAGTGGTGAGCTGTCAGTGATGGTGTGGTTCCTTTTGAGCAGCGCTATCTCGTGTAGTCTGTGGAGCTTGTGATCTATGCAGCCTCCACATTTAAGCAAGGTTGAAGGTACTACTGTTGAAATATGGATCACTCCAGCCCTGTCCATGCACATAGGCAACTCTTCTGTTAGCTTCTTCTGTGATAATAAAAAGTACTAAATCAATAACCAGCAAAGGAAAGATGAAACGTTAGGGCAGTAGGATACTAGAGTTAAAACCGTCTTGGCACAAACTTAGTTATTTAATGCAGTTGTGAGATAATAGATATCTATGAAAAACTGGCTGTTTGTTAGTTTTCTTGATTAAAGGAGAAGTGATAATAAGAAATACTCTAATGCTGCTTAAAAGTAACTGATACTTACGGGCCAGGAACGATTCAGTGTTTATATAAAACGTACAATTTAATCCTCTCAATAGTCCCACGGCATAGGTATTATCCCCACTCTACAGAAGAAAATAAATTGAGGCAAAAGAGTTTAACTTGCTGAAGATCTCACAGACAGTAAATGATGGGCATGGAATTCAGATACCAGAAAGTCTAACTTTAGAAACCAAGTTCTTATTATGTTCTGTGTTTACACAGACAATCTACCCATTTCCCCACAAAATTTAGCTTTTTCCTTTATTGTTTCTTCATCAGAAAACCATCTTTTAAAATAACCCCTTAAAGAGTATAGTCAATTGTTATAACTTAAAATACTATATATGACATCATGCAATCTTAAAACAGAATGCCTACTTTAGAAGTCCTATGAATAATTTGGCAAAAATAATCCATCCTATTTCTTTAATGTAGTAGATCGAATAAAAAAGAAATTCTATTTAAGACAAATTAAAATAATGTAGAACAGAGTTCAACTTTTTTTCTTTTCCACTCTGATAGACACAACAGAATCAAGTACTCCAATCTCAGATCCTTAGAGTTGACCATCCAACTTTTAACTTTCCTATTCCTCTCAAATCCTTTCCCATTACTTTCCCATTTCTCTCCACTGAAAATCTAAGCCATTCCCAAATTCTGTAAGATTTAGCTCTCATTCCCTTCATTGCCCCATCTCTTCTGACAATTTTTGCATGCTGTGTCACTGTGGAAATAGGCTACAAGGCTTGAAATCCATGAATTTTCTCCTGCTAGACTAACAAATTTACCCACATATGGACCCATCTTTCTTCTCAGAAGATAAGGTCTCCTCCCCTTCTGGTTCAAATCAAATTCCCTCAGTGCTCTTGGTTCCACCCCCTCCAACTCTTTAAGGAATATGAACTATTAATTATCCAGCATAACTTTTGTGCTGTTGTTTTGCCAAATACATTGCTACCATGCCCACAAGTTCTTATGAAGGCAATCCACCCATAGTCTTTGTAAAGGAGCAGCCGTGTTTTATACCATGCAAATTCCTGTGTATTACCTTATAGGACACTGTGAACACCTGTTGCAAAGGGCAGCCAATTTAAGGCTGGACAAAAAATTAAGACATGTCCATGGTATGAAAACATGAGCAGAGCTGGTCACCTTCTTAAAACTTTTCAAAAGTGCTCACTGTTTTAAGAATGAGACCCACCTTTAAGTGAGATGAGTGAATTTTTATTTAAAAAGTTTGAAATGGTCTTTTATGCATGTCTTACCTGTGAAAATCATTGACTTTAATGTGAAAGTAAGTTTATACTGTATAGTTTCTAGAGAGCTAAGCATGTTAATTATTAGAATAGTGTTGAACATTATTAGTAACAAAAATATCACTCATAGCAGCCTATTATGTAGGTTTTAATGCATCAATATGTAAATATAAAATGTTAACTTGGGGTGTAGATTCCAATATTCCTAATATTCAGATAAAAAACTAAAACTAGGACTTGGTAACTGTCTACAGTCACTCAGTTAATGCGTGGCTGAGCTTGAAGTCTGGATCCAAAGCTTATGTACTCTTTGTCCTCTTTATACTATATCCGGCTTTTACCTAGCAAAAAACATCAACGCATTGCTTAATTTTATTTTATCACTTCATTTAATCATTTTGAAGTCATCTTGGCTTGACTTCAAAATTATTGGAGTTGGTTTACATTAGTATATAAACAACATAAAATGAACAGTTGAGTGATTAAAGGAAGAAGAAAAAATCAAGCTAGGAGCAAATTTAGTGTATAAGAACGCATGCCATATGATTTGTAAGTAGTTAGGGTCTGTAAAGATTGCTTTGCTAAGAAGGAATGATGCCTTTAGGAAGACTTGGTAGCTCCAAGACTTGGTAGCTTCTTCATTGGTTAACATTCAGAGGTACATCTCTCTGGATGAGAGAAGCACTTAAGGAGAAAACCAGTAAAGATGCAGATAACTTACCAAGAGCAATTTAATAGTGTCTTTGAAGGCAAAGGCACACTTACAAAAACATGATCCAAATTTCCTTAAATTTGCCACTCTATGACTTCTTTAATACATTGTTTTTCCAAATGGCCTATAACTTGGGTTCAAGTGGAGAAACCAAGATACTGTTCAGAGTTATGATTTGGGGGGAGTGACAAAGACCGAGCAATAACTTATGAAAAACCTAGCTCCTCATTTGAGTATGTTATTACATAGGCATAGAGTTTGGACTTGGAGTGGTGGTAAATAGCATGTTTGATTCACGTAGCAGATGAACTCATATTTAATAACGAAGTAAACCTGTTGGGCCATGCATGACTCAAGGCGTCCGAGCTGTCAGGATTGCTACGTCTTACTCTCTAAGCCTTTCAGTATCAACTAACACAATACTTGTGAGGTGCAGTCTCACTGAAGTCAGCTTTGCTAATCTGGGTCGAGAGACTACCAAAGGCTCAGACATCAAATTTCTTGGAGAACTGAGCCTCTTTCCAGATTCTTCTCTGCCTTGCATACTGTTTATTTTCAAACACAAATGGGTGAAACACCTTGGACTTCACAAAGCGTGCTGGGGCGGGGACCAGGGATCCGCATTTTCAACCACCTCAGGTGCATTCGATCCAGATGGTCCAGAGACTGTATTTTGGCAAACAAGTAAAAGGGTAAGGATGGTGATACAAGAGTTAGCTGTTAAAGGTGTCCCGTTTTGGCGGCGTTGGAGGGTAAGGCTTAGTCTAGGTTTATTCACACCTTAGAAAATTAAAAAGGAGGAGGAGTCGTTGCGAAGTCCCTGAAGCGCCTACCAGGAGGAAACTCGCCCACGCTCCGGGCCAGCCCGCGTTGGCTCTACCTAAACCACAGGTCTCCAAGGCTTCTCCGGGGTTTTCTGCCGGCTTCAGCAGAAACAGATGTGTACGCGGCGCCTTGGGGCTTCCAGTCAGCACCCACGGTCGTCCGCCAACCGCAGCACTCTCCTCACTGCAAATCCCGCGGCAGGGGCCGGAAGCGACCTCCGCGCCCGCCCCCTGCCTGCCGGAGCCGGAAATCGGCGAGTCCAGCCCGAGCGTCGCCTCCGCGGGCCGCTCGACACCATGCCCTGCGGCGCCAGCGGCTTCCTCAGGGTTTCCTCAGCACCTGCCGCGGTCCTGGCTGTGGCTCTTCTCTCGTCGCTCTCGCGAAGCTCCCTCCTGGAGCCGAAGGACCCTGTGGTTTCGGCGCTCAGCCCCTACTTTGGCACCAAAAGTCGGTACGAGGATGCCAACCCTGGGCTGCTGCCGGACCCCGAAGCGCCGCGGCGAGATCCGGAGCTGCTGGAGGAGACCTGCACTCCGGTGCAGCTGGTTGCCCTCATCCGCCACGGCACCCGCTACCCGACGGCCAAACAGATCCGCAAGCTCCGGCAGCTACATGGGCTGCTGCAGGCCCGCGGGCCCCGGGAGGAGCGGGCCGACGCCGCGGGGGGCCGAAATCTCGGCGCCGCCCTGGCAAACTGGCCGCTGTGGTATGCGGACTGGATGGACGGGCAGCTGGTGGAGAAGGGGCGGGAGGACATGCGACAGCTGGCGCTGCGCCTGGCCTCGCTCTTCCCTGCCCTTTTCAGCCGCGAGAACTGCGGCCGCCTGCAGCTCGTCACCAGCTCGAAGCACCGCTGCGTGGAGAGCGGCGCCGCCTTCCTGAAAGGGCTGTGGCAGCACTATCACCCCGGGGTGCGGCCACCCGACCTCGCAGGTGACCACCGGCCCCGGACCCTGCCTCTGTTCTCTTCCCACCCCCACCTAAATCCTCCCCCTCCCATCCCGGACTTCCTCTCACCACCCTCTGTCCCCACCCCCCATCTCTCTAACCGCCATCCCTGGTATGGTCTGGACTCGACTATCTCCTTTCTCCTCATATGTGCACTTGTTTTCTTATTCCTCAGGTATGAATTTAACACCTTAAACGTACATGACGTTGTAGTAGACGTTGGGGTATTCAATAGGAAAAGAGACACCCAAGGGCCGTTTTGGATCATCCATGCCCAAATTGACTTGCCCTCTCTAAGCAACAAACCCTTCCTTTCCACCCTCCCTGGCTGCCAGTTCTACAGTGGGGAACACTTTAAATAGTCTAGGACTTTCTTCCTCAGGCTTTGCGTCTGATACTATTTGGATTTTTAGTTCTGTAATTTTTTTGCTTCTCAATTTTCTGATGTTGGTTCTCGACCTACCTCCTATTCTAGGAAGCTACTCTCAAATTTTTCTTACTCCTCTGCTTTTTTCTCTGTTTTGTTCTTATGTACGCATATACTGTATGAGTGACCCTCATTGTAGTTGTGGTCCATGGTAACACGCAGTACTTTACTAATTTACTCCATTACTTACTCTTTTGCATAATTTGTGACATCACCTAGTGGGGCCCTTTAAATTTAAATTTTAAAATTTAAATTTAAATTTAAATTTAAATTTATTCGTGGGCAGCTGAGCCCACGAATATGCCTTGTTAACTAGAGTAAGGCCCAGATTCTCAGGTCTTCTGTTTCCTGGGAACAACGTTTTATTTTTCCCCTTAGAAAATGTTCGATAGACACAGTTAAGACTAATAACAAACATTTAATACCTGCGATGTGCCAGGCATGCTTTACATTTATTTCACTAAATCCTTACAGCAGCTCTCTGATTGTATTTTCTCCCTATGTAACAGATGAGGAGGTTGAGAAACAAACACTAAATAATTTGTATAAATTTATATAGCTAGGTGTATGGACCTAGGAAATCTGATTAGTCTCAACCATTACATTATATAGTTTCTGTTTGTCTGTAACTTAAGGATAAGAATAAAAAAACATTTTTGTGCCATAGAGATGATCAAGTGTTGATACTTTCTTGATCAGTTTAAAGATCAGAGTTGAAATGAGACATCATTTAGTTTCAAAGCCCAAGTGAAAAATGAAGTAGACTGGCTTATCATTTCTCCAGTAATGCCCTTTCTTAAGCCGGTCAGCCATCTCCAAGGGTTCTTCCATGGATTGTGTGTCATGTTATTACTGTGTGGGTAATTCAGTTGGCTGGCTTGTGCTTTTTAGTTATAGCTAGGCTTTTTCTGTTAATATGAGTGAAAATTCTCCACAAATCTGTTAAGTAAATGTTGAAAGTAGAATATACTTTAGTATAGCACAGTATATACAGGGTGAGGCAAAAATGGTTTACAGTTGTTTGTATGGAAAATAATACAATAAATAAAAAATAATATAAGAATAAACTGTGGTTTGCATACTCACACCTGTAAACCTCTTTTGTCCAACCCTGTGTAGTGTATACCAAAAAAAGCCATTGGATGTTCTAGGTGGCATTGTGGGTATTGGCATTGGCCTCAAACTACGAAGCCAGGGATCAGATTAGTTCGAAATAAGCCCACCCCTCACTATTTTCATTCTCAGATTAAACCCCTTTGTTTAGCTACTTCATTATTTATTATCTACAGATAGTTGTTTTGACTGTTGCGTATATCTGGGATTTTGAGGGAGGACACAAAATTAGATTTTGTATTCTTACAGAAAAAGAACAGTGCTTTTGTTTGTTTAAAGAGCAGCAGTAATTAGATCATAGCAAGGATGAAATATCCAGATCCACTTGGGAAATTGTATTTTGAGGCCACAAAAAATGACAGAGCACTTAGTTTCCTAGTTAAGATACCTCCTTAACAGCTGTAGTCCAATCTACAATTAAAGTGGTGAAACGGATGCAGACAGACATACATATTTCCCTATACACACATCTAAAGCGAAACAATATAACTAAATTTTCTCATTTTATATACAGAAATAGTGTAGTTGGTGTTCTTTTCGTAAGTTATTGGAGAAATGATGATTGAAATCTGTATGTTATGAATATGATTGTAAAAAAACTTAAAAGACACCTCAATAGTTCAAGCTTGAATGTGAATGCTCTTCCAATACATATTTGTTGCCAAAGTGGGGAAAATAATATAACTTACTAAATTCTTTGTGAGCTTCAGTTAAAAAACAAACCAAATCAGAAGCACATAGCACAATGAAAAACAAAGGCATTTATGTATTTTGTGCTGTTGTCAGTAGTTTTTGTCCCAAGCAGGATGTTTTGTAAAGTAAACAGGGTTGAGAAAGTTAATTGAGGAAATAAAATACTCTGTTTAGACTTTACCTTAGAAGAGAAAAACAGATCCTGTCTTGAGTTATCTCTTATCTTGTATTTGGAAATTTTCCTAATTTTTAGTTTTTCAAGTTTTCTGTGCCTAACCTAAACAGTACTAACATAGCACAGTTTGTACTTTTTATGACTTTTATGTCTAATTATTTTTGCTTTCTTTAAGAAAACATTCATTTCAGTTACCTTTATTTTATTGTGTAGTATTGCTGTAACACATTTTTATCTTGAATACTTTGTTTCATTAGTTTTTTCTAGCATATACTCTCACGAATTACTATTACAGATGGGGAATAGTTTCGCCCTATGTCTTTCTTGAATAATGTGTGCTTGAATAATAGGTTTTTAGTGTTCCTTTTAGCACTTAAAACAAAATTTTCAATAATTTGAAGTTGTCACTTAAGTCATATATATGTATATTTTTTTCCCTTATCAGACATGGAATGTGGACCTCCTAGAATTAATGATAAACTAATGAGATTCTTTGATCATTGTGAGAAGTTTTTAACTGAAGTAGAAAAGAATGATACAGCTCTTTATCATGTAGAAGCCTTCAAAACTGGACCAGAAATGCAGAACATTTTAAAAAAAGTTGCAGCTACTTTGCAAGTGCCAGTCAGCAGTTTAAATGCAGGTAATGTACCTGTTATTTTTCATTTGAATTCTGAAATAGCTTAAATGGTTTTTGAATTCTGAAAATGAAAAAATATGGAAGCATAAAGTTACTCCTTTTAAAGGCCCACAATTGATTTTACATTAAGAAAATAATATGTTCTAGGTCAAGAAAATTGTACACCTCATGCTTACTGTTTTTTAGATTCAAAATCTTTGATTTTTATGTAAATTAATGTACAAGATTCTTCTTATATCATGGAATTATTTTAAGGACAGAGGTATGTAAAGCTTCAACTGGCAGCATTATTTATAAAACAAAAATTATCTTTTCTGTGTTACCTCCTCAAAGTGACACACATGGAAAGTCAGATAAATTTAGTTTTTGAAGCAGTTCAAAAGTACATGTTAATGTTTTAAAAGAGATAAATTTTAGAATGTGAAAGGCAATGTAGTGTGGGGTTTTTTATTTTCTCTTTTGAAGCTTTAAACCTAGAGATGCTGAGAAAATGAGCGGTTGTGTCTGTCATAAGGTATTGCATTGGAGATGGACTGGTTGCAATTTATCATGCAACCTAGGATACTTTGAGGGTGAAGGGGACATTATTAATAATTATGCTGAGAAAGCAGGACATACAGTCACCTAGAAATGGGAAGGTGAGAAAAAATAATAAAATTATTTTCTAGAAATTTATAATGCATTGAGCAAGTATTGACAAATATGCATACAAAGATTGTGAACTTCGTTATATTGTGAATAAATTTCCAAAAGACTAGAAGTAGGAGATGTTGTGGGGGAGAAGGTAGAAACATAGACTGGAATCTGTCATTCATAGAGCCTGAATGCTTTAAAGGATCAAATAAGTAAATATACCTAAATTAGACCAGCATTTAAAATTGAATTTTTTCTTCCCCCAAACTGGTTGTATACTGGGGTCGCCTGGCAAGCTTTAAAAAATATTTATTAGGAAACAACTCAAGTCTATATATAACAATAAAAGCTAATATAATGAATGTATACCAACGTGCGCCCACAATTTAGTTGTATCAAATTTTAACATTATGCTTCAGTTAGTTGCTTTAAATATATTGAGGTCTTTTGGTCCCTCTGCAGGATCTCGTTCATCTCCTTTTCTCCCCAGAGGTAACCGTTGTCATGAATTGAGCATTTAAATCATTCTATGCCAGTTTTTATGTTTATACTTATGTTTCTGTACATAAATGGGATATCGTTTTACAGATTTTTAAATATTAAGAATGGTATCAGTGATACCAGTCTAAGATTTTATTTGAATTCAACTTTGTGTTTTTGAAATAATGTGTATAATTCTAGTACTATAGTATAAATTTATGTACAGAATTTGATAATTCCACCAGTATCTAGTCATTATTCTTTTAGTGGGCATTTAGATTGTTGAAGGTTTTTTTTAAAAAACTATTTTCAGTCTCTAAATGAATAAGGGTTTTCTGTGTTTTAATGATGAAGTAATTGAGAGCAACTTCTTTTTGGAGGTAATATAACTCTAGTGGTTAAAATGATGGGTTCTGAAATTGGACTATTTGTATTTAAATTTTGACTCAGTAATACTGTTGACTGACTCTGTGATCTTTGGCTAATTTCTCAGTATCTCTTTGCCAAAGTTTCTTTCTCTGTAAAATGGGTATAAGAATTATAAATGCCTTAAGCATTATTGCAAGGATTATATAAGATTGATTTTTTAAATATATTTTATTGATTATGCTATTATAGTTGTCCCATTTTTCCCCCTTTGCCCTCTTCCACCCAACACCCCCCATTCCCTCCAGCAATACCACCCCCTTAGTTTATGTCCATGGGTAATGCATATAAGTTCTTTGGCTACTCCATTTCCTAGACCATTCTTAACTTTTCCCTGTCTATTTTGCACCTACCATTTATGCTTCTTATTCCCTGTACCCTTTTCTCCTTTCTCCTCCTTCCCTGTCCCTCTGATAACCCTCCAAGTGACCTCTGTATCTATGATTCTCTCTCTGTTTTCCTTGCTTGCCTAGTTTGTTTTTAGGTTCATTTGTTGATAGTTGTGAATTTACAGCCATTTTAATGTTCATAGTTTTGATCTTTTTCTAAAGTGAGTCCCTTTAACATTCCATATAATAATGGCTTGGTGATGATGAACTCCTTTAGATTGACCTTGTCTGGGAAACACTTTATCTGCCCTTCAATTCTAAATGATAGCTTTGCTGGATAGAGTAATGTAGGTTGTTAGTTCTTGCTTTTCATCACTTTGAACACGTCTTGCCAGTCTATTCTTGCCTGCAAAGTTTCTTTTGAGAATCAGCTGACAGTCTTACGGGAACTGCTTTGTAGGTAACTTTTCTCTTGCTGCTTTTAAGATTCTGTCTTTATCTTTAACCTTTGACATTTTAATTATGATGTGCCTTGGTGTATGGTCCATCTTTGTGTCCATCTTGTTTGGGACTCTGTGCTTGCTAGACTTGTACATCTATTTCTTTCATCAAGTTAGGGAAGTTTTCTTTCATTATTTTTAAAATAAGTCTTCAACTTCATGCTCTTTCTCTTCTCCTTCTGGCATTCCTATGATTTGGATATTGGTACATTTAAAGATGTCCCAGAGCCTCCTTAGCCTAACCTCATTTTTTAAAAATTCTTTTTTCTTCTTGCTGTTCCAATTGAATGTTTTTTTCTCCCTTATGTACCAAATCATTGATTTGATTCTCAGCTTCATTCACCCTACTGTTGGTTCCCTGTGAATTTTTCTTTATTTCATTTAATGCAACCTTTATTTCTGCCTGGGTCTTTTTTATGCTGTTGAAGTACCCAGTGACTTCCTTGAGCTTCCTAATAACCAGTGTTTTGAACTGTGCATCTGATAGGTTGCTTATTTCCATTTTGTTTAGTTCTTTTTCTGGAGTTCTGTTCTGTTCTTTCATTTGGGCCATGTTTCTTTGTATTCTCATTTTGTTAGCCTCCCTGTGTTTCTGTGTATTAGGTAGAGCTACTTTGACTTCCTGTCTCAGTAGCATGGTCTATTATAGAGAAGTGTGCCTATAAGTTGGATGGGGTGGAGCTTTAGGTAATTGCCAGGGTAGGGCAACCTGTGTCACTGCTGTGTGGCTCTGTGTGGCTCTTTGTGGCGGAGGGCTCAGAGAGGGGACAGTGATGCCTCTGGAGTTTTATCTGGGAGGAAGCTGTCTCCTGGCACTTGTCCTGATGCCAATAACTTCAGTTTCTTCCTGTATGCCACTGGTGCCTTTTCAGCTGCTGCCCCAGTACTGGAGCCCCGAAGGAAAGAATCTGGATAAGTCCCAAGTCTATTGCAGACCCTTTAAGAGGAGACTACTGAAAATCCCGTAGTTTCTTCTGCCACCCCAATGCCCAATGGTTTTTATAGCCAGAAGTTATTGGGACTTATCATCCTGGGACTGGGATCCTGGGCTGGGTGTTCTGGCATGGGGCTGGGATCCCTTGCTCCCAAGGTATCTCTCTGATTTTTATTCACCACACTTGGGTATGGGACCACCCATTCTATATCTCCACATCTCTGCCCCTCCTACCCATCTGGATGAATGTGGCTTCTTTAGTTCCATGGTTGTCAGACTTTTATACAGCTCAATTTTCTGATAATTCTGGATGCTACTTGTTTTGTATTCTAGTTGTAATTTTTTTTGTGGTTGTGGAAGGAACTGAGTCATGTTTACCTACAACTCCATCTTGACTAGAAGTTGAGATTAATTTTTGTAAAGCATTAGCTGGTTTTGTAAAGCAAAGCAGGTACCAGTACCTGGCACACAGTAACTGCTCAAAAAATATTTTAGCTATTTAAATACTTTTTTTTACATAGAGAGAGGTGATGCTGTATTTTCTGTAAACTTATCAATATATGTCTCATTCTTTTAAATTTTATCTTATTTCATAGGTATATGATTTAATTTCAAGGTCAGTGCTAATTAAAATCTTAAATACGTAACCCATTATCAAATTTTACTGGTGGGGGGGCGAGTCCAGAATCCTTTTTTTTTTTTTTTTTTTTTTAATGTTTTACATCTTTTTTTTTTTTTAAAGATTTTATTCATTTCTTTTTAGAGAGGAGAAGGGAGGGAGAAGGAGAGAGAGAGAAACATCAATGTGTGGTTGCTTCTCATGTGGTCCTCACCGGGGACCGGGCCGCAACCCAGGCATGTGCCCTGACTGGGAATCAAACCTGCGATGCTTTGGTTCGCAGCCCGTGCTCAATCCACTGAGCTATGCCAGCCAGGCAGAATCTTTTTATAGGAAGTCATTTTCCTACTGAGATTTTCTTAGTTTCTGACTCTTTCAGATGACACTACAGTGAACATTCTTAATAGTCTGCTTTCTGCACTTAGGAGTCTATAAGTTAAATAACTGTAGGTGGAATTGTTGGGGTAAGGAATATGAATATTTTACATCTTGACATAAACTTTCAAATTGTTCTTTGAAAGTGTAGAAAAATTTATATCTGTAATAAATGAAAATGTTCATTTTCCCTTATTTCATTCAATAGTAGATATTATTAGTCATTTTGACTTGCCAATTTGATTAATGAAAAATGCTGTCTAGCTTTAATTTGCATTTCTTTGATTACTTGTGAAGGTGAACATCTTTTCATGTTTATTAGTTATTTTCATTCCTTTTGAAAAATGTCTCTTTATACTTGTCCATTTTCTATTGGATTATTTTTATGGTTTTTTTATTGATCATAGGTACCCTTTATGTGTTATGGGTATATTAATTACAATATATATCCTTTAATTTTGCTTGATAAAGGATAAATCCTTTGCCTATTGTATTTTGCTAACATTTTCTCTTAATTTGTTGCTTTTTTCCAGATGGAAAAGAATTATCTTTTTAATTCAAGTAACCACAGATGGGAAATGAGAGGGGGGCTCTGAGCTGGGACAAATAATGGCTACCTCCTCCCCTGCAGAACAGGGGGGAAATGTGGCCCTACACTCTCAGCTCTCAACACAGGCCCCTCTGATCATTTTGCTGCTGCATGCTAGGGGCAGGGCCCCCCTTTCCCTGGGGCTGGGGTCCTTGGCTCCCAGCCTTCTTTGCCCTAGCCCCTTCCCAAGAGCATCTTGGCGGGGAGTGTGGGTAGCATAGGAGGTAGTTAGGATGAACATTTGGCCCTGCTAGCGGCATCAGTGACAGATGTCTAAGAATGAAACGTTGAACAAAAAACAACACAACTGTCCAGAGGTAGTTTGTGAACATTGGAAAAATGGAACCAGAACCTTGGGGGGTAGAGAGTTGTAAGGGGGGAAGCAAGGCTAGCTCCTTCTTAGTAGTGCCTCATGTGAGGGAAGGGGAATTTTGAGGCCTGAAATGGAAGCAGGCTCATGCCCCTCTGCTTTTCTTCCTCTGCCACAAGGAGGGCTATCCAGCCTAGTGCAAAGACTAGGCAAGGCAGGGAGGAAAGTAAAATGGGTGTGAGCCGCTCCTGGTGAGACACAGGTTGGTCAGTGCATCTTGAGTCAGAGAGCTTAGATCCCTTAAAGTTCAGGGGAGTCCTCCCAGGCCCCCTAAAAGGAAGCCAGAGGTAAAAGTGGGAAAGAAAGTTCCCACCCCCAAACCAGGAGCACAGTCAGCAATGTCCCCACCACCAAGGGAGAGGGAATGCAGCAGCAGGTACAGGGTATGGCTAAGTAAGTGGAAAGTAAGCTTTGACCAAGGAGGGCAAGTGAATGCACATGGGTTGGTGAAATGGGTTGCTGGGAACCCATACCAAAGGAAAACTCTTCCCTGCTTGGGCCACTGGGGCCCTGCAATGGCTGGTGTGCTGTGTAGTGTGGTGGTGCTGGCAGGTACGGGGCGGGGGTGTGGGTGGGGATGGGGTGGGGATGGCGATGGTGACTATGGGTCTGGTGGGCAGAGGCAGTGGGAGCAAGAATGTCCGATCCTAGAAGGAAACTGCTCCTCCATATAGTCACTGCTCTTTTCTGAGGATTCCTTGAAGATGCCCTCTTCCTTCTTCTCTGGTTTTTTGGGTCTGCCCTTTTATTTCCTCCCTGGAGTCATGGTTTTCCAGGTTTTGGCAGTGCCCTTGTTTTTGCTCCCCAAGGTCTCTTAGGTTTTAGCACTTTGCTGGGCTCCTTCAGAGGCTGCTTGTGAGGCCTGCCCTGGCATCTCTTCTCAGTGCCATCCTTTTCCTGCTTGGAGGCCAATGGTTGGCTTGACTTGGAGCTCAAATCACTCATCTCTCTAGCTGGGGTGGGCAAGCTTGGCTGGCCGCTGACGTGTGATGCACACTCAGACTGCTGGGAGCTATAATGTTGGGCGCTGGAGACCTGCCTGGCTCCACCATGGCTGGTAGCAAATGCAGATACCTTAATAGAGCTGCACCAGTGTGAGCAATAGCCCAAGAACCCGGAGTTCCAATTGGAGAAGCACAGGCTCCACTCAGGGGCATTGTAAAAAAGCAGTGGCTTATCTTTTATGTCTGTTTGTGGTGCATTTGATTGTACAGAAGTTTACATCTTTTATATAGCCATGTTTGTCTTTTCATTATGGCTTCGAAGTGTTGTATTTTGCCTAGGTTGTATTTTCCTATGTCTTCCTTTACTTATTTTATGTTTTAATGTTTAAATCTCTAATTCGTATGAAATATTTTTGAGGTTCAAAAACTGACCAGGTGTCAGAATAACCATAATAGATGCATCAGAGCTGTAACTCATCATAAAAGATGATTTGTCTAAACTCCCTCTTTGCAGGTGGGAAAACTGAGACCCAGAAAACCTAGAATGACTTCTCTGAGGTAATTCGTGGCAGATTCAGGTCTCATAGCCTCAAATGTCAAGAGTTTTTAGTGAATTTTTTTTCCAGTCAGCTCCCCTCCGGTTAAACAGTATACCATGTGCACTAACTTTCATAGTTACATAACTAGAATTTTGAGTGTGAGAAGCTATGACCTTTGATCATCAAATATACATGGTGCTTAAAAGCCACTATATTATATTGGATATTAGAGTTATAAACCCTTTCATTTATATAAGCAACTTTTTAAATGGCTTTTGTGTATATTCCCAATTAAATATTCTTTCTGTACTACATACTGCATCAGGGAAGTTCTGTGAACTCAAAACTAGTGCAAAAAACATGCAAGATCAATTTTTTTGCCACATTTTTCTTAGAAAGAAAAGGCAGTGAAGTTAAAGAAAAAGTAAAGCATTGGTGTCAAACCCTTGCAGTTGACTTCTTTTTTCTCTATGTAGCATTAAGTATCACCCACTCGCCCTTGACTAAAGAGCAGTATGTTTATTTGGTGCTAACAGAGGTTACCTTTTGTAGCCTAAGTATTCATTGCCTTATCACTTCTCTTCGAAACCCATGTATATCTATAAGTAATGCAATCAGCTGTTGAGCAATGTAAAAATCCCAGGTAATTTAGTCTGAAATCCACTGACTGGTTGGGCAGTCAAGGTTGAAAAACAGATGTTGTTATCAACCTCTCTCCTCCTTCAGTGTGTGATTTTTTTGTTTGTTTTTCTCCTTGATCCTTTGTTTTACCTTCCTTCTGTCCCCTCACTTAATCTGACCCTTCTTCCCTTTCTAACTTCTGCACTCTTCTACGCTTTTATAACCTCTGTACTTCCTTTTTAATAGTTATGATATGAATTCTTGTGTCGCTAAAAGAACTGTTTAATAAATGTCATTCGTCATTTCTAATTTTCAAGTTGGGGACTAAAACCTTTTATAACTTTTATCTCCCCTCCTCCAACCCTCTAAAATTAATGAAATCAAATTATGTTTTATATACAGTAGCAAGTCCTTGAGTTAAACTTTTTGTTGGTTTTGGTAGGCAAACGTGCTCTTAACAAATATATTACTTTTAAAAACAGGGAAAAAAATTACTGTTTCACAGAGAAAATTTTTTAGTATCATTGGGCTGAAATTTATATCTCATCGTGGTTTCTCCAGAAGGTACTAGTTTCCTCCCCCTTTAGATTGTACAGAATAAGTCTTAATTCTTTGATAGCTAGGAAGAAACTGAATAATAGTCTCCTCTCCAAACTGAATTTATCCAGTTTCTTCACCTGTACTGTACATGGCATTTTACAGCTATTTAGCCTTTGGAAAATTGCGGAAATAATAACCCACAAATTTTTCCTTTTTTTTCCCCTCCCAGATTTAATTCAGGTAGCTTTTTTCACTTGTTCATTTGACCTGGCAATTAAAGGTGTTAAATCTCCTTGGTGTGATGTTTTTGACACAGATGATGCAAAGGTAAGTATAAATTTTGCAGTTTCTTTGCCTTTTTGCATGATTTTTTAATGCTGTTGCTTCAAGTAGCTTCTCAAAAAATAAGCAAAATAGGGAACATTAACTGTCTTTGACTAACTCATAATTTTTTTTTTTACCTAAAGAGAGACTGCTTTTTCATGTAGGGCCCACTTACTCCTAATTAGTTTGAGTTCATAAAATTCTGGAAAAATTTCTTCCATTGTGATTTGCTTTCTAGGTCTACCCAGTTAAAAAGCTATTTCACCTAACATCAGACTTTACTACTGGAAAGGATTATACAGCTAATACAATTTAAATACTCCTTTTTATAGGATGTGAAGGCTCTGGGAGCATGAATGTTTTTTCAAATACCTATTTCTTTCATAACAGTTTTCATGATAAATTGAGTTCTGTTCCACCCTGATGATGCTGGTAATTCATCTGCACTGTCTGCCTCCTTCATATTTTTTCCTTTATTCATATGCCTTCTTTGTAGACTTTTAGACTCTAGAAAGAGAAGGGCAGACAGGCCTCTGGTAACTTTGAGAGAGGCAAATTCTGGTCAGTTCTGGGATGTTGGAAGCTAGAAAGGTGAGATAGGAGAGGGCTAATTTTTAAGTATTGAGAATTGCAGCATTGGATAGAATTCTGGTGGATGAAAGTAGGATATATTTTGTATGTATGGAACATTCAGGAATATGGACTTTTGAAACCTTAGTCATACCTTGTATATATAAATATATGAAACCTTCAGTATGCCATAATAAATAAATAAACTTCAAAATTTAACTTTTAAAGTTAAATGGCTCTGTCCACATGCTACCTTACTTCTGAAGACTTGACAACTTCTGTGTCTGATTTTTTACTCACGATTACATTGGGGTTTAAATATTTGTTAAAATATTTTTTTAATTTTTCAATTACAGTTGACATACAATATTACATTAGTTTCGGTTGTACAACCTAATGATTAGATATTTCTATAACTTGCAAAGTGATCACCTTGTTAAATCTAGTCCCCATCTGGCACCATACATAGTTACTACACTATTATTGACTATATTCCCTATGCTAAACTTTACATCCTCATGACCGCTTTGTAGCTACCAATTTGTGCTTCTTAATCCCTTCACTTTTATCAGTCAGCCCAGCAGGGGGAGGGCTCAGCAAAGAAATATGGCTTCTGCCAGTAGTTCTGTCTGGGAGAGAGCAGTCTCTCCAGCCCTCACCCTGAAGCCAGACAATTCACATCCTCCTGTATGTTCCTCGTACCTTTCTAGCTGCTGTTTTATTGCTGGAACTTAGAATTAGTCTGAGTAAGTCTGCGGGACAGTCTTTAAGAGGAACACGTGGAACTTCAGTAGCCCTCTGTCTCTCTCAGGCACAATCCCTGCTGGTTTTCACAGCCAGGAGTTATGATGACCTCTCTTCCTGGCACTGGAATGCTGGGCTGGGGAGCCTGATGTAGGCTTGGGACTCCTTGTTCCTCAGGGGAACCTCCATAGCCAAGATACCTTTATGATTTTCACCTGTAACATGTGGGTATGGTGTATGTATGGGACAGGCTGGTTCTGAGTCTCCACCCCTCTTACCAGTCTCATTGTGGCTTCCTTTGTGTATCTTCAGTTGCAGGACTTTTGTTCATCTAGACTTTAGGCAGTTGTTCTCAGTGACGGTTGTTCTGTAGCTTCACTGTCATTTTGATGGGGTCATGGGAAGATAAAAGTACCACATTTACTTACTTCTCCATCTTGACCAGAAACTGGGGTTTAAACATTTTTGACAAGAATACTATAGCCCTGGCCAGGTAGCTCAGTTAGTTAGAGCATCGTCTCACTATACCAAGGTTGAGGGTTCGATTCTCAGTCAGGGCACATACAAGTATCAACCAATGAATGCATAAGTAAGTGGAACAACAAATCAATGCTTCTCTCTCCCTCTATCTCTCTCTCTCCCTGTCTTCCCCTCCCTTTCTCCCTCTCTTTCTCTCCCCCTTCCTCTGTCTCAAATCAGTAAATAAAATTAAAAAGAAATAAAGAATACTATATAAGTGATGTATCTTCCTCAGTGCATCACACCTCAGTGCATCACATCAGAAGGAATGATGTCAGTTTGTCACATCATTCATGATAATGTTTGATTATTTGATTAAAGTGATGACTGCTAGATTTCTGCATTGTGGAGGTACCTCTTTTCCTCTATAAAGAACTCAATTGATCTTGACTTGAAAATTTGAAATACATGTATATTAAATTAATTGAATAAAGTTTCCGTTTTCTTCTATATAAACAACAAATAAGTTAGATTCTTCATTTAAAAATAAAGGTTCTCTTTTATTTACATAGTTCTGAAGTATTTACAGATGAAATAAAATGATATCTGGGATTTGCTTTTAAAATAATCCAGTGGTGGTGGTAGGTGTATAACTGAAACAGGACTGGTCAAATGACAATTATTGAAATTAGATGGTGAGTACACAGGAGTTCATTATACTACTGCCCTCTATTTTTTATATGTTTGAAACTATCAAAAATTTTTTAAGTAAAAGTGAATAGACATGACATGATGAGAATTATGGAGATTACTAGCTATCCAGGACCTTATGAAATGCTGGATTGTGTATGCCTTCATTCAGCAAATATTGCTTTAGTGCTTGCTCTGTGTTGGATACTTGATTGAACTGAAGATACTACCATAAGCTAGGCATTATCCTCAAAGAATGCCACAAGGAGTAAAAGATTCAAATGAGGCATTGCAAGATAATGGGATGGCTATAATAGAACTATACATGGTATAGTATTATACAAAGGAGGGAGTTGACTTAATGATAGGTAAATACAAAAGAAATGATTCATGAACTAGTTACTTTTCTGTAAGATAGTTATTTTGCAACTTTGTATATATCTTTTACTATAATGAGTATACCTAGATTTCATGTCTTTTCTGGAGTCAGTTTTGGTATTCAATACTTTCTAATAAAAGTCATTCATGTCATCTAGGTTTTCAGAAGTATTTATAGAGTTTGGTAAATTTATCTCATGTTTAAAAAAATATATTTTCACTCTGTTTCTGAGATTATTTCCCCATGATTACTTACTTGCATATTTGTGCTTTCACAGTTTCTTCATTAGTTTAGTTTATTATATTATTTTACTACTTAGTTTTTTCAAAAAACTTAATTTAATTTTAAACTTTAATATATAATTTATATTTACAATATACCCAATATGTATTTTTCTGTATCTAGTTTTTGTTCAGCATTATGTTTTTAAGATTTATCTAGGATGCTGTTGCGTGTAACTTCACAGTCATCTGCTTAATAATGGGAATGTATTTCTGAGAAATGTGTCATTAGGTGATTATGGTGTTGTGTAAATATCATAGAGTGCACTTACACAAACCTCGATGGTATAACCAACTACACCCGTAGGCTGTTTGGTATGAATTGTTGCTCTTAAGCTATAAGTCTATATAATCTATTCTTGCACTTTCAAACACCACCACATTAAATCAAACATAAGAGACAATGACGCAGAGACCTTTAAACACGAGATGTATGAGGTTACTGCCAGCATAACACAGCATACTGTTTTATAGCAAACTTTTTTTATAAGTGCACTTCAAAATAATAAAATGTATATTAAATATACAGACCAGTAGAATAGTCATTTATTATTATTGTCAGGTATTATGTGCTGTACAAAATTGAATGTGCTATACATTTATATGACCGGCAGCACAGTAAGTTTGTTTACACTAGCATCACCTTAAACACGTGAGTAATGCATTGCACTGTGATGTTACAATGACTATGATGTCACTAGGCAATAGAAATTTTTCATTATAGCCTTAGGGGACCACTGACGCATATGTAGTCTGTTGTTAAACGTTATGCAGTGCACAACTGTAATTCACTTTCATTGCTGTGTAGTATTCTATTGTATGAATTATCAGTTTTTAAACCCATTATCTTGTTTGTAGACGTGTAGGTTTTCAGCTTAGGGCTATTTTGTTCCTTTTTTTGGTGGTTTATGTGAGGAGGACATGACTGGTATCAGTTATTTCATTATGGCAGATGATACATCCTTTTAATATACTGCTAACTTTTATTTGGTTATGCTTGATTTCAAATTCATTAAGTCATGTTTATAGTGAGGTTGGTTTATGGCAGTGGCTATCATTTGTGAGTGATACTATGGACCTGGGCCTATTTTTCTTTCTCTGGGGGGGTTAGAAATGTAAGGGGGAATTTTTGTTTGTAACAATTACTAGGAATAACTGTTGGCATTTTGTGGCTGAGAGTATGGGATGCCAGCTGTCTTGCAATGCAGTGATCTGAATTTTCTCCTCTCATCCCTTTTTCTTTGTGCTTTTTTTGTCCAGCTTTGGTAATAGGCTTCTATTAGCCTCCTAAAATGAATTAAGTTCTCCATCTTTTTCTGTGTTCTGGAATAATTTAAATATTAGGAACTAATTTCCTTGAAGGTTTGGTAGAACTCAGGGTTAAAACCAACTCTGCTTAGTATCTTTCAAGTAGACCTTTGACTCTATTTTACATAGTCAGTTTGGGTAACTTATGTTTTTCTAGAAAAACCACCTATTTCATTTGTATACATTTTTAAGTCTTTTTGATACATAAAGTTTTAACAGTGTACAGATATTTTTTTAAAAAATCTCCAGTTATAGTTACTTTTTTATTTCTGATGCCATTTTATTTCTTAAATAGATTTGATAGGACTTTGTTTTCATTTTAAGATTTTATTTATTTTTAGAGGGGAAGAGAAGGGAAGGAGAGAGGGAGAGAAACATCAATGTGTGGTTACTTCTTGTGCACTCTCTGCTGGAGACCTGGCCTGCAACCCAGACATGTGCCTGGACTGAGAATTGAACCAGCCCATGCTCAATACACTGAGCTATACCAGCCAGGGCTAAGTTCTTTTTTTTTTTTTAACTTTTTAAAAATGTTTACTTTGGACTTTTGTGCCAACTTCTTGATTTAATTGCCTCTCTAAGTGTTCTTAAACTTATGGCTTACATTTAGTTTTTCTAAGGGCTCTTTTGGGAAGAATGGCTCATAACTACTACATAGGCTTCTCATGTACCTCTATTGGGTTGTAGGTTTTAGTTACCTAGTTTTGGTGTTTATCTGATTAAATGATACTTGAGTAAAAAGTTTAACATTTAGATAAAGGCTACCTTAATCATCAGCTCCATTTTAAGACTACAGAGATTCATCACTGCTTTCAGTTTGATGTGTAACTTTCAACCTTTTTTTATGCTGCTATTTATAATGCATATCATTGTTAGAAATGTAAACTGTGTAGTATCTATGTTGATACTTATAGATCTACAGTATAATTTTTAATAACTGCATGGTATTCCATAGTATGTGTATATTGCAGTTTATTTAACTACATACCTATTAATGATATTTAGGTATTTTCAGTAATATTTTTCTTTTACTCCTATAAGCAATGCTGCTGTAAGATATTCTTGTACATTCTTTTGTGTTCCTCTGTGAAAATTTTACTTTATTAGAAATGGAATTAAATGGGCCTTAAAATGTGTGTTTTTACGGGTTTTGCCAATTTGCCCTTTAGAATTATCTATACCAATACACATTCTTTTCAGCAGCATCAATTTTCCATGTCCTTGGTGTGCTTTTATTTTTTTATTTTTGCCAAACTGATACAAAAATCAAAGTAACTCATTTTCTATCTGATATCTACCTTCCTAATATAATTTTAGAAGAAAGGGGAGGTAAGCTCATGTCTTTAATAAGCCACTGTTCTGAACTGTCATGGATGCTGGGTATTTGGTGTTTGTTTAATTTTTAATCCTCACCCAAGAACATGCTTATTAATTTTAGAGAGAGGGGAAGGAAGGTTGAGAGAGAGGGAGAGAAATATCAATCAGTTGGTTGCTTCTTGTATGCGCCCCAAATGGGGACTGAACCTACAACCTAGGCATGTGCTCTGACCAGGAATCAAACCTACAGTCTTTTGGTTTACGGGAAAACACTCTAACTGAGCCACACCAGCCAGGGTGGATGCTGGATTTTTGGCTGTGAGTATTAACTTGCTTTTTGCATGCCATCCTCTACATTCCCACATTTGAAATTTGTATATCAAAATATATGTCTGTGTGTCATGGATCTTTGGGTCCAATTAGTAAATACTTGAAATGGCAAATGTAAATTAGGAAATCTGTAACATGAATAAAAATGTAATAGTAATGATTTTTGAAATTTTTAATTTTAGGTATTAGAATATTTAAATGATCTGAAACAATATTGGAAAAGAGGATATGGATATACTATTAATAGTCGATCCAGCTGCACCCTGTTTCAGGATATTTTTCAGCACTTGGACAAAGCAGTTGAACAGAAAAAAAGGTAAAAACTTAAAAAAAATTTTTTTGATGTATATTCTGAGTGCCCAGTTAAGCTCCTGGAAAATGTTTTATAATAGGTGATTTTTAAAAATAGATTTTGTTTGTGTATTTTAAAATATTCTAATAATAATAACTATACTTAGAAAAATTTAGATGACATGTAAGTAATAAAGCATATAAACCCTCCATTTAACCCAAGAACTAGAACAATATTAATAATTTGCATTTTTATTTATTCCTATCCCCTGTAACTACTTTTCTTGATTTAGTGTGTATCATCTCTTTGCCTCTAAAAAGTAGTTTTTCATATGAATGTATGTGTGCCCAAATGATAAGTCCTCTGGGACTCATCTTCCCCCCTCCATATTACATTTATAATATTCATCATGTTGCATATAATACAGTTTATTCATTTTTACTTTAGTATAGTATTCAATAATGTGCAATATTCGGTAAGCAAATACCACAGTTTATAACATCTCTTGTCAGTGGGCATTTGGGTAGTTTCTGCCTTTTGCTGTTACACATTGTGTTATTGTACATGGCTCCTAGTATGAATTGCAAAATATTTTTATTTTAAATAAGGGTTTCTCACTGAAAAGCTTTTTTTAACATTTATACCTTTCAAGGTTTTTTAAAACTTTTAATAAATTGAACCTTTGATAGACTCTAAGTCCCATTTTATTTGACAAATATGCTTCCATAAAAGCTTATACATTTACAGTTGGAAATAAAAGTCATGCTATAAAGATTGAATCAGAAAGACTGAAGATGGTATATTTGATTGTGTTTGCAGTATTAATTTTATATACATATATGTGTATAAATATGTGTGTGTGTGTGTGTGTGTGTGTATGTGTGTATAGAAAGAGGAATTTTTCTTGTGTCAGTATGACTAGTTTATGGAAATTTCTGGGGTTTAATGGGAGGTTAGAAAGAAAACCAGATTACTTAGTTTTCTGTTATGACCTTTGTGGGGGGAAGAGTCAAGGTAAGTTTTATTTCTGAGATAGGCATTAACTTCTTTGCTTCTTAGTTTTATGAATGGTTTTAAACTCTTAGGCTTTATGAGATAACAGATCTTTACTGTCTGTTCATTGTTCATCCCATTTTTGAATAAGATGTGGCAAACTTAGAATTGTGCCAGAAAGACTCTATATTAACTTTTGCAAAGTCTGAAATTATAATTTGATACCAGACTTAAAGCTTAAGTAAGAAGTTTGTTACTGGTGTTTTGAAATAAGTGTATTTCTCTACACTGAAAACTAGAAAACATCATAGAGAGAAATTCAAGATGACCCAAATAAATGAAGAAATATACTGTCATTATGGATTGGACAACTCAGATTGATCATGTATTGACTGAGTGCAATCTCTATCATCATCCAGTAGGTCTCTGTAGAAATCAGAAGCTTATTCTAAAATTGATATAGAAATGCAAAGGACCTAGAAGAGCTAAAGCAATTTAGAGAAAGAACTTACAAATACCTGACTTCAAAGCATATTATAAAACTATAACTGTTGACAAATGGATCAATGGACTAGAATAAAGTCAAGAAATAAACTCGTAAGTCAATTGTTGACAAAGATGTCAAGGTAAATGCATTGGAGAAAAGGATAGTCTTTTCAACAAAGGGTGCTGAAACAATTGGATATTCATATGTTAGAAAATGAGCTATAGGTCCTTACTTCATACAATACACAAAAATGGATCATAGATTTAAATATAAAGTGTAAAATTGGAAAACTTCTAGAAGAAAATGTAGAACCAATGACCTAAATATGAGCTAAAATTATGAAGGTCTTAAAATATAAGAGTAAATCTTTATGATCTTAGATTAGGCAAAAATTTCTTAGGTATAGCACCAGAAGCATGGTCTATGAAAAAAAAAATTGGTGAAGTAGACTTCATCAAAATGTAAAATCTTTGTGCTTCAAAAGGTACTATTTGAAAAGTGAGAAGACAAGCAATAGACTTGGAGAAAATACTTGTAAGGTATACATATATATGATTAAGGATACAGACAAGTTACATCTCATTAATAGAGAGACATTGCAATTTGAAAAAAAAGGGCAAAACATTTGAACAGACAGTTCACTAAAGGTGTATGGATGTGAAGTGAGCACATGAAAAGATATGCTCAGCATCATTAGTTATTAAAACCACAGTGAAATACCACTAGTATATCTCCTGAACTGGCTGTAAAATAATAGAAAAAAAATATTGATCTCTGCCCCAGATTCCTGACATAGGCCTCCTGAAACCTTTGTTTCCTGGGTGATAAGAGTGTCTTTCATTCTAATAACGCAGCTATGGTTTAATTCCTGGATGGCCCCGGATTGAGGGCTGGTTGCAAGAAGGAACAAGTCATGATTAGAAACTTGGAATTTTTAGCCTCACCCTCACTCTCATTCTCTTGGAAAGGGAGAAGGGCTGGAAATGGAGTTTATGAGCGATCATGACTACATAATGAAGCCACCATAAAAATTCAGAAAGTATGGGGTGCTGAAAGACTCTGGTTTGCTAAGAGAGTGGTGTGCCTGGAGAGGGCTGGAAGTTCCGTGCGCCTTCCCACATACCTTACCTTGTGTATATCTTACATCTGGATGTCCATCTGTACCCTTTATCATATTTCATAATAAATTGCAAAATGTAAATAAGTGTTTTCTTGAGTTCTGTGAGCTGCTCTAGCAAATTAATTGATCCCGAAAATGGGGTTGTGGAACTGTCGATTTGTAGCAAAATTGGACAGAAGTTGTGGGTAACTTGGGGACCTACTTCTAGCAGTTGGCACTTGATGTAGGGGGAGTCTCATGGGCCTGAGCCCTTAACCTGTGGGATTTGACTCTATCTCCAGTATAACAACTGAGTTAAGTTGTAGGTGGTATCACAGAGAATTGCTTGGTGTGGGAAAAAATCCAGAAATGTTGTGAGTGTAGTAGTGTGAAAGGAGAAGCAAGAGGAAAAGACTGGGTGTTTTTATATAGACTAGCTAAAATTTTTAAAAAGGATTTCCCTAAGTGTTGATGAGATTTGGGGAAACTGGAAACTTTATATATCTATATGGACTTCTCTGGGAATGTTTACAGCAGTATTAATTATGATAGCTAAAAACTGTGAACAGTTCAAATATCCATCAACTGATAAATGCTACACATGTTGTGGTAGTCTGTGTAATAGAATACTACCCAGCAATAAAAAAGAATTAACTGCTTTTAGGTGCAACAAAATGAATGACTTCAAAAGCATTATTCTAACTGACTGACATAATATTATATATTGGATGGTTCTATTTACTTGAAATTTCTAGAAAAGGCAGGACTTTACATATGAAAGTAGAGCCTGGATCTGGACATGGGAGCAGAAATTGACTGAAAAAGAGTTCAAGGAAGTTTTTCAGGGAGATAAAAGCATTTCCAAACTGGATTGTGAAGATTGTATGCACAGCTGTTAGATTTTCTATATAATATTAATCTAACTTAACAACTAAAACAGGTGAATTTTATGGTTGTTATGCCATTCATGAATAAAACTTTGAAAACAGTATGAGTATTTAATAAAAGGAAAAGGGGGAAGAAAAGAATGAAATAATGGTATGATAAAAGTAGAAATAATTTTTAAGGAATTTACTAATTCAAAAAATAGAATCTTAGAGTTTTTTACAAGATGAAATCAAAATGCTTATGACATGTAGTTGTTAAAAATGTTTTTTTTAAATAGGGCTCTTGTAGTCCCAGAGAGCCATTACTTTTTTAAAAAATAGACTATTTTTTAGAGCACTTTGGGTTCACAGCAAAATTGAGTGGAAAGTAAAGAGATATCTAATATACTCCCTTACCCCACATATACACATCCTTCCTTCCCCACTATCAAAATCCCATACCAGAATTAATTTTTTAAAAGCAGTTTTATTGAGAAATAGTTCACCCATTTAAAGTGTACAATTTAGTGGTTTTTAAAATATTCACAGAGTTATGCAACCATCACCACTATTTAATTTTAGAACATTTTCATTACATGATAAAGAAACCCCATGCCCATTAGCAGTCCCTTTCCATTTATCCTAAGCCCTCTCAGCACTAGGCAACGACTAGTCTACATTGTTTCTGTATGGATTTGTCTTTTCTGGACATTTCATATAAATGCATTCATATAATGTATGGTTCTTGTGACTGTCTTCTTTGCCTTAGCATAATGTTTTCAAGGTTCCTCCATCTTGTAGCATATATCAGTATTTTATTTTTTATGGCTGAACAATACTCCATTATATAAATATACCATATTTTGCTCATCCATTCATTATTTGGTGGTCATTAGGGTTATATCCACTTTTTGGCTGTTTTGAATAATGCTACTGTGAACATCTGTTTACAGATTTTTGTGTGGACATGTTTTCAGTTTGCTTGGGTATATGCCTAGAAATGGAATTTCTAGGGAGTCATTAATTTTGACTATGAGGAATCATTAAAGAATATTAAACAGGCAGGCAGTCCCTGATGTGCACTGCTTCCTGGATATGATCTTAAGATGAAACATACCAAGTTGAGGTTAGCCTGTTTATAGTAATGTAGTAGATTACCTGCTAGGAGGAGTATTTGTTTCAATGTTAAAATTAAATTTCAGTTTTTAGCTTATTTTCTTATAATTTGCTTATCTTACCCACAAGTGAAGTAGAAGGGAAAATGCAACTAATTACTTCATTGTGTTAGGTAGTAACTGATTCTGTTTTTATATACTTAGAAGTTAATAATAGACTAATTCTCATGCTTGGCTTATGGAATCAGATGCAATGTGATGTAGTTGGCAGATGCTTGGATTTGGGTTCAGTCCTAGTTCTGCTTTATTGATGCTGCAGATTCCTCACTTCTAAAAAGTGGACCATCTCATTTGACTCCCAGGTTGCGGTAATGAAGAGAGTTTAAGTCTGCTAAAGCATTTAGTATAAAGTGATATACAAATATGGTATTGTTCTTGTATTTGGTTGGTCAAAAAGTTTTTATTTTTCCCATATGATGGCTCTAGTTGTGCTTAGTTGTTTTTAACTCCACACAAAACAATTTTGTTAGATTATATCGTGACAGCTGTCATATCAGCATACATTTTTTAAAAACACTTATCAAAATTGGTGAATTTTTGTGCAGCCATTTTAATATTGAAGATGGAAGAAGATATGCAACATTTTCAGCATATTATGCTTTATTATTTCAAGAAAAGTGAAAATGCTAGTGAAATGAAAAATGATTTGTTCAGTGTATGGAAAAGGTTGCTGTGACTGATAAAAATGTTTCAAAAGTGGTTTGTGAAGTTTCTTGGTACTATTGACATTTTGACCAAATAATTCTTTATTGTGGGGCTGTCTTATGCATTGGAAGGTGTTTAGCAGCACCCTCACCTCTACCCACTAGAAGCCCATAGAGGGAAATAACGGACATACTTAAAATATCCAAATTAATAAAGTTATTGGTAAAAATGAAAAATGTGCCTTTTATTTTATGGAAAAAACATACGGACTTTTTGGTCAACTCAATATATGAGTTCTTTGGTTAAAACATGTTCTTAATGTCTCTCAGGACATTCATACACCTCCCCCCATAATTATTCAACTTACAGAAACCAGTACTGTGAGTAGAAACAAGTAATTTGCAGGACATACTCTTCTTCAAATTTCCATGGTCTATGGCTTATTTATTAAACTAACTGCTTTTTCATTGGCAAGATGGAGGAAATCTTTATTCCTTTTGAATGACTACTCCTTTGTTGTGAATTAAAAATAAGATTCCTTCAATAATATTTTAAAAACCTACTATTATACATGTCAGGCAGTGTTTTTAGGAGCTGGATAACAGTGATGAGTAAAAAAGTCATTGCACTTGTGACTCCTACAATCTAGAGAAAATAGAAATACATGTAAAAGCTATGGGTCATGGTTTAACTGTTTGTGTAAGATTGCGAAATAATATAAAAAGTTAAAGAACAGAGAGTTTGACCTTTTAAGACAGGAAGTCATTTTGACCACATCCTCCATTCCTGAGGGAGGAGAGTTAGCAGTGATTTTGAAGAAACTGGCAGGTGCTTTTCCAGGACTGGTTATCTCTGTACTAAAAGACTGATTAGGGTTTTTAAACAATTTTATTTAGTTGAATCAAAATTAAATCTTATTAAATAGGTAAAGGGAAGAAAGTAGATTTAGAGACTTCTACCAGATTTCTCTCCAAAAAACAAATTGAAGCCAATTTTATGAGCAGTGCCAAAATTAAGAGTACTTCTGAAGAAAATCAGCATATGCTTGGCAAGGAGAGAATACTAGGGTTTTAAAAAAAAGTAATAGACTTTGTTTTCTAGAGCGGTAGGTTCAGAATAAAATTGGGTGGAAGTTACAGAGTTCCAGATACCACTCCCTCTTCCACATCCACAGCCCTTCTACATTAATATCACACACCAGTGTGATAGAATATTTTAATAGAGTATTTTATCTTTGTATTTTATCAGATGTATTCATCAAAACATTAACCTTTTTGTCATCACTCTTAAAATATTTTTAATTTGAATTTAGAGTTTATAATATAAGTATGTTTATACATGTATATATATCAATAATATTTTGTCATTAATGTTGTTTAAGGAAATATTTTTCACTTCTAGAGTTGCCAAGCTTTTGCCTTCTTCATCTCTCCACTCTACATTGAGATTATACAAATACACAGGTTGTTATGTTTTTATAAAAAAAAGATTTTATTTATTTTTAGAGAGGGGAGGAAGGGAGAGGGAAAGAGAGGGAGAGAAACATCAATGTGTGCCTGCCTCTGGAGCGCCCCCTACTGAGGACCTGGCCTACAACCCAGGCATGTGCCCTCTCTGGAAAGCGAACCAGCGACCCTTTAGTTCACAGGCCAACCCTCAGTCCACTGGGCCACACCAGCCAGGGCTGTTATCTTTTTATATCAACATTAAATTGGAGATTATCTTCAGTATTTCTGAATACTTTTCAACATAATTTTAAAGGCATGGTTTACTTCACAGAAAAATCGAAGATTGCAAATAATGTTAATTTGCAAGTATCAATATTTTGGTTAAATATAACTAGCCCTCCAGATTTGGGGTCCTTCTGTCTTACTAGGCTCTTGACTTTTATTTTCCTTCTTAAACCATCATTACAGTGATGGCATTAAGCTTAAAACAAGTACACTTGATTTAAACCAGCTATTGCTACTTAAGCAGCGGTGATTAGAAAAGCAGAATTTAATATAGAAATGAAATATATCTGTATTTTACTCTACTTTCTCTTCCTCATTATCTCTGTTAATATATGTTTATCCTGCTTTTTCAAAGTAAGGTTTATATTCTGGAATATAATTGCTTGCCTATGAGATCTTCTGTTTTGTGGGGGATACTCTCAGACACCAAAATTAATTGCTATAAATATTTGTTATTGTCATTAAATAATTCATTACCTTTTTCTGACTTTTCATTGGCTGTCAAATCTCTGGTATTTTCAGATTCCACTGAATAAGGGTATGGTTTTTTAAGGTTATGTAGTTCCATATTTTAACATAAGATGGCAGCATTGAAATAAATGCATAAAATAGCAATATTTTGGTTAATTAGCCCATTGTAATGGGAGAGCTTTGTCTCTTAAAGTTCTTAGAAATGTATGCAGATTCCAAGTCCTCGAACCTATTCTTGCTTGTCTTTCAGTTAGTTTTCTGAAGTCAATGTTCCAGAGTTTTAACTCATACCAGGAGTCTCTTTCAGTGCTAGTTACTGAAAGATAACTGGCAAAATGAGGTAAAAGTTAATATAACTAGCGTTTGTACTCCTAATTCAGATTCAAATGTCTAGCTGCCTTCTGGAAAGATACTTTTTGACTCTCAGTAGACTGTAGAACTGTGAGACCTGGAAATTTGTTTATGTCACTGCTCTCCCTCTCAGTGCCTAAGAACAAGAGTGGGATGCAGGTGGTATTCAATATGTACTGAAGGAATATCCACCATCTTTTTTTTTTCTGTAGTCCTTACTTTAGTCAATGCTACTATCATCCTTCCAGGCATCCAAGCCACAAACCTGTCCGTCATTTTTTATTGTCTCCTTCATCTTATACATCTATTTAGTCATATTGTGGTTTTTTGTTCAGTTTCCAGTTTTATGTCAATTTCTTCCACTTCACCCCCCCACTGCTACCACCTTAATTCACATTAGCTAGTATGTTCTCTGTCCTAGATTAGCACCTGCCTAAGTGCTTTCCTGATTTCAGTGTTACTCCCATCCCACTCCAA
Organism: Trachops cirrhosus; assembly: GCA_028533065.1. NCBI lineage: Eukaryota > Metazoa > Chordata > Mammalia > Chiroptera > Phyllostomidae > Trachops > Trachops cirrhosus. The sequence goes on from CM052542.1 coordinate 126,854,243, forward strand.
GACAACTTATGCAGGCAATAAAGGGTGTACAGAAGGTGAAGACATTTAATATATTGTCTCAGAGAACACATGTCTAGTTTGGAGGATGTCTGTGAAACAGCACTAAAAAAGTGCTGAAGGACAATTAATTTGAACTGTGGAGTTTGGTAAAGGCTTTATGGGAGGGAGGAGTTTTTGAGATTAGTTAGTGAAGACTTCTTTCAGTAACTTCAGCATATCAGCCCTTATTTAATACTTGTTCTGACTTTTTTGAAAATAACTTTATTGAAGTATAATTGATGTAAACAGGACATATTTAAAGTATACAATTTAATGAGTTTTTATGTATGTACCCATGCTATTGTCACCACAATTAAAATAATGAGATATCCATCAAATGCAAAAATTTCTTTGTGAGTCTTTGTAATCTACTTCCCACCCCTCATTCCAACCCTGGGCAACCACTGATCTGCTTTCTGACACTATAAATTAATCTGTATTTTCTAGAATTGTATAAAATGGAACAATATAACATGTACAACTTGTTGGTTTGCCTTCTTTCAATCAGCTTGATGGTTATGAGATTGATTCATGTTGTTGTGGGTATCAGTAGTTCATTCCTTTTTAAGGCTGAGCAGTATTTCTTCTGTGGATACACCACAATTTGTTTCTGCACTACCCTTAAGATGGACATTTGGGTTGTTGCCAATTTGAGGCTATTACAAGTAAAACTGCTGTGAATGTGTGTCACTGTTATATGGACATATGCTTATTATTTCTCTTAAATAATACCTGGAGAGGTGGATTAGCTGAATCATAAGTAGGTGTATGTTTAACTTTTTAAGAAACTGCCAAACTCTTCCCATCAGTGTATGAGAGTTATAGTTATTTTCCATCCTAGCCAACACTTGGTACAGTAGGTCTTTTATAATTTTAGCCATTATAAGGGATGTTTAGTAGTACCTCATTTGGTTTTGGCTTGCATTTCCCTAAAAATAGTGATATTGAGCATTTTTTCATGTATCTATTTACCATCTGTATGCTTACTTTGATGTTTCTGTTCAAATCTTTTGCCATTTTTTAATTGGGTTGTTTATCATCTTGTTGTAAGAATTTTTTTATATATATATTTTAGGCACAAGTCCTTTGTGAAATTTATGCTCTATAAATATATTCTCCTAGTTTTGTGATTTGCTCTTTTGTTTTTGGAATGTCTTTTATGGGCTGATTTTGCCCCACTATTGAGGCAATTTTTCCTGAGCATCTATTTGGTATTCAACCTATTTTGAGGTTTTCCTAAGTTTGTCGTGTGGAAACAAACTATTCCTGGCCCTGTGTTAGCTTTGGGAATTTTTTCAGCTGTTTCTTTTTAATGTTTTTTTTCCCTGGGTAGGGCTAGTTTTCTCACATGCATGTGCTGATCATTACTAGCTGAAAACTTGAAGGAAGTCCCTGGAGATCTGTCTTCTCTAGTACTCTATCCTGAGAATTCCAGCTAAATAAATCCTCGGTCCTATCTCATCTACTCATGGAAAATTGCCATGCTCTGTTCAGGCACCCTTCCCTGTGCTGCAGCCTGGAAACTCTAGGCAGCAGTCTGGATACTTGTTGGGGTTCACCTCGTTTGCCTCCCCTTGCTCCTACTCTGACTGTTGTTGAATGTGTGAAAGTTGCTGTTTCGTATATTTTGTCTGGCATTATAGTAGTTCAAGACAAAAAGGTAAATCTGGTCCCGGTTATTCCATCTTGAATAGAAGCAGAAGTTATTTCTGTGTATGTTTGCTTGAGAAAAAAACTTTATGCTTGAGTCACTCTAGTTCTACATTTGTGTCAAGCTGTCAAACATGCTTTTCCAGATGCCTCATTGAAGCTGATATTTCAATCAGATGTATAAGATTAAATTTTTTTTCCTGGTAATTTTCTTCCCAGGGCATCTCATATCTTTGGCAGTTTGTGTTATTTATTTGTGTACTTACATAAGTATGGGGATTATATGGATCTTGTTTAAAAACACACTTTGTGTAACATTAGTTGAGTGTGAACACAGGAATTAAGAGCTTAGAAAGGTGAGTACATTTAAGGGAAAAGTATGCAATTGGTTGTTTTCTGGTTGAGCTTTATGAACTACTTTTTGGGGGTGTTTTACCTACTTTGAACATACACATAGTCATCACCCTTATATTACAACATAATTTTTAGACTTCAAATTAAATTTCCCTTTTAATTAAAGATTTAACAAAATTTCCTTACCAACTTACGTAAGTAAAAGAGGGCTGTAATTTGGAGAACTGCATTCTTATCTTGCTGGATGCAATTAGGCAATTCACTTGTCTTAGTTTTTTTTTTTTTTTTTTTTTTTTTTTTAAGTGAAATGAAAGGGTTTGCCCTGATCCATGTGGCTCAGATGGTTCGGTGTCATTTCGCAAAGCAAAAGGTTGTTGGTTTGATGCCCAGTCAGGGCACATGCCTGGGTTGAGGGTTCACAAGGGGCAACCAGTCAATGTTACTTTTCCACATCATTGTTTTTCTCCCACTCTTTTTCCCTCCATTCTCTTCTCTCTGATAGATAAATGAGATAGATAGATAGAATCTTTAAAAAAAAAACAAAATGAGAGGGTTTGACCAGATCTCATCCCTAAAACATTGATTCCAACTGTGTATTCCTATATATACATTCATATAGATTATTCATTTGTTTTCTTACATTTGTATTAATACTTTAAATTTTCTAGGTTTTTTTGTTTGTTTTTTAAAGCTAAACTATGCCTTTTTAAAAGTGGTTTTGTCACTTCTCAGACAATGTGACATACCAATTTATTATAAGGCATTTTTATCAGAGGGAGACAGCAGAGTTAAAGGTGTCCTATTCCTTGCCTTTGTATTTCTTGTTCTTTGGGAGATTATTCTGCTAAGAGTTTTACAAAAGGAATAATCATTGCAAGTGGGGGATATCAGTTAATTTGAGAAATGTAACCAGTAGAAGTCCATATTTATTGATGGATCAGAGTATGGAGTCAGAATACAGAAGAAACAGGAAGATTGAAGAAAAATAGGAAAGTTCAAAGCATATTGTATAATATATGATTTATTCTTAATTTGATAACTATGTAAATATAAAATGTCATTAATCTTTTTAGACATTGTATATATGGGAGTCATTAGGATAAAATTATTAGAATTCTCTGAAATACATGTGATGCAGGAGATATCAGCTAATGTGGGACATAATTGTAGGTGTACTGTGCCTTAGGATGTCAGATTGTAATATAATACAGAGCACAGGGTTTCTTGGGATGTAGAGAGTCTAAATTCCCAAAACTGTATTCAAGTTTTATGGGTATATATTTCTCTTGGATGATGTTCCATTCCTTTAGTCATATTTTCAAATGGCTTTATGTCCCCCAACATTAAAAACTAGAGTTGCTATAGGTATTGAATATGCCTCTTTATTGATTGTCTTGGCAGCTCCTCCTTTAAAATGTATTTACATCTTCCTGCCAACAGACTGCATTCCTTTGTTAAAGATAAAAACTTGGTCCTTTCTATATGGCATCATCAACCTCACAACTCTTTATTGAATGGTCATGATAAAGCCACAGGTAACCATAGATAGGAGGGAATATAGCAATCTTATACTCCTCAACAATCTTCTGACAAAATTATGTGCAGTGGTTTTATGTTGGGAATCAAATAAAGTAACTTTTTACATTCTTTGCCCTTGTCTTCCCATACATTGTGTTTTCTTTCATTCTTACCCCAAATCCCTTCCTGCTCCCTCATTCAGACATATATTCTTACCCATTAGCTGTTACCAATATTTTGGGCTTAATCATAGAACAGCTTTGCTTTGAAGAAGCTTGTGAATGAAACCCAGAAAAGTACTCATGCCATCCTTGAGACTTAGGTATACTATTCAAGGACAAGCTGGGGGTTAGGTTCTTTCAAATAGCAATTGGGCTTGCACTGACTGTAGGAAATCGGTGCCTAGCAGGTGTATAACAACTTCAAAGATTCATTCTCTGTTGTGAAATGGAACCAACTCACAGAAATTACTGATTTACTTTACAGAAACCTGGCACATACCTTTAATGACTGATGAAAATTGGACTATCAATAAATATACTCTTGCATATTTGCTTCAACATCTTTAGAGTTAACAAAAACAAACAAACAAAAAATCCACAACCTTTTAGCCCCCACTAATTGAAGGTATCGAAGTCCACAGTTTTGGTGTTCAGGTATAATTTAGAATAGAAATGAGTTTTTTTTTTCCATTTAACACTTATGCTGCTTAACTTTGTAAAGGAAAATTGAAATGTGAGTAAGTCATGTAAAAAGGGCAAACAGGTGTAAACATCAGCAGCTGTTTCAGAGGGATTATTAACTCTTTGGAATAAAAATATGCTCTTTTTGGTCACATATATTCCCATGGCAGTGTGTTTTTTTTTTTTTAAATAAACTCTTTAGATCAGTTTTAGTTTCTAGCAAAATTGAGCAGAAAGTACAGAGTGGTCCCATAAATTCCTTTCACCTCCCCCCTTACTGTTGACATTCTACACCACAGTGGTACATTTGTTATACTTGATAACCCTACATAGAAGCATCACCAAAGTCCATAGTTTGCATCAGGGTTCCTCTTGGTGTTGTAGATTCTCTGGGTTTGGACAAATGTATAATGACATGTATCCACCTTTATAGTATCGTGCAGAATAGTTTCACTGCCCTAAAAATCCTCTATTCTTTGTTTATTCAGCCTTCCCTCCCCCCTAAACCCTGGCAACCACCGATCTTCCCACTGTCTTCCTAGTTTTGCCTTTTCAGGATGTCATATAGTTGGAATCATATACCATGTAGCCTTTCCAGATTGGCATTTTTCACATAGTAACATGCATTGAAGTTTCCTCCATATCTTTTTGTGGCTTCATAGCTCATTTCTTTTTAGCACTGAATAATATTTTATTGTCTGAATATACCACCATTTATTTACTCATTCACCTATGAAAGGACATCTTGGTTGCTTCTAAGTTTTGACAATTATGAAAAAAACTTCTATAAACATCCATGTTCAGGTTTTTGTGTAGACCTAAGTTTTTAATTCCTTTGCGTAAATATCAAGGAGTGCAATTGCCGATCATGCAATTGCTAAGAGTATGTTTAGTTTTGTAAGAAACCCCCATACTGACTTTCACAGTGGCTGTATCATTTTGCATTCACACCAGCAGTGAAATCCTGTTGTTAGCATTTGTGTTGTCGGTGTTCCAGAGTTTGATATGTGGAGCTGTTTGCAATTCCCTAATGACATAAGATGTGGAGCACCTTTTCATATAGTTACTTGCTATCTGTATATCTTCTTTGGTGAGCTTTCCAGGTCTTTTACTCATTATTTAATTGGGTTGTTTCTTATTGTTGTGTCTTAAGAGGTTTTTTTTTTTAAGGATTTTTTATTGATTATGTTATTACAGTTTTCCCAATTTTCTCCCTTTATCCCCCCTCCACCCTGTCACCCCAACCCTCCAGTATTATCCCCCTCGCCTTAGTTCATGTTCATGGGTTGTACATACAAGTTCTTTGAGTCCTCTGTTTCCTATATCATTTTTTTACCTCTCTCCATCTATTCTATGCCTTCTAATTATGCTTCTTCCCTATACCTTTTCCCCCTATTCCTCTCTTCCCCTTCCCCACCGAACTACCTCTGTGTGATGTCCATTTCTCTGATTCTGTTCCGGTTCTGGTTGTTTGCTTAGTTTTTGTTTTCATTGTTTTTCTTTTCTTTTAGATTCATTTGTTGATAGTTGTGAGTTTGTTGTCATTATATTGTTCATATTTTTTATCTTCTTTTTCTTAGATAAGTCCCTTTAACATTACATATAGTAAAGACTTGGTGATGATGAACTCCTTTAACTTGACCTTATCTGAGAAGCACTTTATCTGCCCTTCCATTCAAAATGAAAGCTTTGCTGGATAGAGTAATCTTGGATGTAGTTCCTTGACTTTCATGACTTCAAATATTTCTTTCCAGCCCCTTCTTGCCTGTAAGGTTTCTTTTGAGAAATCAGCTGATAGCCTTATGAGAACTCCTTTGTTAGGTAACTGTCTCCTTATCTCTTGCTGCTTTTATAGGATTTTCTCTTTGTCTTTAATCTTGGGTAACTTAATGCTGATGTGCCTTGGTGTGGTCTTCCTTGGGTCCAACTTCTTTGGGAATCTGGGCTTCCTGGACTTCCTGGAAGTCTATTTCCTTTGTCAGATTGGGGAAATTCTCCTTCATTATTTGTTCAAATAAGTTTTCAGTTTCTTGCTGCTGCTGTTCTCCTTCTGGCACCCGTATAATTAGGATATTGGAACGTTTCAGGTTGTCCCAGAGATTCCTCAGTCTCGCTCCATTTTTTTGGATTCTTGTTTCTTCATTCTGATCCAGTTGGATGTTTATTTCTTCCTTTTGTTCCAAATCATTGCTTTGAATCCTGGTTTCTTTCTTGTCACTGTTGGTTCCCTGAATATTTGCTTTATTTCATTTTGGGTATCTTTCATTTGTTCTTTCATTTTTCGACCAAGATCAATCAGTTCTGTGAGCATTTTGATTACCAGGGCTTTAAATTCTCCAACAGATAGGTTTGCAATCTCCTCATCGCTTAGTTCTCTTTCTGAGGTTTTGCTGTATTCTTTCTTTTGGGCCATATTTCTTTGTCTTGGCACAGCTGATAGGTTGTAAGGGGGTGGGGCCTTAGGTATTCACCAGGGCAGGGCAACCCTCTTTGCTGCTCTGCAGCACTGTCAGTCTGGTTGTTCTGGTTGATTTTTTCTTTAATTCCTTGATTGTCGGAGTTCCATGGACTTTGATTTTCTGGTGATTTTGGTTGTTTATTGATTTCAGACTGGTTGTTATCCTCCTTTTAATTGTGCAAGGAAGCGAAGGGATTCTACCTATGCCTCTATCTTGGCCGGAACCCTTTAAGAGTTTTTTTTTTAAACATATTTTAGATAATAGTCTTTTGACAGTTGTGTCTTTTGCATATATTTTCTCACATTTTGTGACTTATCTTATTCTCTTGACACTGATGACAGTAGAACAGAATTGTTAATTTTAATGAAGATTAGCTTACCAATTACTTCTTTTATTGATCGTGCCTTTGGTGTTGTACTAAAAGTCATTGTCATACCCAAGGTTATCTAGGTTTTCTCCTTTGTTACCTTCTAGGAGTTTCATTGCAGTGAGTTTTACATTTAGATCTATGGTCCTTTCTGAGTTAATTTTTGTGAAAAGTCTAAGGTCTATGTCTAAATTCCATTTGTTTGCATGTCTAGTGTTCCAGCATCATTTGTTAAACTCTCTTTGTTCTGTTGCTCCTGTATTGTCATTGCCCCTTTCTCATAATTATGAGTTAGATGTTTCACTCCTACTTTAACGAGCCTTAAGGAAGATTGTTTTATTATATTCTAGTTGTAACACTTGAACCACTAAGGATTACTAAGTTGAATTTCAGCTTGTAAAATAGAATAGTGAAGAAAAATAATTATGTTTGAGACAAGTGATTTATAGTCAGCTGTTATTTAATGGAAATACTTTTGAGTTAATGCAAAAAATACTTAATATTCTTTTAGATCTTGTAATTTATTTAAAAGAATACTAAATTCTGCTTCTTACAATTAAAACCCAACCTTGACATTCAGTGAATTCTGAATTTTTTTGTGAAATGCAAAATTTGAGAAGAAGGATTTTTTTTGTAGTTGTGTAAAACATTGATTTTTAGGGTGGTTCTTGGCTTTGATGTTACTGTCTCATGGCTAGAGGACTTAAACTGCAAACCAGTATTTTTTACTACTTGTTTTTCTTCTCTTGTATCAGTTTTAAATTCTATTATATTTACATTGTCAAAATGGTATTGGCTTTGACTTGCATATACTCAGTGTATAAACAGATCATGCAAGTAATAAATGACTCATCCTATGTTGGACAATGTGGAGTGACATATGTCCTGTGTAAGAGGTACATGTCTGCTCTGGAGGGTAACCCTCGTTCCTGTTATGGTGATTATTGCTTTATGGAAATATTTGTTGCCAGATCTCTCGGTTTTTCAAAAGGAGCCAAAATCTGGATTTTTAAGAATCTGAAGTCTCCCAATATTTAAATAATGTAAAATTGAAAAATATTTATGCAGGTCAAATCAAATAGAGCTATGGTCTGAATGGTACTGCTTTGTAATGTCAGACCTAAGGAGATGCTTCCTGGAAGTAAATAGAGGTTTTAGGTGTTTTAGATAACCTAATTAATTTATACCAGTTAAGAAGAGAGGCTTATAGTCACCTGTTGTTTAGAAAGTTGTAAACTGCTTCTAAGTGTAGATACTATGTTCTGTGACATGAATACTTTTTTTTTTCTTGATTTCTCATTTAAGGTCTCAGCCAGTTACCTCTCCAGTCATCCTTCAGTTTGGTCATGCAGAGACCCTTCTTCCACTGCTTTCTCTCATGGGCTACTTCAAAGACAAGGAACCCCTAACAGCTTACAATTACAAGGAACAAATGCATCGGAAGTTCCGAAGTGGTCACATAGTACCCTATGCCTCAAACCTAATATTTGTGCTTTACCATTGTAAAAATGCCAAGACTCCTAAAGAAGAATTCCAAGTGCAGATATTATTGAATGAAAAGGTGTTACCATTGGCTCACTCTCAAGAAACTGTTTCTTTGTATGATGATCTGAAGAACCACTATAAGGACATCCTTCAGAGCTGTCATACCAGTGAAGAATGTGAATTACCAAAGGTGAACAACACATCTGATGAGCTATGAGGACTGGAGAACATTTTTAATTCATCAGGAATGTATAGGGAGTGATTACATGCTTGGAATAAGTAGGCAGTGCCTGGTTACAGAAAGCTTTTACATTACTTGGGTATTTATTTCTGTCTTTTCATAGAAAAACATTGAGTTTCTTTTTGAGTCTGGACACAGAAGTGTAAGAAACGATTCTTCACTGGAGCATTCTTCTTAAGAGGAAAAATCTATTCAAAGAAATAGCTGGTACTGCATATGTTTACAGAAATTAAATACTTCCTATTTATATAAGAAATCTCACACTGAGAATATGTTTTCAAAATAATGCTTCAAAGTGCTGGAGTAACAAAATATATCAATTGGATGATCCACAACTTGATTGAACTGAGTCTAGGAACTTTACCGGTTGTGTTGCAATTCTCTCTTTTTTCCTCAAGTAGCACATTTCTGGTATTGTCTTTCTTTTTTTTTTTTTTTCTTTTGGTATTGTCTTTCTTAATCAGTATTGTGATACACTGGGAGTACCATTTTGGAAGAAAGCTAACATCTCACTGTTTGAGAATTTGAAACAATATTAAGAAAGTCTGATTTAAAAGGACATTTTCACTGAAGGAAGACAAAACGTATAATAAATAGGTTTGTTAATAGTATTTATAAAGTATTTCAACACCTTTTCAGTAATTCCTTTTAACCTTCTACTAAGTTCTGCAAGGCCATTCTTTAATTATTGTCATTCCTGTTTTACATATATAACAATGGAAGGACAAAGAGGACCATTAGCAATGTCAGATGGATGGTATCAAAGTTTCTTCAACCCCTTGCTTAACAATTTTTAACATTCTGTTACTTTGCTTCTATTTTTCTATTTTGCAATTGTGTAAAATATTTTTGGGTTGCGGAATTTCTTTTTAATTCTTCTATTGTTTTCTTAAAGATTTTATTCTGGCTGGCTTAGTTTCACAAATATGAACCCATTTCAAAAAAAAATAGTTCTGCCCTGACTGATGTGGCTCAGTGGACTGGGCTTGGTCCCTCAAACCCAAAGGTTGCCTGCTGGATTGCTGGTCAGGGAACATGTCTGGGTTGCTGGCCTGGTCCTAGGTTGGGGTGTGCAAGAGGCAGCAGATTAATGTTGCGCTCTCTCTCTTTCTTGCTCCCTCCCCCTTTCTCCAAAAATAAATAATTAAAATCTTTTTAAAAAATAGTACTGAGTTCTAGCCCTGGCTGGCGTAGCTCAGTGGATTGAGCGTGGGCTGCGAACCAAAGCATCGCAGGTTCGATTCCCAGTCAGGGCACATGCCTGGGTTGCAAGCCAGGTCCCCAGTGGGGACCACATGAGAGGCAACCACACATTGATGTTTCTCTCTCTCCTTCTCCCTCCCTTTTCCTCTCTAAAAATAAATAAATAAAATCTTTAAAAAAAAATAGTACTGAGTTCTGTCAAATACCATGGAAATCATTGCTATAATAAACAGAACTCTTGGTCTTTTCTATTCCTTGTGTTGCTAAACAATCAGTAATTATAATAAAGGGTTGGAATTTTAAGCATCTTTGACTAAATCAGACAATATAATGCAATTTTCTTCTAATGGAAATATTCTCAAATTTTAACTTCTTAAAAAATGGAAATCCAATTTATTAAAAATCGAGAAAGTATTACAACTGTATATTGAAATAAAAGAAGATGCATTGATCATTGATCTTCAAATAAATAATGTTCATAAAGTAGATGATTAACTGTTAAATCCTGTTGATTCATCAATATATTTTTGATTGTTCCTGTAAAAAGGTCTGATGGTTGCTTTTTCAAAGAAATTTATAAACAGGCAGACAAGAAAAAAATACTATAATGAACATTCATGCCCATTGTCCTGTTTTATCAGAATTAACATAATATTTGGTTTAGATCCCAGTGAGAACATTTGAGGACTTTTGTATGCTTCCCTGATGCTATTGCCCTCACTCTCTACCTAGAGGTAACCACCAGCATAACATTCAGTAATCACCATTCCATCACAAGCTTGACTCAAAACTTGTGGTAGTATTGTGGGAATTTTAAAATATTCTGTAAAAGTACATACCCTGCATATCATTCTTGAATGAGTGATTTATTTTAAATGCTGTATTTGTTTTTCAGGACCTCTTGATCCTGATGATTTGTCACGAATGAATGCTATCAATTCATCAATGCCTGTTGAGTACTTTTTATGTACAAGCACTAGACGCAGTCTGTGGGCCTATAACATTGAATGAACCTAGTTCTTTCAAAGGGGTTCTCTTAAAAAAAAACCTTGAAACAAATTTGCTCAATGTCTGATGCATTAAATTTTGATTCATACACTTTTTATAGAATATGGAAGTTTTATAGGAGTTACTTAATTACATTGTTAAATAGAACCATATCTTTATAGTCATTGGTAAATAAAATATTTCAGGATGGAGGGTGGTTCATTTTTGCTAATGTTACAGAAGTTGTGATATATTCTGGTGCTGTTCTCATTTTGGAAATGCCTGAAACAAAAGAATGTCACGATGAAAATTAAAGATCTTATTTAGGATAGGATATGTAAAAAGTTGGACATCAAAAAATAATCTTTGGCTAAATAGTTCATTCACAGTAGGTGACCAAATTACCCAATTAAGCCAAAGTTTAAGCACTGATCTAACACTGTAGTCAGTAAATAGTCTATGGACATTACCCATTTTTCTGTCTAATCACCTTGATTGTGTGCATTGTATTGTACTTACTGGTTTTATAGTTGCCATTTTGAAGTTTCTGCTCTCCAACACATAATCATTCACTTGTTACTGTTTCTGTATATAATGTTGATGTTAATTTTAACACTGACAGCAGAACTCAACTTTTATGATAGCTTGACTTGAATGCTTTTCTTTTGAAAACAGCAGAACTGATTGATGCAGACCCTTAAATTTTTGCAAGTTATAAACAGCTAAACCAGAATATATAAATATAAATTTTTGGAATATATTTCTCTAAGATGGTTTTTCATGTGGTTCATTAATTATCCTTGGAATTTTGACTGTGTTCTGCCAAATGTAAGCTGAAAATAAATATTTGCATTGCCATATAATTTGCCTCTACCCAGCTCTTCTGAAACACTTCACAGATTGCTTAATTCTCTCCTAATCATTCTATTTTAAGCATTTTCCTTAAGCAGCTCAATTCACTTTTAAGAACCTTCACATTACTCTATTCAGCTATTTTTAATTGGTGTGTTTGTGTATTTTTGAGAAAATTTCACAGCAAGGAAACAGATGTCGTACTCTTCCAGTTAAAGGATTTGTAGTTTGAGCTTCATGCCTGGCAGTTTAGGAGGAGGTTAACTTTAAAACTGTTTCACTATCATTGCTGAAGTAATAATACATTTTAAGATAGGATTCTATATTTATTTTTTCTAAAACTGATACATAATTCAGTATCTCCCCTGTAGTATTCCCAGGTTTTAAACCACTGTTTAGATCCAAACAGTTCACGTTCACACTTTTGTTTGTTATACTGGGAGAACTTCATTAAAATGATGGCCTTCCAAATCGAATAGTATTTCTAGTATAATGAGAAAAGTTTTGTTAGAATACTTTACATTATTTCTGAAATAGCTAATATTGAAAATGAAGTTGAGATGACGATGTAGAGATTCCTGTCTACTCTTTCATTAAAGGTCATTCTACCAGCCTTGATTCTCATTGTCTTTTGACCAAACAATTTGGGTGCTTTTGGAAACCTTTTCAATAAATATTCTCATTCTGGAGAGAAGAGCCCAGTTTTGTTGTAAACATAAAAATGTACTGGTAAAGTGTATCTTTGGATACATATAGGTGAGAAAGTATATATAATAAGAAACATTCTTACCTGGAGATAGGAAAAACACTAATTTTGCTCCAGCAGTAGTTGCCCTTCATTTGGAAGACCATTAGTTTCTTACACTTTTTTTTCTTTTCCTTGCCTTCCTGAGAAAGTGAGTAGTCTAGGCGAGACAAAGTAGTCTAGTCCTTGTTTTCCTTCTGTCTGCAGTGTTGCTCCCTCAAACTTTGTCAACTCTGCAATATGGAAATTAGGATGAGAGCCTGGTTTTCTGATTTGACTCTTACAGTTTTGTAGTCCCCTTAAGGAGTGCTATCTGTGGTGGGAAAAATATAATTGAGTTTCACAGGGTTTGCTATTCTAGTTTAAATGCCTGAAAGTCTGAGGAAAGATACTGAGATTTAGGGGGCAGAAGACTGAAGAAATGAGATAGGAGCAATTCCCTACCTTTCCTTGCTGAGAGATAAAACATGAAACTCCCAGATGTAGACAGGGAATCAAAAATAGCTGGGGCTTTACATGCACTTTAGTTGCAAGCTGCTATATATACACTATGTTTTCTCCCATATGTACGTACGTACATCTTCACTTACAGGAAGCATATGGCTTCCTTTGGCATATGTTAATTGCCAGCATTGCTACTATTGTACTTAGGGCTCATTATTCAGTAAAATAAGTTAACTTGAACACAAGCACTGCGATAATGGCAACAAGTGGATCCGATCACTAAGGTGGGTACTGAGTGATTAGCAGGCAGGGAGCACATAGAGTGTGGAGGCACTGGCCAAAAGGATGCTTCACAGCCAGGGGGACAGAGTAGGGTGGCATGAGATCTCATCAGGATACTCAGAATGGTACCCAATGTAGTACTTAATGAATTTTTTTGTTTCTGAAATATTTAATAGTTTTGAACCTCCATTAACAGTAGGTAACTGAAACCATAAAAAGTGAAACTGGGAAAGGGGCCCACTGTACTTGCTTTTCAAGTCTGCTTACCAGCCTAGCTCTTCAAAAAATAGAAGCCTGACTGGAAGATTCCTCCAACCCATAGGTCTATAGGCACTGCAAAGAACTGCTTTCTTTGACAAGTCTAAAAACTTTGGTTATCAAGTATTTTGTAAGCACTGTTGTAGATATGGGTACGTGTATTGGTTAGCATTTGCTCAACAGATGTGTGAAGTCTACTGTTGAGAGAAAAATCATCTCATGTTACAGAGCCATAATGTAACAGGTACATTACAATTAATACTAAGCAACGTACCTGATGTTAACTAGGTTATCAGTAAGATACTCGTATATGAAATAATAGTTGCCATTGGGTAAGGGAAATATCTTCACCTGTCAAATACTATAGAAGGTGCTTTACCTGTTATTCCACTTAATTTTTCTTCATTATTAGACTATGAAGTTGAGAATATGAAACCCATTTGCAGATGAGGAAACAGGTTGGGAATGAAAATGAATTTTTTGTACTGTAAGCTATATTCAGATTTGTTAGGTCAATGATAAAAGTGGAATTTGGACCTAGGTCATTTGGGCACTTTGGTGTGCAGATTGAGTAATGCACACTATAAACTACTTACAGCTCTTGATTCTGCTCACCACTGCAATTAAAATGCTTTTAATGTTGCTGCCACCCTTTGTCCTCTTGAGCCATGGACTGTAATTGCTGAGCACACTCAGCAGGGAATGTAAGGGAAATGTAAGGGAAACCAAAGTAAATCATAGTCTCATATATGACATTTTCCAAGACAAACCAGTTTCTTCTGTCTCCCCAGGCTCAGCTGACTGCACCATGCACCTGTTGCAGAAGGCTTTCTGAGTTAACCCGGAGGATGGGGCAGGTTGATTGATTGTTGTATTATAAGCCATCTCTTAGAATCATATTTGTAATTCAAAGCAAAGCACAATTTAGACCTTATTGGAGATTGTAGATTGTTTGAGTTTCAGAATAATGGGAAATATTGTTATACTGTATAATTATTTTCCCTTCCATTGCTTCATTCAGTGAAGCAGCTATTTATGTCAGCCCTCATACCCTCACTCCCATAACTCTCCTGTCAAGTCCATAAAGCCAGGTTCACTGAGCACACAGCAGGCAGCTGCTTCATCATGTGTCACTGCTGCAGAATTCTAGGGGATGAAAAAGGTGAGATTTGCTGCGTGTTGCCTATGGTCCACCATGTCGGAGACCTCTGGCCTGTTCCATCATGTAACTTGAGTGTGCCACTTCGACCCTCGCAATGAGGGTCAAAGTGTGAGTAACAGCAAGTGCCACACGAATACCCAAAAGTTTGGCTCTTTTTTGTTTTGGGGGGGTTTGTTTTGAAGTAAAATTGCTATATAACATTATATTACTTTTAGGTATACAACATCATATTTCAATCTTTGTATACACTATAAAATTATCATAATAAATCTAATTACTATCCATCACTGTATAATTGACCCCCTTTACCCATTTCACCCACTGCCATTCCCTCCCCCTTTGGTAACCACCAATATATTTCTGTATCTAAGAATTTCTTTTTAGATTCCATGATAAGTGGACTCACATGGTATTTATCTTCCTATGTCTGAGTTATTTCATTTAGCATATTACCGTCAAGTCCATCTATGTTGTTGCAAGTGGCAACATTTCCTTCTTTTTATGGCTGAGTAGTATTTCACTGTATATACAAAGGGGGAACCCCCTCCAGAATGGAATTATCTTCTGGAGGGTGGGCCCCTTGTAATACAGTCCTCTTATAGTACTAGGTGAGAGTTCTAGGAACCCATCTGTATCAGTGGGCCAACTGGCATTGTTATGAGAGGCTGAGTTTGGCTTCAGTAAATTTTTTTTGAAGACTTGGCCCATTCCATTTGCCCATTTCATGATGGGTGATTTATGAACACACCCACCCATGTCATGCTATGTTCAGCATTTTTTTTACCAAAAACAGCATGACCCCAATGCCCTGCCCTCCTGTTAACCCAATCTTACCCCACACAACTTTTTTCTTTGTTTCCCCAAGGGGAACAAAGTCCTCAAAAAGGAAACATTTTGCTGATAAGGAAGAGGTGAAACAAAAAATGTCAGAAGCACTGAAAGGCAAAAAATGTGTTGATGGGTGTGTTACATTGAATGGAGAGTATTTTGAAGGTGACTGAAGTTTAAACATGTAAGAATAAATACACTATTTTTTATAAGTAAATTCCTGTTTTGGGAGATCCCACATCTCATTTATCCATTCATCTATGATGGACACTTAGGTTGTTACATATTTTGGCTGTTGTAAACAATGCAACAATGAACACAGAGTACCACATCTCATTTATCCATTCATCTATGATGCACACTTAGGTTGTTACGTATTTTGGCTATTGCAAATAATGCAGCAATGAACACAAGGGTGCACATATCTTTTCCAATTAATGTTTGCATTTTCTTCAGATAAACACCCAGAAGCAGAATAGCTGGCTCATTGGAGTGAGGCAGACACTGGCCCGCAGTGTCCGTATCATTATGGATGAAATGAGACATTCACATGGATTACCAAGTCCAGTGGAGGAAAAGGGACAGCATGGCTTTTCTCTCAAGGGGAGCAAAAGCCTTGGCCCTTGCTGTGACTGGCCTTTATTGGGTTCCTCAGCACATTACATGACAGTCCTCATTTACTATGCACAGGTTCGCTTTAGTTGGTTACCTTTTACAGAAAACAGAGGAGCCAATGCCACTAATCACATCACAGAAGAGGGATATTTGCAAATGAAAAGGCAAAAGTAGTTGAACCAGTTACACTCATCTGTGGAAGGTTTAGCATGGATTTTAGGAAGTTACTTTGCAGTAAATGTCCTCAATTCAGGGTGAGGGAGTTTTAGCAAAAAGCAAGACTCATAGCAGCCTAGGTACATTGCAGGCCTGATTCCCCACAGGAGAACCTATCCGTGGGCGTGGGTCCTGTGCATCTCTGAGTGGGAGCTGGGCCCATGCCACGCAGAATGATCTACTACATTGGAGGTTCTATTTTTAATTTTTTGAGGAGCCTCCATACTGTTTTCCATACTGCCTGCACCAATTTATATTCCCAGCAGCAGTAGAAGTTACCTTTTCTCCACGTCGTCGCCAGCATTTGTTTTCTTGTCCTTTTGATAATAGCCATTTAACAGATGTGTGGTGATATCTCACTGTGGTTTTTATTTGCATTTCTCTGGTAATTAGTGATGTTGAACACCTTTTTGTGTGCCTCTTGGTCATCTGCATGTCTTCTTTGGAAAAATGACTATTTAGATCCTCTGCCCATTTTAAAATCAGATTACTTTTCTACTATTGGATTGTTTGAGTTTTTATATATTTGCATAATAACCCCTTATCAGATATATGATTTGCAAATATTTTCTGCCATTCAGGAGGTTGCCTTTTCGTTGGGTTGATGGTTTCCTTTGCTGTGCAGAGCTTTTCAGTTTGATGTAGTCCAAGATGTTTATTTTTGCTTTAGTTACCTTCGCTTTTGGAGTCACATCCAAAAATTCAGAGCCAAGACCAATGTCAAAGAGCTTACCTATGTTTCTTCCAGGAGTTTTATGGTTTCAGGTTTTACATTTGGATCTTTAATCCATTTTGAGTTATTTTGTGTATGGTGTAAGATAGAAGTCTAGTTTCATACTTTTGCAAATGGCTGTTCAGTCCTGCCAGCAACATTTATTGAAGAGACATCCTTTCCTCATTTTATAACCTTGGCTCCTTTGTTATAAAATAATTAACCGTATATCTGTGTGTTTACTATGTATCTGTTTTGTGCCAAAACCACCATAGTGCTTTGATTGCTATAACTTTGTAGTATATTTTGAAATCTGAGAACACAATAACTCCAACTTTGTTCTTTCTCAAGATGGCTTTTGCTATTTGAGGTCTTTTGTGGTTCCTTACAAATTTTAGAGTTCTTTGTTCTAGTTCTGAGAAAGATGCCATTGGAATTTTGATGGGGATATCATTTGATCTGTAGATTGCTTTAAGTAGTGTGGACATTTTAACAATAATTATTCTTTCAATCCATGAACACAGAATATCTTCCCATTTATTTTTGTCATTTTCAATTTCATCCATCAATGTCTTATAGTTTTCAGTCTATAAGTCTTTTATCTCTTTAGTTAAATTTATTCTAGGTTTTACTTTTATTGATGCAACTGAAAATGGGATTGTTTTCTTGGTATGTTTTTCTGATAGTTTGTTATTAGTGTATAGAAACATAATGGATTTCTGTATATTGATTTTGTATCTTGGAACTTTATAGATTTTCTTAGTCCTAACAGTGCTTTGGCGGGGTCTTTAGGGTTTTCTACACATATTATTAAGTCATCTGCAAATAGTGAGAGTTTTACTTCTTCCTTTCTGCCTTGGATGACTTCTATTGCTCTTTCTTGTCTGGTTGCTATGGCTGGGACTCAATTACTATGTTGAATAAAAGTGGTGAAAGTGGGTATCCTTGTCTTGTTCCTGACCTTAGAAGAAATACTTTCAGCTTTTACCATTGAGTTTGATAACAACTGTGGGTTTGTCATATACAGCCTTTATTGTGTTGAGGTACATTCCTTCTGTATGTACTTTGTTGAGAGTTTTGATCTAAATGGATGTTGAATTTTGTCAAATACTTTTCTGCATCTATTGAGATGATCATTTAATTTTTATCCTTCATTTTGTTCATGTGGTATATCATGTTGATTGATTTGTGAATGTTGAATCATTCTTGCATCCCTGGAATAAGTCCCACTTGATCATGGTATATAATCTTTCTAATGTGTTGTTGAATTCAGTTTGCTAATATGTTATTATGGATTTTTGCATCTATGTTTATCAGGGATATTGACCTATAATTTTTCTGTGATGTCCTTTTCCAATTTTGGTATCAGGGTAATGGCCTCACAAAATGAGTTTGGAAGCATTCCCTCCTCCTCTTCAGTTTTTTTGTTTGTTTGTTTGTTTTTTTGAAAGAGAGTAGGATACACATTAAATCTTCTTTGAATGTCTGGTAGAATTCACTAGTGAAAATATCTCTTTCATGGAATGTGTAGCCTCTTTTCAAGGCCTTTCATGCCCTTTCTTTATTTTGATCTTTATATTTTATTTCTATTTGAACAGAAGTGATATGTGAAAGTGTGGGCTTACTGAGTTGTCCTGACAGAAATCCAACTATATATTTTTAATATTGGTAGCTACTTCTAAATCTGAGATTAAGTATTGAACTACTCTGAATCTCACTTTATGCAACTATAAAACCAGACTATTGGAGTAAGGTCCTTAAAGGTTATTGCAATTCTAAATTCTATAGTTTATGTAACCTACAACCTGTTTTTGTGTCCATGTTCACCCAGCTAATATATTGTGTAGGGGACTTGGAACACACGTTTTATGTTTTCTCACTCAAGAGCTGTTTCTGGGTACCTCATAGCTATCATTGTAAACACAGCAAAGAATCAAGAAATCAAATCCATAGTATTAGTATGCCACATCCACCAATCCAGTCTTCTTACTAGAATGTTGGGGTTTTCTCCAGTTTTTCTTCCAGGCAGAGCTGGCTCTTATACCACTTTCAGGGCATTCTAAACAAAGATTAGATGAGGTTTCAAAAGCAGAACCTCTCTGACGCACAAGTTAATTCTTAAGCAAAGAGCAAAGGGCGGCAATTGAGGAAGAAGCATTTCAGCATGATTACCACAATCTCAGAAGACTGGGAGGAATAGTCAGTGTAAGCAATATGCCTGATGCAAACAGGAAGAAATGACCATTATGGGATGGTTCTTAGATCATGAAAACAATCACATCATCAAGGAAGTACAACCTCCCCTCCCCCAAAAAAACCTGTTGCTTTTTTTTTAAACCAAAAATAGTGTTATAATTCCGAGATCTATTTGTAGACCAGATTTTCTTATCCCTACTTTGTACTGAGACCAGGCAACAGTACAAAAGAAAAAATGAGGCATTTTTATTTTTGCTCCTCACCCTTAAAGGTGGCCCAATTGCTAAGGAGACACCTGGAGGGATCTCAGGGAATGCTTTTAGTGCTACCTATTTCATCTCTTTTTCACCTGGTCAATATAGCTGGTGACCAATTATGGGACCTCCAGTACCAGGATGTGAGGCTTGGGACGGAGTGTCAATTCAGTTATTGTTTAGAGTTCTCTATATCTTCATCCAGATTAAATGTATGACCTCAAGAATTGGATTGCCACCCAAATGTTGGTGAAGGACTGACAAATCCATCCACCCATTTTCGAATGTTTCTTTCCATGGCTTTTTAAGATGACACCTTCCATCTTGGCTTTGACGAGGTATGTTTTGATGAAGAATTTACTCCACTGCTGACAGGTAGGTTTCCCTTACACCAGTCAATATAAACAACAGGACAGATGAATTAGAGAGTAAAGAAGAGAAGATAATCCCAGGCTCCATCTGCGTTGCCAAACTGTTACTGGATGGGGACCAGGCTGGAGCAGGTCTGCCCGGGGCCAGCTGCAGTATGTGGGTTCTTGATGTCATGCAGGAAGATTTCATAACACTAGTATAGGTGACTTTGAGAGTACATTTATTAAAACTGCGGACACTGAAACAAGGAAGGGCTTGAGTTAGAAGAAGAAACAGGGCTTAAGTTAGAAGAAATAGGAGAGTGCCTAGCTGGAGCTGTGTTGGCTCTCAAAAAATGTTATAGGAAACAAATGAGCCAGGGCAGGGCTGCTATTGGCTCATTGAAAAGTCACAGAAAAGGTGCCTTGGAGACAGATTCTGGAGTTTTCCTGCCCTCTGTTCCCCTGGTTGCAAGTCTCGTGGGGGTCCCCAGAGTTCTAAAACAAATTATGTGCCTGACAGAAGGGCACAGACATGCTGCAAGGAGGGCACATCCTGTTGCTTTTTTTTAAGATTTTATTTATTTATCTTTAGAGAGAGGGGAAGGGAGGGAGAAAGAGAGGGAGAGAAACATCAATGTGTGGTTGCCTCTCACATGGCCCCTACTGGGGACCTGGCCTGCAACCCAGGCATGTGCCCTGACTGGGAATCGAACCAGTGACCCTTTGGTTCACAGCCTATGCTCAATCCACTGAGCTACACCAACCAGGGTTCCCTGTTGCTTTTCATTTACTAACTAAACCAACCAAAGAGATGGTTTTTATAAGCCACAAAACCTGAAACTTTCAGAAAACTAATAACAAGCTCTCAGCCAATTAAAGAGATCCAAGCCACTGTTGTGACATGCTAACATCTTAGACTAGCTCCAGACACCAATCTGTGGGCAATAGGAAGGCTGTACTGTGTTTGACAACTGACAGCAAACAAACCTGGGATCTATTGTGACATCTGCGACTAATTAGCCTGTGGCTTGAGGAGGGTGACTTACCTTCTTTGCATCTCACCTTTTTATTTTCATCTGGAAAATGAGGAGAGTTCCATAGAGAGTATGTTTTTGACTGAACAAGCAAGAAAACACTTGTATCATGAAGTCTGGAGTGGGTTTTTTTGTTTGTTTTCATTTTTTTCCTCTTTGAATTATATCGTTTGTTTTTAAATACAAAGGGTCCTGGTTGATTGAATTAGTTCAGTTTCAAAACCCCAAAGTGAAAATATAAGCAGGTTAACATAAATTACTTTTTAAAGATCATGGGGACAGGTTAATGGGAATTTAAAGTAACAGCTCAAAAAATCAAGCCCTGCCATGATTTACAAGAGCCTGTGCTGAGCTCTCTATTCACTGTACCTCCAGTTTCTTTTTGGGACCTGTGTTGGCATAACCGATGATCTGGATTGGCCTGGACAGGAAGCATCTGAGAGAGCATCTATTGTCTCTAGCAGCTGGCCTCACCTCAGCTCATGACACTTGAGCGGATTGTTATTGGTCTCAGCTAAATCCTATCCTAAAATCTTCTACTTTTCATATAAGGCAGGAAAACATTTCCCAAAGCAAACAAATACAGGATACCTGCATCTCCTCAGTCTTGTGTAAGCCAGTCATTCCCCAATCCAGATCAAATGTTAATTTTTTATTTGGGGCCAATGACAGACCAGTGACAGAAATACAAGGTTCGTAATGACTTGGAACTGAAGGAGAGGGACTGAGGCGTTTGTTCCTTGAGTTAAAATCTAAAGAGGCTTTGCGAGAACAGTCCTCACCTGGGTCAGCGGGACCTCTGCTTTCTAACCCTAGTGCTGACGTAAGTGAAACCGGGGAAAACAGCCAAATCCATCTCCTGTCTTAACACCCTGTGTTATTTGCTACCTCTGGAAGCGAAAATCTCCCATCTGCTCCCTCTCTTCCCCTCTGTCACACCCTGCCCTCACAATGGGTCAGAATAAAGGGCAAAGCCATGAACATGAAACAAAGGAATGAAGCTCGGAGAGAGTAGAGGGCAGGTTTGAGGTGCCCAGGTCAAGGGCTTGAATCCTCTTTATGGTTGTGACTAATTGACTTCTAAACTGATGTGAGTGGGGTTTTAGTATCTGGAACAAGGTCCGGGCACATAATAGGGGCTCAACAAAATAAATGTTGAATGAATTGAATGAGTTACAGTTCTGAGCCAGGTATGGTGGTTGCTTTTGACTCTGTCTTCTGCCTCTTTCTCTCCCTCTGATGGGCCAGCAATATCAGGGCTCACACACACCTCCTGAGAAAGGCTGGAGTGAACACTAGGTGAGGAACACATGTTTTCTTACATACATTGCTTCTTTGCCGACTTGCTAGTTCTTTCTGGTCTCCCTCTTCTGTGTGTTATGATGGTCAGATCTAGAGCAACCTGAGTATAGGCTTTGGAAGGAAAGGGCTGCAGGAGCTCCTTTGCTCCTAGGCCCTAGGCTTGCCTCTAGCCATGTAGAAGGGATCTTCCACAAGCCCAGCTGCTACAGTTGGGGTACGGGGCAGGGGGCAAAGTCTCATAATAAGCATTTGCTTGGCCTTGTCTTTTGTGCTTTTGGTTTTGTTTCCCATAAGAACTCAAGATGGAAAGGGGGCCAAGTGGACTGAAGGGGAAAAGATGCATTTGAAATCCTGAGTCCCTGCCATCTCTCCCCGTCTCTGTAAATCTCTGCTCCTTCTTAATAGGACTCACATCATTCTGTCTGGAGAAAGCTATGATCAGAAGCTGAAACATTGTCCATCTGCGAGCCAACTTACTGTTCCAGTGATTTCAGACATGCTGACAGTCAAGAAAGAAAAAGCAAGAGCAACTAACAGATTGTGGGCATGCTGTGCTAGGCCCTGGACTAAATCCACCTATAGTCTCACTGATCCTCGCAGTAACCCATGAGGTGATACCATTATTATTTCCATTTTACTGATGAGGAAAATCAGGCTCAGAGAGAAGTCCCTTGTCCAGGGTCAGGAAGGGGTAGGTCCAGGAGACAAATTCCAGCAATCTGACTGGGAGCCAGTGTTCTCACCTGTGTGATACGTCTCCCTCCCCAACCCCCCACCCCCCCACCCCTTCCATACTGAAGAAGAGTCAGCAGTGTGCTTACCGCTGCCCAGCCTAGCTGACTCACAAGAAGAGTTTGCTTCTAAAGGGGAAGGAAGTTGCTCTGTCTCCCAGGACCCCGCCCACCCTGCCTGGTTGAAGTGTGGGATTCCGCCATTCAACAGACTTCCTTTTGACTTAAAGCTTTATCCGGTTCACTCAGTGACATGTCAGATAGCATCAGTCATTTTCTCATCATGAAAGAATGAATTACACATTTTCCGGAGTGGATTGTTATATCTCTGTGCTTCCACCAAAGAAGAGTTACCATTTGGATCTAATAATTATTTGTTTTAATAGAAATTATTTAAATCTGAGCTTGTTGGTCATTCCTAGAACATTTATTGACTAATATAAATAGATGTATGTAGAATTTGCGCTTTTTTTCATTTACATATTATTTTGGAAAGGGCCTTGACCCATAATTATTCTTACCTGGTATATTTTAAGAAAATTGCTGAAGAACCTGGATATGATAGGACGACTCAAACTTAGAGGGAATGGATGTATTTCTGGTCTCAGTGAAGTAGTGCTTTGTTAACAATAAAAATGAGTTTTAGTTCAGGATGGCGAGCGAGTCAGCCAAGGAACAAGAAGTCTCGGAATTAAAATCTCATGGATAAAATTTTCTCCATGCCATTTTTTCAAATAAAGCTTTGTAGAACTTTATCTACCCTAAGAAACATATTGGCCATAACCTTTACCTCCATGTAAACTTGTTTCATACTTAACCATATCCTTCCTGTTCTCAGCCACCAGCTAACTCATTCCCTGGCCCTTAGTAGACACTCAATAAATATTTATTGAGCAAGTACATTTTTCTTCAGTCTTTTCTGCACAGAATCATCCCCTGTTCTTAAAACAGTTTGCTTTAAAAAGTGAGAAAAATACCAGCATAAGCAACAGATATATTTGAATAAAATGTATTTTCTATGATCCTTAAACAAATAAAGAGATGCTCAACCTCATTCGAAATAAGAGACATGGAAATTATAACTATACTGATATCACTTCTCACCTATCAGATGGCAAAAATGCAAAGGTTTGACAACATATTTCATCGGCAAGTCTACAGGGAGAAGGCCACTCATGTATTGCTGGTGTAATACAAAACACCACAGCAGAGGGAAGTTGGCCAACCCCACCGGCATTCATAAGTGCATAGCCATTGCACCAGCTGTCCCACCCCACGCCTCTATCCCAAAGCTACACTGACAAAATATAATGGCATACACTTAGAATTTTTCATTGCAGCATTACTTTTAATAGCAAAAGAGAATAAGTAACACAAATGTATGTCAATAAAGGATTGGTTGAATAAACTATGGTACATACATATGACAGTCTATGCAGCCATAAAATAAAAAAAAAAAGGAAGCCATCTATGTACTGGTATGGAATAATCTCCAGGGTTTTTTTAAGTAAAAAAAATTAGTGTAGTACAGTTTATAGTATAATAATTTTGATGTAAAAGGGGAGAGAAATATGAGCATCTGTAAGCATTTCATGTTTTCCAAAATAATGGAAGGATAAATCAAAATTAATAAAAAATAATTATCTACAAGAAAGGGAAACTGGACATTTATGAATGTACCTCATTTAAAAATTTTATTTGTGCCTTGGCTGGTGTGGCTCAGTGGATTGAGTGCCGGCCTGCAAACCAAAGGGTCACTGGTTTGACTCCCAGTCAGGGCACATGCTGGGCCAGGTTGTGGGCCAGGTCCCCAGTGGGGGGCATGTGAGAGGCAACCACACATTGATGTTTCTCTCCCCCTCTTTCTCCCTCCCTTCCCCTCTGTCTAAAAATAAATAAATAAATAAAAAGTTTATTTATGAATAGGAAAATGTTATAATTATAAAACAAAATTAAGTCAAAAAGGAAACTATATGATCCCTAAAATTCAAAAATAAATGTAAACAAAAAATGTAATGAGTATCAAGCTTCTCATGTAGTTACACTGAGAAGACTTATTTCTCATTAATTTAAAACACAGTATTTTAGGAAGTAGTCTAGGGGCAACAAGAACTTTAAAGAAAGTTAAATTATATTTAGTAGTCTTACTTTTAGTGGTATATTGGTTTTTAAATTTTGATACTATATTTATTTATTTATATCATTTATTATCTTATTAGGCATTGAATTTTTTAGCCTGTGAGCTGTATATATAAAATATAAAAGCAAAGATATTAAGTACAGTCTTTGCAATCTTAAATTTGAATTTAATTATTAATATGAACTTGTGATTTACTTTTCCCTCTGTTAAAAAAGAAACAAAACACATATCTAATAGCTCTGTTCACTGAGGCCTAAGAACAACAGCCCTGAGAAACACATTGGCCATGACCTTTGCCTCCACACAAATTTGTTTCATACCTGATTGTGTTCTCCAAATACCCTCTCCATGAGAAGGAACCAGGGCACCTTGGAGAAATGGCTGCTTCCTGCTCTGGGCCAGGAATTTACAGGATGACCCTGGCGTAGCTTTTGTGCCCAAAGCAAGGAAGAGCTCAAGGACCCATGGGGCCAGGTCATGAGGAAGGGATCCCGCCTGCGGGGGCTTCTCTCTGGCCAAAGATGAGACCATTCGATCATCAAAAAGAATAACTTCAATTGATTGAAATACCTTGAATATAGAAAAACCTGAGTTCTTAATGATACTATTTTTTAAAATCCAAAAAATAAAGCAAACCATTAACCATTAAAAAGGCAGCTACCATGCTAACACTATACTTTGAAAAGTGGTCATTACAAAGAAAATTTTAAACGTTTGCCTTGCCCGTACAAACTGTAGTCACTTTCAGAGTTGCCACACAAGCCTGGAGCTGCCCGTTTTTTGAATTCGTTTACATGTAAGATTTGTAAACGAATTTGTGTTTCATTTCCTTTATTGGGGTTTCTGTTAGGTCCAACCAAACTTAATTATAGCAGATACAGCATGTATAAATGAAATTACATTTTCTTGACTAATGAATGAAATGGCTTTCTTCCTAAATAGCTTTGCTTACTGCTTCAATCTTTGCTCATTGTACAGTTCCTTCTGTCAGTCCCTTCCCTGAAATAATAATTACAAATCAGGGATGCACAATTTCAGTGTAGAAGAAGAACAAGACAGACTCTTGAGTCACAATGATAAAACAAATACAATATCCATGACAGCCTTTTTATGCTGAAGGTGTGCAGAGGAGAAATAAAAAATATTTTAAGGATGATGTGGAAGAGAAGGGAAATATGGCAGTGGGGCTTTTGTGATATAGTGACACTTGTGCAGAAGTGGATGAAAGACCAGAGTCTCATAGCCCTGCTTGGAAAGTACCTGAGAGATCAACTTCGGATTCCACTAATATTTAATCCTGTGTGCCTGGGTCAAGCCTTGGGCTAGAGGGTTTCATATACCTTATTTGATTCAATCGCCATTGATTAGATATCAGGTTTCCATTTTAGCCAGGTGTTTCCCTTTCTTTATCAAACTTTTGTCAATTATCAATGCGTGTCAACAGTTTACCTTTTTTTATCACCACTCTTCTCTGGAAGTGCTAATGAAAAGTTCAGTTAGTCTGAAGCAAATCCAGAGAAGCCTGGTTGTGGTAGGCAGAATAATGGAACTCCAAAGATAGCTATATTCTCACCCTGAAAGCTCTTAGTTTACCTGGCAAAGGGGAATTAAAGTAGCA
The DNA here is from genome assembly GCA_028533065.1 of Trachops cirrhosus. Lineage (NCBI taxonomy): Eukaryota > Metazoa > Chordata > Mammalia > Chiroptera > Phyllostomidae > Trachops > Trachops cirrhosus. The sequence continues at coordinate 126,880,971 of CM052542.1, forward strand.
TATAGAATTAAGGTTGCTAATCAACTGACTTTAAGAGAGGTAGGTTAGCCTCTCCAGGTGGGCCCAGGATAATCACAAATCCTTAAATATGGAAGAGTGATACAATGACGTAAGAAGTCAGCCGGATGCTGTTAGCTTTGAAGATGGAATGGGACTGTGTTCCTAGGGATGTGGGTGGCCTCTAGAAACTGGAAAAAGCAGGAAAACAGGCTATCCCCTGCATCCCCCAGAAGGGAGTGCAGCCCTGGCAACATCTTGACCCACTTCAGACTTCTGGCCTCCAGAACTGTGAGATAATAAATGTGAGTTGTTTGAAGCCAGCAAGTTTGTGCTAAAATATTACAGCAACGATAGTAATACATCTGTTTATGGCCACAAATTGAAAAAATCACTCTACAGATGATCCTGCCAATTGGGTGCCTCAAAAATGTGATGACAGTGGAGTTCAGAGCAGTCAACCTGATGGTGGCCTGGTTGTCACTGAACCTAAAATGTTTTGAAGATGTAATGGTTCGCTAGCTGACAACAGCATTGGCAGGGGGCCATTCTTTGCATGGACTCGCCACATGGCCCAGCAATTCCACTTCTGGGTGTACACCTGAGAGGATTGGAAACATATGTCTCCTTAAATGTTTGTAGCATTATTCATAATAGCCAACAGGTGGAAACAACCCAACTATCTATCAACAGATGAATGGACAAACAAAATGTGGTAAATTCATACAATGGACTATTATTCAGCCTTAAAAGAAATGAAGTACGTAAACGTGCTACAATGTTTATTAATCTTGAAATCATTATACTAACTGAAATAGGATGGTCGCAAAAAAATCACATATTGTATGATTCCACTTATATGAAATATTCAGCAGACACACCCATAGAGAAAAATTCAGAAAGATTAATGGTTGCCAGAGTCTTGGAAGGAAAGGAGAAGGGAGAAGGAATATTAATGGGTATAGGTTTCCTTTGGGTTAGAAAATATTCTAATGTTGCATGGTGGTAATGGCTTCATAACTATATGAATATACTAAAAATTTGAATTGTACACTTTAAAGGAGTGAATTAAGTGAATTATATCTCAATAAAGCTGTTATTAAAAGTAATTAAGCACACTTGCTTCATAATCATTTTGTCCTTGTTTTTGAGATGTCAGCATTTTATTGAACTATCCTACTTAATAGAAAACTGATAATTAGCAAGAATCAGCAAATTAGTATAATAACCAGCAGCAACAACATTTACCTCATAGTGGAGAATGTGGTAGATGAAAGGCTGAGAGTGTAAAAAGGAACTTTACAAAACAAAACAAACCAACTTTAAAAGGTGTGCGGGGTTGTCAGACAAAGTCTCTGCCTGGCATGGCCTGGCTCAGGAAGGAGGCTCTGCATGTATTTCACTGCCCAAGGACACCAGGGTGCTACCATGGTGAGGAAGGGCCAAGATTAATCTGTTCTCTGTCCCCAAAGCCATGTGCCTTGGTGCACCTTAGGGTGCATCTGCCTGGAAACGACACTTTTTCTAATCTTCACTAAGGTGACACATAGCCTAGTGATAGCCTTTATCACAAAATAAATCATAATAATAAAGCAAGAATTAAGTGGTGACAAATATCAAAGAAATATTGTCACTAAGGGGTGGGGCCATTAAGTCTTCCTGAAAAAAAAATTAAGACTGGAATTGGGCCTTGAAGAAAGAGTTCAGTCTGGACGTGTAAGTAGGTACAGGGGGCGTGAGGAGGACATTTGAGGTACTGAGAGAGGTCAGGGTGCTGGAATGCATGGGGGTGTATTTAGGGGAAAGCAGGAGGCCCAGTTCTTCCATTTAGCAAGTGTTCATCCTGAGCAACTATTGGGGGCCAGCCCTGAGCTAAGCCCTGGGACTAAAACTTCACCATGATACAGACTCCGGCCAAAGGGGTCAAAAATCTAACAGGAGAAAGAAACCAGCGGTCACACCACAGTGAGATAAATGCTGATGGTGGAGTGTTTAAAAGCCTCTGGGTTCTCTCTAAACAGAGAAAGAGGCATCATTTTTCACTCTCCAGATGATTAGGAGGTAATCCTGGCTGGTGAGCACAGCAGGAAAGAAAAATGTGACTGGAAGTACTTTGCTATATAAATAAAACAGATTTGGGAATTCTGTGCTGGGGAAACTATGGGCATTAGACCTGGAAAATTCTCTGAAGCTGATTTATTTTATGGCTATTTGTCTCCAAGCTATTGTCTCAAATCAATCTGAATATGAAAACACTATACATGGCATATCTTATGTTTTATTTTTGCTTTAATTTTGTATCCTCAAAGTAAAATGTCAGGGAATTTCTTCTCATTATTTCAATGAAAGTCTAGAGACAACAGCTGATTTCACAATTATTTGGTACAGAGCAGCTGAACAGGACTCAAATGCATTCTTGGAGACTCATTAGTTATTTAGAGATGAGGAGAAATTAATGGAACTTTCATACAATTTACCCGTGGAGGTGTGTGGAGAAGTGGCTGCTCAGACACCAATATAATCAAAGCATCACGTGCATTGCCAACCTGGATCAATGCTAAATATTTTTCAGGAAAAATAGCTTTATGACATCAGGTAACATTGATTTAATGGCTCCAGGAAACAAATCAACCCGATAATTATGGGATCCAGTCCAAACTCATAAATCCCGCCCACACTAGATGATCAGATGAAGTATATTTGAGGTCAAAGTTTAATCTCTAAACCAACTTCATCCAACTCTAGGTTGCATCTTACATCTCAAATCCAGCTTGAAATGCCAACTTCATATTATTATAAGGGAGTTAATATCACAGGGTAGTGTAAAAAAAAGGTTCTCTGATAAAGCTGACAAGTTCAATGATGGAACATAACCTTACAGGGTGATCTGATCATAAATTTCTCACTGGGCAGGTCATATCCCAGTGGGTAGTCACATCCCAGGCCTATAAAAAGTTTATCTTTGCTTTAAGCAAGCTCTATCGATTGTTCTTTGCATCTAGGTTAACACACTTCTTTTCTAGACCTTTCAGAGGGGATACCTCATAATCTTAACTATCCTGTAATCCAGGCATAGGGACTTCCCTGTCTTGGTTTATCCCACCTTGCTGTACACTTCCTTGGTTTCAAATGTGTAAAAAGAGCCCCACAGGGCTGTATATACAGGATGCGGCACAAATAATGCCCCTTTTTTATCACAAAATCTTTTATTATAAAATCATAAGCATGTAATTCGGTAACATGACAATATCATATTCAAGCACACCATATGCCATTTTAGGGGGAATGTTTAAATTAAAACTGTAAACTATTACACCCATGTTATTACCTACCAACCACACTCAAGTGGGCCTTTCTTCTGCCGGACGCTGTATTTGCATAGCTGAAAAGCAGCTGCCCGCAGGTCTGGCTTCCTATCAGCCTGAAACTAGGTGTTGACTGAGAGTCCACCCTTTGGAACACCGACAGGGCTTGGCACAACCTCAACAACTGGGACCTATCAGAATTAGTAGCAGTCACAAAGGTTCCAGTAACAACAAAGGACTAAGGCAAGGTTGAACGATAAGGCCACTCCTTCAAGACTGGGAGAGGTAGTTGTTTGGCCTAATATAAAAAAATAAACACAGAGAGACAAGCAAAATGAGGAAATAGAGGAATGTGTTCCAAAGGAAAGAACAAGATACAATCCCAGGAAAAGAACTTTAATGAAATAGAGATGAGTAATTTACCTGACAAAGAGTTCAATGTAATGGTCATCAGCATACTCACCAAACTCGGGAAAAGAATAGAGGAACACAGTGAGTCTCCCTGGCACCCTCTTAGCTCTTACATCATTCGTTCCATCTGACTTGCAAGTCTGCAGCTGATCTGCCTGCAGGACAGTTCCCTCAACCTTCCCTTCCCTCTTGGTTGTTGGTCTCACTCACCTTAGCTGGTTGGAACTTCAGTCCTTAACTTTAAAGCACCCATGTGTATATTCATATCCCGGTGCCCCTGTATGTTATGGTCATTATTTTCAGGGGGACATGAGTTTTAGGGAAGAGTCTGTTTGCTGGCTTTTTTTTTTTTTCTGTTAACATATTCGCAGATGTGTTTAGTTTCACCTGGCCTGTTAGGCAGCCTCTCGGATGGCACCAGCTCCCTCGATCACTCTTCAGTAATGAAGAGGCTTGTTGGAGCGCACCCTGGGTAACTCCTGGACTCAAGGCCTTTGACTAATTATCTCCCCTTAAGTGTGCACCTAGACCTAGTGACTTGCCTCTCAAAAGAAGATGGCAGGAATAATGAGATGTCCATTCTGAGATTATGTTATCAAAAGACTGCGTCCTCAGTGTCTCTCTGTCTTTTCTTTTTTCTCCTTCTCCTCATCTTCCTCCTCTTCTCCTTCTTCTTCCTCCTTCCCCTCCTCTTCCCCCTCCTCTGTCTCCTCCCCCTCCTCTTCCTCCTCCTTCTTCTCCTTCTTCTTTGTCTTCTCCTTCTTCTTCTCCTTTCTTCTCCTCCTCCTCCTCCTCCTCCCCCTCCTCCTCCTCCTTCTTCTTCTTCTTCTCTTTCTTCTTCTTCTTCTTCTTCTTCTTCTTCTTCTTCTTCTTATTCTTATTCTTATTCTTATTCTTATTCTTATTCTTCCTTCTTCTTCCTTCTTCTTTCTTCTTCTTCTTCTTCTTCTTCTTCTTCTTCTTCTTCTTCTTCTTCTTCTTCTTCTTCTTCCCCACCCCTCAGATTTCTCACTCTGGGGGAAACAAGCTGCTGTATTTTGTGCAGCCCTGTGGAGAGGCCCACTAGTATCTCCAGCCAGCAGCCAATAAGAACCTGAGGCTCGCCATCAAGCACATGAGTGAGCTTAGAAATAGAACTTCCCCCAGTTGAGCATTAAGATAACTGCAGCTACAGCAGACACCGGTGAGAGAACCTAAGCCAAAAGCATTCAGATTCCTGACACATAGAAGTTATGAGAAATTAAACATCTTTAACTTACTAAGGTTTAGAATCAAGTGTTATGCAGAATAGATAATTAACACACCTAGCAAAAAGGTGAATGGATCCATAAGAAGTCCAGACAGGTCAAAGAGGTTGTAGTATACTGATGGTTCTGCATTAATGCAGGGGCCAAGAACCACGTCATTCTATAGATATAAATCTAAGGTTCACAGATGTTAAACAGCTTGTGAAACCAAAGCTCACAGATGTTAAGCCACTAGACTTCTCACATCGATACCATGTGTGACTCTAGTAGGAAACAGTATAAAAAAGGTCAAATTGCATGAATTTCTATTGGAAGCAATACATTTATTTTGTGATTTGTTTTTCCCAGTAAGTATCTGGTGGCCCAGACACTGAGGTGGAAAATGAATAGCATCTCTATGCAGCACTGGGAAATGTTAAAGTCAGGATGTTGAAAAGTCAGGGGAGTGATGGATCTAGCAAGGCAGTGGATGGTTGTTTTTTGTTGTCATTATTTATATCCTGGAAGTTTTCAAAAATAGATTTTAACACATTATGTAAATATGTGAGCATTTAATTCAGCATGGAAATGAAGAGAAGTGATGTAAAAATATGGGTGATGAATAGGAAAGCTGAATTGGATGCATGTGCTAAAAAACCATCAAATCTAACTTTAGCCAAAAGGGTGATTTATTCCCTCAAGTAGATAAAAAGTCCAGAAGTGCAACTAGCTTCAGGCAAGGCTGAATACAGGGGCTCAACAACATCACTATGGCTATGCCTTTTCTTTTCTTGGCTCTCTTCTTAGCTCACCCTTCCTTATATTGTATCTACATTTTCTCTTTTTCTGAATTTTCCTCCTCTGTTTTGTGAATGTGTGTATAAGTGGTTAATTTTGAATACTTAAACATATAATTATCTTTAGACTTTGTTGAAAGTCTAAATTTAATCAGTCTCTGTGTTTTCCAAACAAAAAGGTATCACACTTAGCCTACTACTTCAACTTCTCTCTGCCCTCTTCCTTCTAACTCCCATGTAATAACTCTCTGAAATTTTGGTTCCAGCTTGTTTTTAAGCACATAATTTTTTAACTTACTCATTTGATTTACTACTATATTTTTAAATGTTTTATTGATTAGGTTATTACAGTTGTTGCAATTTCCTCCATTTGCCCCCTCCACTGGTACCTCCAGCGATCCCCTCCCTCAGTTCATGTCCATGGGTCATGCATGTAAGTTCTTTGGCTTCCATTTCCTATACTGTTCTTAACATCCCCATGTCTATTTGGTACCTACAAATTTGTGCTTCTTAATCCTTGAACATTTTCCCTCATTCTCCCTCTTCCCCCTCCCTCTGATAACCTTCCAAATGATCTCCATATCTATGATTCTGTGCCTGTTCTGGTTATTTGCTCAGTTTGTTTTGTAGATTCAGTTGTTGATAATTGTGTATTTGTTACCATTTTAATGTTCATAGTTTTGATCTTCTTTTTCTTATATAGTTCCCTTTAACATTTCATATAATAATGGTTTGGTGATGAATTCCTTAGCTTTACCTGGTCTAAGAAGTACTTTATCTGCCCTTCATTTCTAAATTATAGCTTTGCTGGATAAAGTAATCTAGGTTGCAGGTCCTTGCTTTTCATAACTTTGAGTATGTCTTGTCAGTCCCTTCTAGCCTACAAAGTTTCTTTTGAGAAATCACCTGAAAGTCTTATAGGAACTCCTTTGTGGGTAACTCTCTGCTTTTTTCTTGCTGCTTTTAAGATTCTCTCTTTATCTTTAACCTCTGGCATTTTAATTATGATGTCTCTTGGTGTGGTCCCCTTTGTGTCCATCTTGTTTGGGACTTTCTGTGCTTCCTAGACTTGCATGTCTATTTCCTTCACCAAATTAGGTAAATTTTCTTCCATTATTTTTTCAAATAAGTTTTCAATTTCTTGCTCTTCCTCTTTTCCTTCTGGCATCTCTGTGATTCAGATGTTGGTATATTTGGAGATGTCCCAGAGGCTCTTTATTCTATTCTTATTTTTTTGAATTCTTTTTTCTTCTTGCTATCCTGATTGAATGTTTTTTTTTCTTCCTTATGTTCCAAATCATTGATTTGAATCTCAGTGTCATCCCCTCCATTGCTGGTTCTCTGTGATGTTTTCTTTATTTCACTTAATGCAACCTTCATTTCTGCCTGGGTTTTTTTTATGCTGTTGCAGTACCCAGTGAGTTCCTCATGCATCTAATAACCAGTGTTTTGTACTCTGCATCTGATAGGTTGCTTATCTCCATTTCACTTAGTTCTTTTCCTGGAGTTTTGTTCTGTTCTTTCATTTGGGCCATATTTCTTTATCTCCTCAATTTGGCAACATACCTGTGTTTGTTTCTGTGTATTAGGTAGAGCTGCTTTGACTCCCTATCTTAGTAATGTGGCCTGTTGTAGAAAAGGCACCCATCTGGATGAATGTGGCTTCTTTAAATCCTTGGTTTTCGGACTTCCATACAGCTTAGTTTTCTGACCAGTCTGGGTATTATTTGTTTAATAGTCTAGTTGTAATTTTGGCTATAGTTGTGCCCAGAGGCAAAGTGTGTTTACCTATGCTTCCATCTAAGCCAAAAGGCTTTACTACTACATTTTTAATGATTTATTTGCTCATTGTGACTTTTTGTACCATTCCTTTAGATTCACTTATTTTTTTCTTACTAGAGTACATCTTAGTGTAGTTCTTTCAGAGTATCTGGATAGTAAACTTTCAAAGTATTTGTATCTCTGAAAATGTCTGTATTTTACCTCTATACTTGGATAATAATTTGGCTAGATATAGAATTCTGAGTCCAAAAGTACTTTCCTTTATTTGTTTATTTATTTATTTATCAAAATTACTTTCCTCTAGCACATTGACTCAGGCCTTTAGTAATCTGCTCATAATCTCATTATCATTTCTTGTAGATATTATGTTTTTTTTTCCCTCTGACAGCTTTTAGAATGTTCACTTCTTTTCTGATGCTCTGAAGTTTTACATAATCTATCCAAGAGTGTGTTCTCAATTTATTCTGCTATAGACTTAATGGAACTTTCCATCTGAAGACTCGTTTTTTCCCCCCTTCAGTGTTGGGCCATCTGGCTTGGACTGCTTCAATATCACTTCTCCACTATTCCTTCTGTTCCCTGCTCCTGACACTCTAGTAAAAATATATTGAAGGGTCTGGATGAGTCCTCCTTAAACTTTACCTTAATATTTCCAATCTCTTCATCTATATAAGCTGCATTCTGATACATAAACTTTGTTGGATATTCCAAGTGACTCATTCACTCTTCAGCAGTAAAAAAGTTGCTATGAAGCTCATTGATTAGATTTTTTAAAAAATTTAACAACTGTGTTTTTCATTGTAACATTTCTAGTAGATTCTAGTTTTAACACATTCTAGTTTTAAACTTTATCTTCTTTTGTGGCTTTTATTCTTACCTAAATTTATTTCTTGGAGGATTTTATGATGAGGATCAATGATGAGAATATCATCACTGGGGAGCTCACCCACCACCCCAGTATTCACAGGTGCTGAATAATAAAAGTTTGTTTATAAATGGATTAAATTGAAATCAATGTCCCCAAAACTAGAAGATTATAAGGGAAGAAGAATCAAGAATACCCTCCTCCTCTCTTTCTATTTTCTGTCTTCTGAAAGGATAACACAAGAGGATGAAATAGGGAGGTTTCAAAACATTTGACCCGCTTAGAAGTAGTTGCAAGAAATTTTATTCCTCCCCAGAAGAACTAGGTAGTTATTTTCCTTTTTCTCCCCCCTCGAACCTTGATTCAAAGCCCAAAGACAAATAAAACAAGGACTGCTTGTTATGATAAAATAGATGGAATATTATGACAAGGCAAACGAAGACAACAAACATATAAATCACAAGAGCCAGGACTCTTGGCATCCACAGATTTATGGTCTGAAGCTTAAACAGCTGCACAAAACCAGTTACAAGAAGTGAGAGTAAACTGTGTCTTTAACATTTGAAATCTGAGACTGATAATCAGGTAAAGTTGTAATTTGGATTTGGAAGAGATTTCATTTTTTCCCCCTTAATAATTCTACTTTGAAACCTGAGCTCTGCTGGGAGGCTAAGGAATTTGAGTTTCTTAAGGCTACTTTGAGAAGACTCTAGTTTTGCTTATTGTTGCTCAATATGGAACAAAAAACATGAACCAACTGGTTTTGATTAGGAGTAGTGCACATTTAGCCCTGCTAATAGGGAAGCATCCTATTACAGGGCAACTTCACGAAAGTAAAATGAACTGTTGCTTTGATAATTTTATCATTGCTAATTATATTTCCCTTTTTTTCCTTATGCTCCTAAATGGTATTTTACCCTATAAAGTTTGTTTTTCTTATTGTTTGATTTGTTTCTTCTGTCAGAGATAGGACATTTTGAAATAATCATTGACAAATTAAAATTTTGTCTGACAAATTGGAAATACCATGGAGCAAGATGGAAAGCCACTGAACCGTTTATTTTCCTATGAGTGTCTTAAATTATATACTGTTTAAGTGACTTATCTCCTGCATCACTCTAAAAAAGAGTAATGCATTTTGCTAACAATAAATTGGCAGTGTTAAATGACAGCTTTAAGTAGTTTTGGTTTCCCTATGTGCCTTTCAGAAGAATGGTTCTGTCAAGACATCATAACAGAAAAAATAAATTTATTAGGAATCTTGGAGCTTGCTTCGCATTATAACCAGAGCCACTATCAAAATATGTTTGCTCACTGGAAAACCTGTTTTACAAGTGGATTTTCATTGTATTTTAGGGAAACCTTTTGTGCCAAGTGAATCAGCAAAAGCATCTTACAGATTCTGTTGGAACCAGAAATTAAAGTTACTAATGGTATTTCAGAATTACATTTTGTTAGAGAAATTTTGTGCAATAAATATGATGGATATGTATTTTAAAATGTTATGCTTTTTATCTATCTAAGGGAACCACTGTGCTATACAAACCTCTGGCCTTATGCACCAGGTTAAAATATAGCTTTTCAAAAATTTATTTTGAAGCCTGAGAAAATTAAACATACCCATTACCCAAATCTCCCCTTCCAGTCTGTGAAATGAATTGCTTCATTGAAAGCCAGTTGCTTATAACGAGTTCTCTTTGCTATACATTGGCTCTAAATGGTTAGCCTGTTTCAGAATTTTCCAAAAGGGACCATAGAACTGACTCAAGCTTTTTGAGCACATTGGGTTGGAGTATTTCGTGGTTTGGCTCACAAACATGAGGTTACTCCAGTTTTGACTAGAACCACCAGGTTTGTCCTGGCAGATTTAAATACTCAATTCAAATATTCAGATGTGTACCAGGCACTGTGCTAGAGGGAAAAGGGGGATAGAGGTAGTGGGAATAGTCCCTGGTGAGTCTACAGTAGCTTGTCATAACACCTTGCTTAAAAAAGTGTCCTTTTGATTTTGGCAATGTGATGGACCAGGCTAATGCCAGTAATAAACAAACATTCTGGTACAAAATAAAATTTGCAATTACCATTTAGACAGTATAGTCATATGAAGCTTCACCTAAAATATGCAGGTAGAGAGGGGTCACATTTTTAAAACAAATAAACAACCTGTGGGATTACCATGAGAATCTCAATAAGCAATCATATATGAGCATTGTGGGAGGTATTCATTAAGCACATAACAATAATTTGTTGAAAACTAGCCCAGTGCCTTATGCTTCTATCGCACAGGTGGCAAACACAAGGCCTTCAGTCTGCATCCGGCCCTCCACCTTGTTTCATCTGGCCCGGCACCTTGTTTCTACCCGGCAGCAGCACTGAGCTCTCGCTTAACAGTTAAGGAGTAGTTACATTTATACGGTCCTAAAGTTACATTCAGCCCTTTGAAGGCAACTGCGAGGCTGATATGACCCCTGGTGAGAATGAGTTTGACACCCCTGCTTTATAGGCTATGTCAATTAACTATGGCTGGAAAATGAGTATCCAAAAACTCAGTAGGTTAAAACAATGACCATTAGTTATTGTTCAAGAGTCTATTAATCATCTGAATGGTTCTTCTGGTTGTGGCTGGTCTCACTCATATATTTGTAGTCAGCTGTGATACCTTTGTAGGCAGCTCTTCTGAGTTTTGGCTGGGCTCCCTCATAGGATTGGGGATCAGCAGTGTGCTGGCCTAGGATGGTACTGGCTGGATTGAATTCAGCTCTGCTTCATGTGGTCCATCCTTCAGCAGGTTAGCCTGGGCTTGTTCACATGGAAGTCACAGGATTCCAGGAGATAGACTAGAAGCAGGCAGACCTCTTGAGACCTAGGCTTCAAAAAGATGTATCAGTGCTTTTATCACTTTCTGTTGTCCAGAGCAAATCACAAGGCCAGCCCACATTTAAGGGAATTGGCGGAGAGATAAACTTCAACTCTTGTTGTGAGGAGCTACATTGTAAAGTTACATTGCAAAGGGCATGGATAGGTGGAAGAAAGGATAATTGAGACCAGTTTTGCAATTGGGCTACCACATAGGCCCTCAGTTAGTGGGAGAGAATAAGTGAAGTAAAGGATTTCATTTATAAGCAGCTAAATAATTATGTGTTTTGGGGGTGTCCATTTTCTTTTGGTTTTAGGTTTGAAGCATGGGTTCATTGACTCATGCAGTAGAAATGGTGGTTTATAGGCTGTGTGGGTGTATATACATACAAAAGTTCTGTCCAGGAAGTATCCAGCCGTGTACTGTGAAAAATAGAGACACATATTGAAGAAGATACAACATACAAAAATCATTGTACATAGAACAATTATGCCTCAGTCCCCTTCAAAGTAGGTATCATGGGACCTCACCCAGTTCTCCCAATTGCCATCAGCTGCCCCATCATATTTTCCTGAATCTCATTGATGGTCTGAAATCTTTTCACTTTCAAAGGTGATTTTTAGTTTTGGGAAAAGCCAGACATCACAGGGCACCAAATCTGGGCTGTGGGGGGTTGGGGTGCTGAGTCACCTGAGTGATTTGATATTTCACAAAAAAACCTACACAAGATGTGATGCATGAGTGGGCATGTTGTCATGATGAAGCTGCCAATCACCAGTCACCCACAGATGCAGCCTTTTGAACCATCCAAATAATTTCCTTGGAGGAATGTTCAAGCTTAATGCAAAATTTGATGCAGATTTTTGGCTCTACCCAGTCATGTTGAATGCCACAGCCACACAGCATACATGCTCACTCAATGGTGTCTACTGCCCCCACTGACTAGTACAGTGAAGTTGTCATTGTTCACACATGTGCATTCCAGTCCACTCTCCTTGGCTGCCAGGTTACACCAATGTCAGGCAAACTTCTCGTTATAATAACAATGGTTGGACTTTTTCTGGACAGAGCATATATGCTTGCTTTAGTGCTCTTCTCTTGCTGTCTTGAAATTCTTAATAACTTCTTTAAAACAGAGAACCCTACCTTTTTATTTTTCACTAGGTCCTGAAAATTATCTAGCTGGTCCTGGCTGGGGTAGGCAGTTTCACATAGACTTTTTTTTTCCACTTTATTTTTCTTGTATAAAATGATGTGATGGCCACAGCTGGAGCCCAGGTCCTCTGCACAGAAACTCTGGGGTGGGTCTTCACAAGACGGTCCGTGAACCTCTGACAGAGAGACTTTGTGCACGAGGTCTCCTTCCAGAGGTGGGGGTGAGATAGCTGTACATCTCAGAGACGGCCTCAAAGGTGGCCTTGGTGAGGTTGCCAGGGTGGCAGGGCAACCCTGGCCTGGGTGTAGCAGTCATTGATACCAGCCATTATCAGCAGCTTCTTGGGCACAGGGGCAGGGATGAGGCACACCAGCACAGAATCACAGTGCCTAGTCACCTTACAAGGGACAATGTGAGGTTTGCTGATCTTGTTCTTCCAGTACCCTGGCCACACAGGGACAATAGAGAACTTGGCCAGCATGATGGCCCCACGGATGGCAGTGACTACTTCATTTGAGCACTTAACACCCAGACCAGCATGTCCCTCATCATTCCCAATGGCGACAAGTGCCTTGAGCTGTGTCCTCTGGCCAGTGCTTGTCTATTTTTGCACAGGCATAATATTCAAAACCTCATCCTTCAGGGAAGCCACCAGGAAAAAGTCAATGATTTCAGATTCCCTGATGGGCTGGGAGAAAGATAGACTTCTTCAGGGCCTTGATCTTCATGTCCTTTACCAGGCAGCCCAGCTTGGTGGCAGGTATTCACTCCTGGTCCTGGGCCTTGCCTCTGTGAGCTCCACAATCCTGGCTGCGACTTTGGCCAGGGATGCCACTGCCAAATCCTCCACAGAAGCCACCACAGCCTTCTATTCCATGGACCCCAGGCCGCCGAAGCCTCTAGGCCCTCTCACAGCACTGGAGTCATCCACCATTTGGCGTTTCCCCAGAAAAGTTCATATAGACCTTGACTCAGTTCTTCCTGAGAGCCTCTTGCTTCAAGTACACAACCTTGCTTTCTCTCCTGGGCTGCTCTGAAATGGCAGGTAACAGTGGTGTGTTCAGTTAGCTGGTGGACTTGGATAGCTTGAAAGTGTAGGGGGATAATGCCCCCAATCTTTAACAAGTGCAGGATGGAACTTGGTGTCTGACCTTTGCTGATTGTGTCCCATCAACAGTGGGGAAATGCTCCTGCATCTTTTCCTTTGAGGGGCATTCTGCATACTTCTCAGAAGGTCCTGGTGGAATCAACTCCACTGTTCACAGCAGTGACCTTTCAGTGGGATATTTTTCCTTCTCTGCCCTACTTCCCAAGATCTTCATGACTGATGCCTGTGAAGACCTGCATACCAGTCTTATCTCAGGCTCTGTTTTCAGGAGAAGCCAAACTCAAACATCATCCAAATAAAATCAAGGTTTCCTACCAAGAGGAAGCGTGTATGGCTATTTGTGGGGTAAGCAATACCAACAGGGTCAGCCATAGTACTTGTGGGATCATAAAGAGGGGCCACCCCGGATCCTGTACCCCTGACTCAAAGAAAGAAATCTAACAGTCGCTGAGTACCTATTTTTAGATATTTTCTCTTATTCAGCCTCATAGCAGCCATGTGCAATACTTATCTCCATTTTGCAGAAGAGAACACTGAGAATCAGACAACTCGAGAGACTTCCCCATGGCCAGCAAGTCGGAGACCAGGAAATCAATCACAGTAATCCATGGGTCACCCAACTGTGAGGACGGACGTTTGATCAATAGGCCCACTAGCTGGCACTCTGGGGAGGTGGCTGCACCCTTGGAGCTTTGTGACCACTTGTAAAATATAAAGCACTTCCTGAAGAACAGCTAGTGGGTGGGTGTGCCAGCCAAGGGGTTGGCTGTTCTCTTGTTTTTGCTTCTTTTATAGAAGTGTTCACAGCAGGGTTTCAGGAACAGGGGGTTGTGGCCAGCACATTGCTCATGTGTTTTCCTTAAACCAATAGCAACCTGGCAACTGTATAATCCCGGCCTGGCTAGACAGAGCATTCAATGTTGCTTTGTCACTTTTAAGGGAGTCTCCTGCTCCTTCACAAACTCAGTGCTGTAAAGGAGTGTTTGCAGAGTATTCTGGATAATGAGGTCAGGCAAGCGTTTGAAGAGACAGATCACAGACTACAGGAACACCACTGTCTTTTTCCAGGGCAAGCTGGGAGAAGAAATTGGATGCTGGACCAGACAACGTCTGTGGTACCAGCTACATTGGTAAAGTGTGTCAACGCCAGGCTAACAGTCAGAGACGTGACTGAAGAAAGAACTGTAATGTTACTGTTTTCAAAGAATGTATTTTTAGTACAGTGTGTATAAAGGGGGACCTTCTTCTGTGGAGCAACACAGAATGAAAATTTGCTTAGCACCAAATTGCCACCGCATCATGAAGACTTTAAGCTAGTTAAAATTAATAAATTATGTATATAACTTCAGAGAATTTTCCAGTAGAGACCCTCAGATCTGAGGTAATCATATATACAAATTGCCTCAGTATTCTTAATATAAACTAAAATTTCCTACGTCAGTACCTCTTGCTGGTTTTCTTATATCAGTTTTCCTGAGTTTTTTCCTAACTGTCCTCTAACAAGATACCAAAGCAACACTCTCTAACTTATGTTGATTGTGTCCCATCAATGAAAACTCTTGTGCATTAATCCCCAATATATGTATAGGAGGTCTGTCTGGAAAAAGTCCAACCATTGTTAATATAATGAGAATGGTTTGCACAACATCAATGTAACCTGGCAGCCAAGGAGAGTGGACTGGAATGCGCATGTGTGAACAATGATGACTTCACTGTACTAGTAAGTGGGGGCAGTAGACACCATTGAATGAGCTTCTGTATTCTATGGCCATGGCATTCAAAATGACTAAGCAAGTAGAATAATGAATCTGCATCAAATTTTGTGTTAAGCTTGAACATTCCTCCACAGAAACCATTTGGATGATTCAGAAGGCTGAAGCTATGGGTGACTGGTGATTGGCAGCTTCATCACAACAATGCGCCCACTCATGCATCACATCTAGTGCAGAGTTTTTTGGCAAAACGTCAAATTACCCAGGTGACCCAGCCCCCTACAGCCCAGATTTGGCACCTTGCAACTTCTGGGTTTTCCCAAAACTAAAATCACCTTTGAAAGGGAACAGATTTCAGATCATTGATAAGATTCAGGAAACTCGCATGGGGCAGCTAATGGTGTTTTCAGAAAAGGATTTTGCAGTATTTTGAACAGTGGAAGAGATGCTGGGAGAACTGTGTGAGGTCCCAATGTGCCTACTTTGGAGGGGACTGAGGCATCATTGTCCTATGTACAATGTTTCTTGTTTCTTGTATTTTCTTCAAAAATAAATGTCTCTATTTTTCCCATTACGTGCCTGGATACATTCTAGACAGACCTGTCCTGTTTATGCAGCTAGAAAAAAATATAGACCAATTTAAACTTAGCTTCCATTCTACATAACGGGACCTTAAGTTCTATTATATTTGTTAGAATACATTTGTCATATATTGTAATCACTTCTTCCATATTAAAGGGTAATTATTTTTTAGTGTTTTAGGCATTTAGAAGGTACTGATCAAATACTCAATGCCTGACTACATGTACAATTTGAAACATTATTGCTAACACATTTGATTCTTAAATATGCTCAAAAGCAATGGCTTAGGACTTTACTCTCACACAGTGCTGTCTAAAGAGAGTTAGGTGCGTAAGCTGCCATGTGGATAGAAAAACTCCCAAGGAGAACTTCTGTAATGTAAGTGTCTGACATTAAGCTTTTCATTGCTAGGGCATTCATTTCAAAGACGTCTATCTCGAATAACCATGTTGCCAGGTACTAGTAAAACAGCTAGGTAATGGACCAGGTCACCCCACCGAGGCATGAAGTTCCCCTTTTGGGAAGTTCTGGGTAATTTGGATAACTGATGCTTGAGTGACTCTGCTTCTCCAGTTTCACATCCTAATTTCCACTCTTATGCTTTAAATTTGCCAATAAAAAGTACATCCATGATACCTTAGGCACCCCACACTCAAACCCTAATAATAGCAGAGCCCCGAGGGCACACTTCCTCCCCTCCCCTCTCTCTACCACAACCTGACTGTGCGGTCCTTGGGCGTGCCATGCCGCATACACGTTCTCGTACTTATGAGTAATAAATCTTGTTCTTCAAGTTTCCCTGATGGTTTTGCTGAGGTCTGTACTGGGTCAGTCCAGGCACAACATTGGCCCTGATGGAGGGAGGGGTATTGTCTGTGGGGTTCACTAAGAGTCAATCTGTGCTGGGTGAGTGCCTCAGGCATTCCTGAGCAGAAGAACATCACTATCTGGCTGAGACTGACACAACTGCATTTTCAATAACTTTGGACTTTCCCAGGTGCCCAGAAGAAGCGAGTACAAATGTTTTCCTAGAGAATGTGACTTCAGGTCAGGCCTCAGGCAACTCTCACAGAAAACATAATACATTTGGGCTCATAATAATAACAAATAAATCAAGGAACATTCTAGAAAATAAGATACCAGAAGGGAGAGACAACAGAAGCAACCAATGATACAAGCAGCCTCATAAGGACGTCAGATACTGGAATCATTGGGTAAAATGTTTAATATGCTGACAGAAAAAAAAGAGAGAGAAACAGTGAAAGAACAAGAAGATATAAAAATGACCAGGCAGTTTTGAAAAAGAATCAAATGGAATTCCTAAAACCGAAAATTATAAAAACTGAAATTTAAAAAGAAAAGTGGGTAGCCTTATTTGGTTCTGAAACAAAGACCAGCCAAATGAAAACAGGCCTTTTCTTCAGGGTTTGCTTATAGCAAGGGAGTCAGTCACCATTGCTTGAGTCTGGCAGAGACTCAAAGGCAGGCAGGAATGGATAAGCTTTACAGTGACAGAAAGGAAAGGATTTGGATATCTTCTCATGAGAGGTTATTTGCTGGCCCAGGGAACCTGGAGGTGGGCTAACCAGAAGTGGTTGTTTCACATGACTGGTTTGGGGAGGCTGGTGTGGCAGCGTAGCTTGGTCTGTATGTGGTGGGCGAAGCAAGCCTTTGGAATCAGGAATACTGAGTTCTCCCTCCAGCTCTGCTGCCACCTGCCCCTGGACAAGTGACCTAACCTGTAGTTGGGGAATTAAACGAGAGCATAGGTGTGCTGCGTCCAGCATGGGCTGGCACACATAGGAGGCCACTGATAAATGGAGCCGTCTCTGTTATCGTGATTGCTGTGCAATACGTACAGGGTGGGCAAAAGTAGGTCTACAATGGTAACACAAATAAATAATGCAATAATTAATAAACAATAATACCAGAATAAACTCTGTCTTTTGTCTACTCACACTTGTAAACCTACTTTTGCCCACCCTGGTATATGCTCCAAACTGATAGGGCAGAAAAATGGAATGAGAAAAACATTTCAGTCCAAAATAAGCAAGAAAATAGAAGGCAAACATGAAAAAAAGGAAGGCAAATAGCCTATAACATGTGAAAATAATAAGAGGGAAAACATAAATCAGTAATCACAAAAGTCAGTGGCAGGAACTTTTAAGTTAAACTCTTGGACCCATAGACTGTATAAAAAATGAGAAAACAACATATGTTGTTTTCAAAGGCATAAGAAAAACAGCAGAACAAAGAAAAGTAGAAAGTAAATGAACAGGTGAAAAACAAGCAGACAAATACTAAGAGAAAGCGGGTGTAGCTTTGTAGATGGCAGTCAAAATGGGATAAAATTTTTAAACATTCCTTAGCATTTTATGTCATCATTTTATAATAAAAGGTTTATTTGCCAAATAAAGGCTGCTTCAGTCTTCATAATGTTCATAATTTAGCCACTTGGTTAAGATGATTTCATTTTATATTGTCTGTATCTTCACTCCTTCTCAGATCTAAATATCTTTTGGGTGACAGACATTCAAACCCAAGTCTGGAGAGGTGTGGGTCCACGGATAGAGCTGAGAGTCGGAAAACAAAAGCAAAGACAATCCCTACCTTTTTGGCCAGGTGATTTCTGCAAGGATGCATGACAGTTCAACAGGGGCAGGAAAAGTATTTTCAGTAAAGGTGGTGGGACAACCGGCTATCCACACTCACAGAAAGAAGTTGATCCCTACCACACACCATATACAAAATTAAATAAAAAGGAATGAAAGACCTCAATGAAAAAGCTAAAACTATAAAACATAAAGCTTCATGACCATGGATTAGGCAATGGTTTTTTAGATATGACACCAAGAGTATTATACAAGCAACCAAAGCAAGGGCTTTGGAATCAGGTCTAACTTTGGATCCCAGGCCATTGTTGGATTTGCAGTCTTAGACGTATTGCCTCCTCTCTTTAACTCAGTT
Source organism: Trachops cirrhosus (assembly GCA_028533065.1). Lineage (NCBI taxonomy): Eukaryota > Metazoa > Chordata > Mammalia > Chiroptera > Phyllostomidae > Trachops > Trachops cirrhosus. The sequence continues at coordinate 126,899,736 of CM052542.1, forward strand.
TTATCATCTGTAAAATGAGGATAATGACTTCCTGACAGCATGTTATAGGAATTAATTGAGGTGATGTTTTAAAGCTTAGTGTATGTAGTGCCTGCATAGTAGTCACTCAGTTACAATCATCATCATCATCATCCCTTGTAGATACTATATTTTTTCCCTCTGACAGCTTTTAGAATGTTCACTTTTTCTCTGATGCTCTTCAGCTTTACATAATCTATCCAAGAGTGTGTTCTCAATTTCTCCTGCTATAGGCTTAATGGGACTTTCCATTTGAAAACTCGTTTTTTCCCCCTTCAGTGTTGGGACATTCTTGCCTGTACCACTTCAATATCACATCTCCAGTATTCCTTCTGTCCTCTGCTCCTGACACTCCAGTTAAAATATACTGAAGTTTTAATGACTCTAATTTATAGATAACTGACTGCAGCACACCATAATTCTTGCCTCTATTTGCACATTCATTTCAATATTTTTGATCTAGTGGCAAGAATGCTTCTGAAATATGCAGGGAAAATACTTTTTGGGTAAACTGTTGTACACTTTAAGTGGGTGAACTATATTGTATGTGAATTACATCTTAATAAAGCCATTATAATTTTTTTTAGCCTCCCATATCCGTTCTAGTGGTCGTAGGTCCTGTCCAGGGTGATCCCATGAAAGAGCCCACGTGGGAACAACTTGGGCCATCCTTCTGGAACTAGAGCCAGGCCACACAGGCCCCCAGGAGGGTCCCGCAGATAGTAGTTCCAGACCTCCTATGGGGCATCTGGTTGTCATTGAAGGCATGAGGCAGAAGGTCAGAGAACATTCCACAGAAGAGAAGATAGAATCAGAGCCAAGTGGGTCCCAGTCCAGTTTCTAGATCAAAAAAGAAAATTTCAAGGAAGGTGATTCAAAACGTGAGGGCCTGAAGGGTCAGGGCCAAGGTAGAGGCCTTCTTTTGCCCCAGCCTAAGAGCAAGTACCACTACCAAGAAAACGTTTCCTCCAAAAACACTTACCTTTACTGTTCTTCGAGCACATTCCTTCCCCTTGGCATCTCTGCGCTATAAAATCCTCATCGTCCCTAACCCTTCGAGCTATTAATCTATACACAGCTTTCAGACTTCCAGTTGTATGCTCTCAGGTTTTCCACATCTGCAAATCCTCTTTCCAGATTCCTTTATATGCTAAGCAGATTGAATTTTTCTAGAAGGTAGTCTTCCTTGCCTATGTTATTTCTATTTCCAGGATGCTTTTTACATCTGTGTTGTAAAAAAGCAGTCATGCCTCCTTTTTACTTATCAGCCCGGGGCAAATGTTATTTTCTTGACAAGCAGTTTCATTGCCTTCCAAACTTTTTTTTATAAACTCCAAAGCTCCGTGCATCAGTGTCTGTGAAAATATTTTTGCTGCCAGACAAAAACTTTTTTTTCAGCCCAAGTGGATTTTGCGTCCCTTTTGCACTAGCTCAAACTGCCTCCCCCCAGTACTCTTTAGAGGTCTAATTCTTTGAGCAAGGAGGTTGAGTAAATTCATTTCTGACCTGCCGCACTCACCTTCTCCCACACCCATGCTGGATTCATATTTCTCCTCTCTCCCCGTTTCCATGCCTTTGATCATGCTCTCGCCTGTACCTGGAATTTCCTCTTCATCACTCCCTTTCCCCTCATGTCACCTCAAAGAAAGAGGGGCATCCATTTAATCACAAGGCAGAGTTAAAATACCACCTTTTGAAAAGGTGATTGTAACCATTTGCTCTTCAGAAGCTGCTCAGAAAAAAAATTGCAAGTTAGTCCCCGACCATGAAGTGTGCTTTTGTCTTCTGTAACCCAAAGCAGTATCCATGTTTTTCATCCATGTTCTGAGTGTTCCAGCTTCAATCAGTGCCGGTGGCTCAGGCTGGCAAGTAGAAGTGGATGGAAGACAGCTTTTGTAACCAGCCACCAGCTGAACTTAGTGGCAGATTATTATTAAAAAGGCAGAGATTGTACGTGGAAGGATGTAGGGGAAAATGTGGGGAAATGCTACCTTTTTGAAGAAATGCGTTTTGAAAATCCCCACAGGTGGAACTGGCAGGGCCAACTACTGATGTTCATGCGACTTCTTCCACCAAAATGGGGTGAAACATTTTTTCAGCCCCGCATTCATCTTTTCTTCTTCTGATTTTGAAAGAAATCAGAAGTTTGGTGGACCTCTGAAAGTATCGTGGGGCTTTAGGAATTGCGCCTAATAGAGTCAGCCCTGAGCCTATATCTTATAATGTGGCGTAAAGAGGTAGTGTGGCAGAGTGGTTAGGAGGAGCAACCCTGGAGGCTGACTGTCTGGGTGTGAATCCTGGCTCTGCCCTTCTCTAGCTGTGTGACCTCAGGGAGATATATGATGACTTTGTGACTCAGTTTCCTCCTCTAAAAAATAGGGACAATGCCTTCACAGAGTTACTGGGTGGTGGCTAAGGTTAAAAGAGCTAATATGTGCTAAAACCAATGACTGATAGCATAGTTGTACATGTGTTAGCTATTATCTTTATTCAATATTTTTAATAATAGGTGCATAATTAACATATTGACTAAAATATGGATACTCTTCTTATGACAAAATGTTATTTTTAGCACCATCAAACCACCTTAAAAGAAGGATGTAAAATCTGGACACAATTCTTCTATTTTTGAGAAAGAGTCAACAAAAACTAACCCTTTGGAGAGTTGAAGCAAACTTGTAGTAATATATGAATGCATCTTTGTCTACACATTATCAAAATCACAGACCCTTTTCAGCCGAAGCATGTCACCTCGCCCAGCCTTCCACATGGTGAGAAGAACCCTCTCTGTGACACCACTGCTAGGACACTTTGAGGAACATGGAGCTAAGCTTCCATCAGGCATCTCATTCCACTGTAAATCAGATAAAGTCTGAGAATGTTCTGTGTATGCTGACTAAAATATTACCCCCTGCCACTTCCATCCATTGATCCTGCTTCTGCCTCTTTGAAGCTACTTAGAAGAAGGCCCTTTCTCTTTCAGACAAGCTCCCAGGTACCTTTAGATGGAGGTCAAATATTCTTTTGTCTTCTGTAACCCAAGGCAGTATATATTTTTTTCATCCATGCTCTATGGGGCTATTTCTTACAAACTCTTTGCCAACCTGATCTTTCTCCATGGGGCACAATCAATTGCCACCCTTAATGCTCAGCTCCTCGGTGTAAACATGGTTTCCCTGCTCTGCTCTGTCCAGGCAAGGAACCTGCAGCTGTCACCTGATGTGGACCCCAGCTCATGGGGTCCACAGCATTATGGAGAGACATGACAAATTCACAGGGACTACCAAGTTCTGTGGAGGAAAAGGATTGGCTCGGCTTCTGTCTCAAGAGGAGAAAAGCCTTGGAGCGCCTCAGCCACTTTCTCAAGAGGAGAGCTCCTGCACCCTTGGCTTGACAAGATTTTATTGCTTTTCTGGGCACATTACATGTTGGTCCTCATTTACTCTGCACAGGTTCACTGTAGGTGGTTACCTTTTACAGAAAACAAAGGAGCCAATGCCACCAATCACATCACAGAAGAAGGATATTTGCAAATGCAAATGGAAAAGTGGTTGAACTGGTTACATTCATTCTTGGAAGGTTTAGCACAGACTTTAGGAAGTTACAGTAAGCACTTGCTGCCTCAATTCAGGGTGAGGGAGTTTTAGCAAAAGCAAGTCTCATAGCAGTCTAGGTACATTGCAGGCCTGCTTCCCCACAGGAGAACCTATCTGTGGGCGTGAGTCCTATGCATCTCCGAGTGGGAGCTGGGCCCACACCATGCAGAACGGTCTCCTATAGTCACCTCCTTTATTCTGGGTGCCCTTCTATATGAATAGAAATAAGGATATAAGTTGCTTTTGAAATGTTTTGATAGTTGCAGTGTATTGTTGGTTTATATTAAATTAGTGATGAGCTAAACCTTCTAGGTTCTTTTTATATAAAAAATTATCAAGACAGGCTTTCTCCACCCTTTACAATCCATTTTATAAACCTGATTGTAGAACTTAAACTTATTATTCTTTGAGCTCACTGTGTTAGCCTAGTAAATCTTGATTTTCTTTTGGTAATCACACAAAATTCTCCCACCCAGTCTTTTACCGTCTAAAAACTGATAAGTATGCTTTTCCTGATTTTTTTTAAGTCACGTAAATGTGATTTGCCTAGGGCCAGGTCAGACCACTCATGTAAAGGACTGACTCTGGGTTGATATATTTTTGGATATAGTTACCCAATCATTTTCAGTGTTCTAATCACCATCCTTTAACTCAAATGTCTTGATCTTAGCTACAATGAGATCAGGAATTGTAACAGGCCAATTCCCATCAATAAGAAGTTTGTCTAGACCAGTAATTTGTGAATCGGGGTACCCTTCAGAATCACCTCCCTTAAAATACAGATTCTGAGTTCCCACCCTAGAAACTCTGAGTCAATAGGTTCTAAGTGAGTGCTGAGAATCAGTAATTTTTAAAAGTATACCATGTCACTCTGCTATGGCTAGGCCCTGGGAACCAAGTGCTCTGTCTAATCCAAGTGCACTGTGGTCTGTACGCCCCAGCAGCAGGAGCACCTAGGAGCTGATTGGAAGGGCAGAATCTCCTCTCCTTCCTTAGACCATCGAATCCAGCATCTACACGTGCACAGGATCAGCAGGTGGTCCCTAGGCATACTAAAGTTTGGGAGTGCTATCTAAGCCATTCCCACAATTGGCTCTCCCATTACTCAAGGGGAAGTTGAAGGAAAGAGAGAGGAATGGGGAGAAGGGAAAGGAAAAGGCTTGTCTTCTGAGCTTATTTGAAACTTGGACTGGGGCAAATTATTTTACCTTTCTCTACCTCGATTCCTTTGTCTATCCAATGAGCATGGTTATCATGCCTACCTCACAAGCGTGTGTAAGGATTAACTGAGTTAATACATGTGAAACACTGAGAATGGTCCTGCATACAGTAAACTCTCAGTGCATCTGTTCTGGGTTGAGTTGGGTCCCCAAAGAAGATATATTGAAGTCCTGATCCTTGGTACCCGTGAACGTGACCTTGTTTGTAAACCCCGTCTTTGCAGATGCGAACCAGCCAAGATGAGGTCTTTAGTGTGGGCCCTAACCTGATATGACTGATGTCCTTATAAGAGCAGGAAAATGCCATGTCAGGACAAAGGTGAAGACACAGGAAAATGTCAGGTGTTGGGAGAGGCAGAGACTGCAGTTACATAGCTGCAAGCCAAGGGTCACCAAGGATCAACAGTCACCACCAAAACCTAGGAAGAGACAATGAAGTCTTCAGAGGGAACATGGCCACCCGACACCTTGATTTCAGACTTTTACCCTCCAGAACTGTGAAGATAAATTTATGTTGTTTTAAGCCACCAGTTTGTGGGGCTTTGTTACAACAGCCTTAGGAAAATAATACAGTACAGGCATACCTTACAAATACTGTGGGTTTGGTTCTAGACCACCACAGGAAAGCCAGTATCCCAATAAAGCAAGTATAATCATTTTTCTGATAGAGACTTGCCTTGTAATTTGTGAAAAAAAATTGCAACATCTGTGAAGTGCAATCAAGTGAAGATCGATGATATGAGTTGTGCCTATGTATTAGGTATAATTATTATGGTTGCTACTATTATTACTACCATGCGCTAGCACTGGGCTGAGCACCAGGGAGAGTGGTAAACAAGCCCTTGTCTCTGCCCTCAGGAAGATTATAGCCTGAACCCACCTGTGCCTGGAGGGCACTGATGAATGGCATTGTAACAGTGCGGAGCTGTAACCCACCCCACCATTCTTTTGACATTGTTTCTATAAATGCTGACTCTGACAAATATAGAGCTTGTAGATAAACAGCATGTTTGTATAAGAATCCTAGGAACTAACTTCAAAGGATACAGGCTCACCTTCAGTTATCACAGCTCTGGGAGATTTCCTGACCTTCAACCGTAAAACCAGGATGACGTAAAACTGGGATGACGCACACCAGACCAGCTTTGAGGTCCTTATTAGAATTGACTCTGCCGGCCTGTATGTAGAGAACTTTCCACCCTCCTCTCCTTGCTGATCCCCCTCTCCTTCCTTATAAAAACCTCAGCCTGAATGAGTCATTAAGATGGTTTTTGAGGCATGGGTCTGCCATCTTCTCAGGTTGCCAGCACCTGAAATAAAACCACTTTTCTTCTCACCAGCACCTGTTTCATGAATTGGGCTTTCGTGGAGACAGGCAGTGATGCCTGTGGGATTGTTTTCCCAGGTTTCAGCATGATTCCCCTTAGGGGCCCATTCAGAGAAGGACCACATGGGAGAGCAGGTGGGAAGGCTCTAAGCAGTCTTGAGGATTCAGAAGGACTTCCCAGGGGAAATCTCATAATCCCGAGGGACTGGTAAGGTCAGGTGGGCAGCAAGGCCCATTTGTTGTTTCAAGCAGAGAGACAGTGTTTGAAGACCCCTGAGGTGAAATAGGTGACCAGTAACATCTCTGAAATCGCACTGCCACTTCTTTTAGCCTTGGTCTGGAGGTTGTCTGGAGATGCGAGAATGAGTTCCTTGAACCAGCCAGTGGCCTCCGTTTTCCTACCCACCTGGAACATCATTCCCCTCTTTATAGTGAGCACCCTTCACGTGCCATTTGAAGACTTGTTGAAAAGAGAACTGCAAAATGGCGCTTGGGTGATTTTGTCACCACCACCCCACCCGTTAGCCCTCCTTCTTCTCTCCCTTGTTCCAGCATTGTGCTGACAGGGTCCTTCTGTCCGCTTTAGTGTTTCCATGCAATCTGGGCTATAGTCTTCTCGGCACATTTCACAGAACGGCTTGTCCAACTGGGGTTTGTCCTTAACTAAACAACACATCTTGCTTCTTCTAGGTTTCTGTTGTTTGTGTTCTTTCAAATATGTCTCTTCATTCAGAAAGCTACCTATGTAGCTACATTTTTCCCCTTTAGAGCTATCAAGAAAGTTTCTTTTATTCTTATTGAATTCATTTGCAGTTTTATTTTTTAAATTTTCATTTTTAGAACACACTATCCCTGTTCAACATATTATTCTCCTTAGGGGTTCTAGCCCAGGATTCACATATGTCTTCTCTATGAACTTCTAAAGTTTGTTTTCCTAAAGTTGAAGATCTATTTGTTCATTCATTCAATTAATATTGATTGAGCATCTACTATGTAATAGACACATAGATCACTGAACAAAACAGTGATTCACACCCTGAAGGGCTTACAGTCCACTGAAGATTTGTGTCTGATTGGCTCATGCATTGTTTTCTTTTTATTTTTAAGATTACGAACCCTAAGATGACAAGAGTCACTGTCAGAATCCTGACAGCAAAGAAATATGATAATGAAGTGGTGTCGTTGATGAGAATCTAATGAAGGGACTATTCACAAAGGTGTGGACAGAATTAAGAGAAATGAGGGTTGGCAATGACAGGATGCTGGTACTACTCTTGTGTCTAAAGGTCAAGGAGAGAACTGTAGCTGAAGGTCAGTGTCAGCCAACAGGAAGGATGGTGGCCAGTACCAACTCACAGCCTGGCAGTGAGGGAGTGAAGGCAATAAGTACCTGTGATGGTCAATTTTATACATCAACGTATCTAGGCCATAGTACCCCGTTTTTGGTCAAACAGCAGTCTTGATGTTGCTATGAAGGTATTTTTTAGATGTCATGAACAATAAATCGGTAAACTTTAAGTGAAGAGGGTTACCCTCCATAATGTGGGCAGGCCTTATCCAATCAGTTGAAGGCCTTACTAGGAAAAAAGACTGAGGCCCCCTGAGGACGAAGGAATTCTGCCTCGGGGCTGCCGTTGAACTCAAGATCGCAAGAACTCTCCCTTGGTCTCTAGCCTGCCGGCCTGTCCTGCAGATTTTGAGCTTGTCAGCCCCACAGTTAAATACGGCTATTCCTTAAAATTTCTCTCTTTCTCATACATATACACGTGTATGTACATATGTAGAACTATAACATATATAATTAGATACATGCATTCATGTATGTGTATATAACTACATAAACACACTCTCCCATTGGTTCTGTCTCTCTGGAGAACCCTGAATAATGCAGTACCTAACTGCTCCTCCTGTCCTTTGGTTTCCTGCCACAGCCTGCCAAGGGCAAGCAAGCTGGGGGAAGGAAACCCGTGGATGCTGTCTGCTGAGGTCAGTCTCCTGGGCACAGAGCAGGGAGAGAGTGGATCTGCAAGGTCAATTCAAAACTATCCAATAGCGACGGTTACTTTCCCACACAGAGGCATTTTAAGGTACAAATCTGCCTGTGCTGCTAATGGCTTACCTTGCACTGGCGCCCCATCACTGCTGGAGCAGAGCTGAAGCTTTTGGCCCACACCGAGAGCCTCATCTTTTGTAACCTCAGCCCTTCCTTTCCCACCAGCCTCACCCCCGCCACCCACTTTATGTTTCCGTGGTAATCCCCTGAAGAACTTGTAATTCCCTACACTGAGCAGGTTTTTTCATGCTGCTGTGCCTCTGTACATACCTCTCCATCTGCCTGGGCTGCCCTTTGTCCCCCGTCCACTTTCAAAGTCCTGCTTATCCTCCCAAATCCAGCTCACATGTCACTCACCTTATGAAGTCTGTGAGGTCTATTCTATTTGCTCACCCCCGCATCCCTGCAGCCTTCTTTTCTGTTATCTCCATGTGATACACAGAGTTCACTGATTACACAGAATTAAGGTATTTATTTTAGAGATGTGACTTTTCCACAGCACCGTCAGCACTGTGAGGACAGTGATGGGTGCGGTCCTTCTCTGTATCCCAGCGTCCAGCTCAAAGCCTGATCAGCAGGAGGTGGCAAGCACAGTGACCCATGAAAGAGGTTCTTGGGCTTCTCATTGAAATGCAGACGTACACTCCTTAGAACAGTTTTAAATGACAGCTCTCTTTTTTAAAAAAACCCATACATTCTGAATATACCTGTATTTCTGCACATCAAACATGGTGAGACAGGCTAGGAAATATAGTGGAGTTTTTTTATTTTGTGTTTGTTATTTTGCAGTGGAGATATATTTATTGGCAAGTATTGGATGTCAACCTCATACCAAGTACCCACGGTGTGTAAAGAAACACACTGAGAGACATTCTTCAGCTGCCTCTGGCGGAGTGAAGTACATAAAAAGCAATTTAACAGTTGGACAAGGCTCTCTTGGTTCATCTCGTCCTGAGGTCCCAGCACCAAGTCAAGCTGTTCTAAAGCTCCTTTCAAAATTGTTTTGCCAGTTGTATAATAGAGATTCATTTCATGGAGTTTTGGTAAGGAAAGGATTGCACTTGACACACAGATTTCTGTGTGCGTTGGGGGAGTGTGAGGGGAAACCATAAACAAGTGTATGTAGTCCAGGTTTTTAAGGACCACCTTTATTCATGTTTCCTTGAAATGAACTATAATGTTCAATTTCAAATCAGTTTCCAGAATTTCTCTAGGCATAGTGTGGAATTCCACACCATCAATAAATGCTAAAAGGCTGTATTTCGAACTGAAGTTGATTGCAGATGCCACCCCATCCCCCAAGAGCCTCTTTTCGATTGCTGAGGAAGGCTGGGATCAAGAAAAGAATGGCTAATGCAGTAGTCCCCCCCTTTCCCACAGACGCCCCCAGTGGCTGCCTGAAATCTGGAATAGTACCGAACCCATCAATACTATGGTTTTTCCTATACATACACACCTATGTTAATGTTCACCTCATGAATTAGGCACAGTAAGAGATTAACAACAATAACTATTAACAAAAAGGAGCAGATGATACATTGTGTACGTGATGAGATGAGTGAGATAAATGAGACATTCATTATTACGAAAAATAAAAGTCGCTTGTACACAACAAGCACTGCCACACCGTGATAGTCGGTGTAATGACGGAGACAGCAGCCAGGCGACTGCCGGACAGGTCGCGTGCGCAGCATGGATACACTGGGCAAAGGAATGACTCACGTCCCAGACAAGATGCAGCAGGATGGCTCGAGATTTCATCACACTCCTCCAAACAGCGTGTAATTGAAAACATATGAATTGTTTATTTCTGGAATTTTCCATTTAATATTTTTTCACTGCAGCTGAGCATGGGTAATGGAAACTGCCGAAAGTGAGACTACAAATAAGGGAGGACTTCTGTATAGTAACATAATGAAGGACGCTAACTCCATTAAACACAGTCCAGCCAGATTAGTAAACTGTAAGTTAAAGGCATGAAAAACACTATCACACAAATATTTAATTGGTGACGTACACGTGCAAGGCCCAGGGTGGTTGATGAGAGGAAGCTCAGTGAGACATGTCTCCGCTTCATGAATTTGCATGTCATCCTTGCGCAGGGGCCATGCTCATCTTCTCTGTACCGCTCCAGTTTTAGTATATGTGCTACTGAAGTGAGCACGAGACGTGTTTCTGCCTTCAAGGAGCCCGCAGGGGCATCTGACACCTTGCAGTCAACTATAACCTAAACCGGAGAGATTCGCCAGGGTAAGCTTGGAAAGCTTTCTGGAAGGCGTGGCAGCTGAGCTTTGAGAAGTGGTTTCAACAGGTAGAGATGGGGGAGAATGTCATTCTTGAACTTGGGAATGATGTGGGTGAAGGCATAGAATGACTCATGTGGGAGTTCCCTCAGTGAAGGGTGGCCAGGTCTACAGCATCAGATGCATTGGAACTGGTGAATAGGGGGAGATGACTTTTGAAATATGGTTTAGGAGTCATAACTTAAGGTATTTAAATACCTGCATGAAGAATTGTAGTCAGGAAGCAGTAGGGAGCCATGAAAAAGTTTGGGCAAGGACATGGCATGATCTGATTAGTGTTTCAATGAGTGAGCATTATGGAGGACTCTTATTTTATTCTTTGACCTTTCTTCTACAAGGAGGGACCTCCAAAGCCAAAATTATTTTCTGGAGGGTGGGCCTCTTATGTACAGACTTTCCCCACTCGGCGAGTGTTCTAGAAACCCATCTGTATCAGTGGACTAGATGGTGTTGTTGTGAGAGGCTGAGTTCGGCTTAAGTGAATTTTCTTTGAAGACTCAACACATTTGCCCATTTCATGATGGCTGATTTACAAGTACACCTGCCCACACCACTGAGTGTTCAGCAGTTTTTGGCCAAAAACAACATGACCCCTGTTCCCCACCCTCCCTAGTCACCCGAGCAACATTTTTTTGTTTGTTTCCCTGGATGGAAAAAGTCCTCAAAGGGAAATGTTTTGCTGATGTGGAAGAGGTGAAACAAAAAATGGCAGAAGCGCTAAAAAGCATCAAAATCAACATGTTTAAAAACAGTTTTAAGCAATGGAAAAAATGTCTCGATATGTGTGTTGCATCAAATGGAGAGTACTTTGAAGGTGACTAAAGTTTAAATATGTAAGAATACACAATTTTTTATAAATAAATTCCATTTTGGGCGTCCCCTCTCTTTTCTAAACTTGGCCTTTCTTATATTTTCTAAGATAAATATGTATAAGCTTTGGTTATAAGGAAAAAATTTAAAAATGCTTTCACACTAGAGGGGTAGAATACAGTTCAGAAGCATTCTTAGTCACTTTGCATCTCTTGGATAAGTCTGGGCTTCGGTGTCTATTTGAATGAGAGGATTAGTTCAGATAAACTAAAATTCTTTACAACTCTAAGATGTCTTAGCACATTATCTTCGCCTTTCCTGTTCCCACCACACCAGGTACATACCTTGTCATAGCACCCACGATCAGGTAACTGATTCTCAGTTCTGTGTCTGCCTCTCCCCAAAGGGCTGAGGAGGATTCCATCTTAGAGGAAGGAATAATCTTCTATTTCATCTGTTTGTCAGGAGCATCCTGGTTTCACGTGACAAATAGATGACTCAAACTGACTTAAGCTAAAAAAGGAAAAGAAATTATTGTCAGTTCCTAGCACTTAAGTCCAAGGATAGATCTATTTCCGATGTAGCTGGACCTAGTACTCAAGTAATGGCACCCAGAGTCTGTCTCTCTCAACTCCGCTTTGTTTCCGTGGGTGTCCTTGTCAGATCACTGACAGTCTCACATTCTCACAGGTTCAGCCTCTGTTTAGGGAGATGTTCATCTTCTTGATGTTCCCGCGGGAGTCCCGATGACTTTCCTTTTCGTCCCATGTGCAGCACTGTGACCAGGAACTTAGAATATACCAAGTACCCCTCTGGTACCTTTGGTTGGTGGTGGCCCTGGGTGACGGCGTGCAAGGCTAGCTCTCCTGAAGGAACCAAATGAACCGAGAGTAGAGAGTAAGTGCTTTCCCAAAGGAGAATCAAGATGCTACCGGCAAAGGGGGAAATGGACCCTGGGCAAGGAAACATGACAGCTGCGCCTCCCTTCGCACCTCTGCACCTTGTGCTGTGCCTGCCATCACCTGAGTACGGGCTCACTAAAGCTGGTAGAACGAATGAAGGCTCTGCCCACAGCAAATTTTTTTCTCCCACAGGAAAACTTAAATCTCACCCAATTCTGATCACCCAGGTATAAATAATCCTGCCTCCTGTTTTCTCTGACTATAAATTTGGGATCCCAGTTTTTCAAATAATTGGCTTAACCTTAGCTACTCATAGAAATCTGACACTGTTCTTGTGAAGTTATTTTCTCCTTCAGCCTTTATTGCACATTCATTTTCTTAGAGTCAAGTGGAAATTGCTATCAGATTACTATAAAATGAGCATGGCCATCGTAACTCTAAATTCCAATCTAGGCACTGTCATTAACTGATTTATAGTCTGTCTTTGAAAGACTGTTGAAGAAACATTTCTTTCACTAGTATGCGGGAAATAGTCCAACTCAAATATGGACTACTTTACTTAATGACTGCAAAACTCCTTTGCCAGAAAAGAAAAGAAGAAGGGGAGGGGAGGGGAGGAAAGACAAATAGCAAGGAATTCTATTACCACTTTGCTTTAATACAGGTAAGATACTGGTGGGGGGGTTGTTTCTTTGTTTTTTAGTTTCCTAGTGATTGGAATTTCATATTCTTTTTAAGTTTAACACAGGGATGTGTAAAAAAATTCAAACTACAAAGGGACATGCAGTGAAAAGCAAGTGTTCCTTCTATCCCTAATTCCCCTTCACAGAGGCAACCACTGCTAATAGATACGCAATACAAATACAAATACAAATACAAACCTATCTATATGTACTCATCTCCATGGCTCCTTTTCCCCCTTTTACAAATGGTAAGATTTATGTTCTTGTTATGCCCCTTGTTTGTTTCTTTTTCACTTAATATGCCTCAGGAGTGTCATATTAGAACCAATACCTCCCCTGTTCATTTTATTGACTGCATGGTATTATAATATAGGGATATACCATAATTTTCTTAGCCACTCCTTTACTGATGGGCATTTAAGTTTTATAGTTTTTTGCCACTGCACCAGTTAGGGATTTCTGCTTCAGCTGATACAAAGTTTTTGCCTTTTATTAAGAAGCATCACTGGGAAACATCCTAAAGAGTAAATAAAAATAAAAATAACCAAAAAAATCCAAAGTCATGGCATTGGCAAGGTACCACTTTGCAAAGTTCTGAATGCCTTACGTTTTCCCAGCAAATGGTACCTCTGTCGTCACACTCTATTCCTACCTACTCCTGTTGAATGATAAGGGGAGGGGTATAATGTTCTTGCCTTAAGTCATTACCAACCTTAATTTCTGGAACCTGCTGTTCCCCAGAGCACACCCTGACACTTTACATCCAATCAGATTGAACTGAACTGCTCTCTCAGCCACCCAGCTGACCTCTGGCACGCTGATCGTGATTTGTGTACAGAACGATAGGCCTGGTGAGGCAGACCTGGGCAGATTCCAGGACCAGTGGCTGTGAAAGAGTCATTGAAATGGAATCACTTCCAGAGTTCTGAACCAGGCTCTGAACTCTCAGCACACTGTTGTTCTCTTAGGAGAGGAAACTTGGGAGCTGCCCCTTCAAACACAACAAGATTTTGGGGGCTTTGACTTCTTCACAGTGGAGTCACATCATACACACATTTACCTTGTAAGAATTCTATCATGTGTCCTTAGAAAAAGAGAATTCAAATAATGCGAAGAATGGCCCACTAGTCTACCAGATGAGCACGCACCCAGAAATGCCGAAGGCACAGTAGCGCCTGAAACCAGCAGCCCGTGCCAGTTGAAAACTTTGGGAAAACTATGAGTGACTGTCAGGGTTTGATCCAAAAAGTGAAGCCATTGTTCCTGGTGACATGTACAAGAGAGGTAATAGGAGAAAGTGAGCAATTCATTAAGAATAATTAATGAAGAATTAAAGGACCCGGTAAAATTATCTTCAATGCAAATCACAACGAACCATGTACTGGAACTATATTTGGTTTTGTATTTGATGGATTTTCAAGGTTACTGTTGACTGGATATGAACTGCACCCTTAATGTGGTTGAACTTAAACCATGTTGGATATCACCCCCCTGTATCTCATTTGAACCTCCCAGAGGCTCACAGAGGTAAAACAGCATGCCAGAATTCACAAGCCAATCAATAAGTGGCAAGGCAAATTCAAACCTATGTGGCCAGCAAGGCCTAAAGATGTCAGCTCTGCTCTTTAGTGCGTCCTCATTTAAAACTCCATTGCCTGCATAACTGGGAGAATGAGAACGGCTCTGGGGTGACTAACCTACTGGGCTTACCCAGAACTAAAGGGTTTCCCTGTACTTCCACTTTTAAAATTAGGACTGTCCCAGGCAAATTGTGGTGGCCCATTACACTGTTTGGGATTTGAAAGACTCTGAGTCACATGATATGACCACCCTATTTCACTGGTCTGTCTATTTAAAATGCTTCCTCTGGTATTCTGTGACTGGACCTTGTTTTGAGTGATAGGCTCAAGAATAATGCCTTGAAGGTTACAATGGGGCCTTTGGCTAAGGTAAGTCTATTAGACTGAAGAGAAGTCCGTTGGCAATGGACTTTGAGCTCTCTACTTAGTACTGAATTCTTGAGCTGTATTAAAATCAATACTTTGAGAGGGAGCGGGGGTGGGGATCTGTCCCAGGGAGGTCTGGGGCCACTGGCTTATGCACTGTCTGGGACTCCCCTCCTTTCATGGCCATCACTGCCCTGGGCATGTCCTCCAACTACACCAGCACCACAGCAGTGGTGGTGGCGCCACTCAGCACCAGCAAGACCAACACCAAGAAGAAGCATTTCATGCACCAGAAAGTGAAGGTCTTCCGGCCAGCAAGCCAATCCTCAGCGTCCTGATGTGGGGGGTGAACCACACGATCAATGAGTTGAGCAATGTCCCTGTCCCCATTCTGCTAATGCCAGATGACTTCAAAGCATGCAGCAAGATCAAGGTGGACTATCATCTCTTCAATAAGGAGAACCTCCCCAGCCGCTTTAAGGTTAAGGAGTACTGCCCCATGGTGTTCCAAAATCTTCGGGTAAGGTTTGGGATCGATGATTAGGATTCCCAGAATTCAGTGACATGCAGCGCCCGCATCAATAGTGACAGCCAGGGCCAACGTGGCCCACGTTTCCTTGCCACCTCTGACCAGCTCTTTGTCATCAAGGCTGTGTCAAGTAACGATGAGGCTGAGATGTACAACATCTTAAAGAAGTACCACCAGCTACGTTCTTCGTGGAGTGCCACGGCAACACCCTTCTGCCACAGTTCCTGGGCATGTACCGCCTGAGCCGTGGATGGTGTGAAAACCTACATGGTGGTCACCAGGAACATGTTCAGCCATCGGCTCACTGTGCACCACAGGTATGACTGCAAGGGTTCCACTGTTGCCAGAGAAGTGAGTGACAAGGAGAAGCCCAAGGACATACCAACATTTAAAGACAATGATTTACTCAACGAAGGGCAGAAGTCACACATGAGAGAGGAGAGTAAAAGGAACTTTCTGGAAAAACTGAAGCCGGACGTCAAGTTTCCAGCTGAAGGTCATGGACTACTGTCTGCTGGTGGGCATCCACCACACGGACGGGCGGAGCAGGAGGACACAGAGGTGGAGGCGCGTGCAGAGGATGAGGAGAGCTAGAATGTGGGGGTGGGCGGCAGCCTGCCCTGCTCCCGCGGCACACCTCCGGACGGCCCGGCAACCCCGCGGCTTTCCTCGGCTCTTTGGTCCCGGGGAATTTGATCCCTCTGTTGATGTTTATCCCATGAGAAGTCATGAAAGCGCCCCCAAGAAGGAGGTCTACTGCATGGCCATCATTGATATCCTCACACCATAAGATACGAAGAAGAAAGATTCACGTGCTGCCGAAACAGTGAAACACAGACGGGTCCAAGATCTCGTCTGTGAACCCTGAGCGGTACTCCAAATGCTTCAATGAGTTCATGTCCGACATCCTGACCTAGTGACCTTCTACCTTCAGCCAGAGCCAGGACATTAGATACGGGGTTGGGGCTGGAACAGGGTGTATTTGGGCTCTATGGGAGGGGTGGGAGCAGAGTGGGGCGGGGAGGGCTTTAGCCGTGCGACTGCATCGGTGATGCTGGTGATGCCGAGAGAGGCTCTGGAGGAGGGGCTGTGCTGTTTGTGTGCTCACAGGATGTAGCCTCAATTCCTGCTACCTTTGATTTTTCCCCCATTTGACCGAGGGCTTTCTTTTTGGTACCTTGTAGCCTTTTAAAATACCTTGGGGCTAGAGGTGACTGTGGGTTTATTTGGGTGTTTCTGAGTTGCTCCAGGTCTGCTATTTATAATGACATATGCCATGCCCTACCCACCTTTCCCATCCCTGTCCCGGGTTCCCCTGGTCACAGAGGCACCCTGCAGACCCGGCCAAGGGTCCTCTTATTACAGGGTGCAGCCAAGAGGGAGGCCCCAAATAGGGATTTGGAATGGGGTCCAGAACTCAGGGTGTCCAGGAAATATTAGGATGTCCTCACCCCTTTCCCCCACAGGTGTGAGTTGGGGGAAGGGACACATAGAGCAGGAACATGCAGGGCTGTTTCATACAGCAATAGCTTTGCGGCTAACCTCTGGCATGGTCATTTAACAAATCTATAACCTTTCACTGGTTGCATAGATATGTTAAATAGCTGTGGCCATGCTTTGAGCCAGGGAGAAGGAAGTGACTTCTACCCAACATATAACTGCGGGGCAGGTCCCCGGAGTTACAGTGCCTGTGTAAGAACTTGGAGAAGATTGGCTCCATGACATGGGGCCATGCCTGCCCAGACTCACTATGGCAACCCAGTAAAGCTGGAAGGATATGGGAGTGCTGGCAAGTGTAGCCAATTGTGGGAGGAGTCGGAAATGGGGCCACAACTGAGACTCAGCAGCCAGGGCAGAGAGTCCTGAGGCTATGGCAATAGAAAGGAGAGCCACGCGCTTCTGGCAGTATGGGGACCTCGCTGCCATGTGAGAGGAGATCCACGCTGTTTTGCCAGATTGCAGACCCCCCCCAGCTTGGGTAGAGAGAATCACCATGTGGCTTTAGCCGAGAACCGCCACTCATCTTTGGCAGAGTGGCAACGACCCCCCTCCACCCCGCATGCTGTTTTTACCAGAGTGGAGACTCCTGCAACTTTTGTAGAAGAGGACCACACAACTTTGGGGTGCTCGCTTTGGACACGTGGCCTGGGGAGCAAGAGAGACTTTTCCTGGAAGAAGGGTGAAAGAACTCTTGCCAGTAGGCCATGAGAAGGTGCCACATGGCTTTGGATTAATTAGAGATCCTGCCTGGATGGCTACACAGCTGTTGGTGCCCAGGGCTTGAATCACGGCGGTCTACTTCTTTTCCTGAGATACGGTACCCTGAACTAGGGCAGAGAGAGAAGGAAGCACAGTGGGTGTCTGTGGGTATCCTAAAGGACTTTGATATCTTAATGAAGATATTAGGTCACTACTTTAAGTCTGTATAGCTTTAAATAAACATTTCCTTTCCTTTTCACAAATCTCTAGCATTGAGAGACATCTTTCCTCTAGCGGCAGACAAATGAACCTAGTGGAGGGTCCTTTTGGTAATAGTTATGTCACACCACCCTTGGCCCTGTCTGTGTGTTCTGTAACAGTGTTTTGGCGTCCCTGGGTGGGCCAATAATTCAGCACCCCCCCCCATCTGTTCTGTAACACTCTCAGAGTGCAGTGCTCTGACACCGGGGGAGAGGAGGCCAGACACCTCAGTCCTGCTGGGTTAACTTTTTAATTTCACAAAGCACTGTGCACAACTCCCTGCACCTTTCCTCCTTGGGTCCCAGGGATCCCTTCCTCTGAATGCTGCCCTCCTGCTGGGACACTCCAGCTCAACATCAGTCATCTCGGAGCAGAATCACAGAGCTCAGAGGAGAGTGTGCTGATCCTCCCTGGATGGTGAGGGGTGGGGGTTGCTGCCGGATCTGGAGGGTGGGTTCTCAGAGAACCCCGTGATCATCGCTCAAGCCCCTACACTCTCTTGACCCCTGGAGTTCTGATATCTTCTCTTTAAGGCCTGCCTCCCCCTTTGTCAAGAAGAACTAGAAAGGACTCTTGTGCTTGAATGGTTTTGTTCCCTTGGAGAGACCCCAGAAGCTGAAGCTGATGAGTAGCAAATGAGGGCTCGTGCCCTCCATCCATTTACTTCCTTCTGACCTTCTCCCGGGCTCCCTCACTTGTAGGTGAACTTTCAGCTGGGGGCACAACTCCAGGCACCTGGGGTGCTCCTTGCAGAGATTCCTCTTCGGGCCACCATGTAGGTAATCTGACACCTTGTGTCTGTCATTTGTCACCTGGACATTACACCAGCAGGGAGTGAAGCCTCCTACTTTGAGTATGGCACCCAAGCCTGAGATTGTTTCTGGATCATATGAGGGTGTGACCCAGGAAGTCCACTTTGGAGGTTTGAGGTAGGATTGGACCTTAGCCCAGCCTCGGGCTGTTTTTCCTTGATGCCCCTCCTAGACTTTTAGCACATCCGCCACCCACAGGCTTCCTCAGGAGTGGCTTCCTGCAGCTTCCTTCAGGATCTCCACCCACCTTCTGAGCCTGGCTGTCTGGGCCTCAGAATTGAACTGCATGTCATTCTGTGATGACATCTGAGCAGTCTGGTCTGGCTAGGAGAGAAAACGGCCTTGCGTTGGGGGAGATACATTCCTGTATCTTCTCAACCACTCACCAGGGACTGGGGATTTAGGATGAGATGCAATAAAACCCCACAGATGCAAAGGGAGATTGTGGGAGCATTTTGAATGAATGGATTGGTTTCCTACGGCTCCCTCCAAACCCAGCCAAGCTCAGCTTCTGGAGCAAGAATCAGCGTGGTCTCTGCCTGACTTGTAGCATTTTGGTCAGGAAGGAAAGGAGACACTATTTTCAGACCCCTGGGGTTGCTGGGACCCTTCTGGAAGAGGCAGATGGTTCAGAAAACTGCCCTTGACCCAAGAAGGGGCCACAGGTAGCTCAGAACAACAGCAGTAAGACCATGAGGTGCCTTGGAGAAGGACTTGAAACCGAGTGGCTCATGGAGAAAACAAAATTGACTTAGGAAGGGGTTACATAGGAATAATGTTTGGACTTGATTTCCTCACCTTCTAATCAAGAATGGCAACTTGGATCTACTCATAGGCCTGGCATCTTCAAAGGTTGGCAGGTGCCCTCTGGCAACACATGGCCCCCACGGGCCCACGGCTCCCACCGGCTTCCTGAATTTGGTCTGCTGATCATGTTGTCATAACGTGTATGAGTAATCCAGTTCTGTCAGCGAAAGATGAGCTACCTGCTATCTAACTTCTTTAACATTGAGTTTTATGTTTTTGTGGGGTTTTTTTACATTGTTTACATTTTGAGAGGTAGCATCTTGTTTCAAATGCTCTTTTGTGTTTCTGACGGTGTTGTTGATTGGGTCAGAACATTTGAGCTGAGGTTTGGTGAGTTTTAGATTTTTTTTTAAAGGTCTTTCTCTGTGCTATTTTCAAAACCTTGGGTTTGGCCCTCTAAGTTCTTTTGGTATTCAGATGTTTAAAAGCTATTTATCTTGGCTTATACAAGTTTTCTTTCTCTTTTTTTATAAAGATGAGGATATTATTTTTGGTTAGCAGTCTGAATGTAGAGAAAGTGAACTGACCCCCAAGCTTTTGTCCGCCTCCACCTTTTTTTCCGAATCCTACCATTCCCTTTCTGAGCAGTAGAAGGCATCTGAGGGGAAGTAACTACCCTCAACCTTACTCTTTGCAACTATGAAACTCAACAGCCTTATGGCATCCTAGCACAATTCTGAGTCTCCCAAAAACAAAGGTATAAGAACAGAACATGGCTGCCTAGGTGAGGTCTGGAAGGGGATGAAGGGCAAGATTTGCTTCCCAGTCCCTCTGCTTCTACCTGACCAGTCACAGCATCTCCCATCCCACCCTTGTTCTGAGTCTACAGCTAAGAAACTGGTTTGCCAACCAAAGCGAAGGGTTGTCTAGAAACACCACTGAGACCACTAGATGAAGGCCTGTGGCCCTTGTTCCTGTTCGTGAACCACTGGTCTTATCGTCCCAGTCTGAGCTCCTTCCCTGAGCCCCATGGTGGGGGGCTCGGGTGGGGCTGGGAAGCCAGCAGCTCCAGGAGCACGGACTGAAGCGCTCCATCTCTCCTTATCTTGTTCAGGGGTCACTGGTCTGTGGCAGGTATCACAAGTTGCCCCTGTGGCTCTTCTCAGTGGCACTCCCTAAATTACCACCACAGGCAGCTCTTTCTACTTCACTTGTTTCTCTTGCCTGTTTCTCAGGGGTCAGGAATACAGACCGCTGCCCTAGAGACCTCCCCTTCGCCGTCTGCCAGGGCCTGCCCTGGGGAGGTGGACCAAAAACCCAGGGCTTTTCTCAATAGCCAGTCCCACCCCACAACTCTCTTTACCAGTTCAATTTGAGGGAGAAAAAACTTCAGCACTCCCCAGCATTTGAGCTACCGGTGTGTTAAGGGTCGAAGTGTTTAAACAACCCTTAGGGCCCTGACCTTAGACTGGTGGCTCCAAGTCCAGGGACTTCACCTCCTTCTGGCAGAAATGTGAGGAGGAAGAGTCCACTCTGATCATAGGAATCAAAGGGAAAACATTGAAATAAGTGCCCCCAAATATACCAGCCATCTGCAGGGGGCAGTGACATGGCCCCAGCCTTACTCTGAGATGTGTCACTTATGAAGACTGCCTCTGAAGGGTGCTGAGATCTTTCAGAGGCTAGAGAGGAATCTTCCAGAGGAGTCCCTTCCCCTTACTCAGAGCCATTTCATGAAGAGGTAGGAACCAACAACCTTTGGGAGACTGCCTGGTGCTGGTCAGCATGCCTGGGCACCAGGTCAGATCACGATGATCAAAAAATGTGAATTAAGTACAGATTCAATTCTG
This sequence comes from Trachops cirrhosus, assembly GCA_028533065.1. NCBI lineage: Eukaryota > Metazoa > Chordata > Mammalia > Chiroptera > Phyllostomidae > Trachops > Trachops cirrhosus. The sequence continues at coordinate 126,920,992 of CM052542.1, forward strand.
GGATGGGGGGCAGGATAAACTATCACCCCACCATACGTGTGTGACTTCCCCATTTCCCACTGCAATTTCCGTTTTTTAAAATAGGAATTTTCAGTCCCCTGTACTTGTCTAATGTCTCCTCAGAACAGTGTGAGACCCTGTTACTGTTTTAAAATGCATGTGTATTAAGATGAATCTCCAACCCTTGGAAAATAAAACTCAAAAGCTTTGTGTACAATAAATAAATAAATAAATAAATAAATAAATAAATAAAATCAATGCTTTGATAATGCAAGTAATCACTGGCTGATGTTTCCATGATTTGCTAGAGGTTGTGTGTGGTAAGAAGGTGAGCAAAGCCAGAGATGAGTGTCTTGTTGCAATACCATACCTTTCCCCATGAAAGGGGAAACTTAAGCAGATGAGAAATGTGGATAGATATTCTCCAAAGAAGTTATACAAATGGCCAATAAGCACATAAATTTATTCAACATCATCAGCCATCAGGGAAATGCAAAGCAAAACCATAATGAGATACCACTTCACACCCACTAGGATGACTATAATTAAAAAACCTGGACAATAACAAGTGCTGACAAGGATGAAGACTAACTGGAACCTTCATACACTGCTGGTGGGAATGTAAAACAAGGCAGCTACTTCAGAAAATAGTCTGGCAATTCCTCAAATAGTTAAACATAGAGTCAGCATTGAAACAGCACTTCTACTTCTAGTATACACCCAAGAAGAGAAGTGGAAACATGTCTACCCAACAACTCACGCATGAATGTTCTGAGCAAAACTATTTGCAACAGCCAAAAGGTGGAGACAACCCAAATGTCCACCAAAACTGAATAAAGAAAATGTGATATTTCCATACAATAGAATATCATCAACCATAAAAAGAAATAAAGTACTGATGCATGCTACAACATGGATGAACCTTGAAATATTATGCTAATTGAAAGAAGCCAGACACAAAAGGCCCATATTATAATAGTCCATTCATATGAAATATCCAGAATAGGAAAGTAGGTAGAGACAGGAAGTAGCTTAGTGGTTACTAGGAGCTGAAGAATGTGGGTATTTGAGGGTGATAGCCAAGGAGTGTGGGCTTTTTGAGAGGGTAATGAAAATATTCTAAATTTGATTTTGGTGCAAGATATACAGCACAACTCTGTGAGTACAGTAAAACCCATTGAACTGTATACGTTGAATGGGTGAATTTTATGATATGTGAATTATACTTGGATACTTTTATTTTTTTTAAAAGACATAAAGAAAGATTGTGCTAAGCCTTGCTTCTGTCTCAGCACCGCCAAAACCACATTGCAAACCTCCTGACTCCACAAGGTTGCATCAGACTCCGGCTCAGCAAATCCCCATCTCATCTGCCCCTCCCTCCACGTCAGCTAGGGAAGTTACCCAGGTCTGACGTTCCTTTTACTGTGGAGCAAAAGTAAGTGACAGGATCCCTTCTCCTAGCCCAGGCAATGGCAAGCCTAAAAAGGACTTGGGTTGCTGAGCCTTTATCATTTTTCAGAATTTGGGTTGGATATAAGAATCTGTTTAAAGAACTCTGTCCCATTCAATAAGAAGGAGAGTTTATTTATCATTTTAAAATAATGCTTATTCCATTTCCTATGCCCTGGAAGCAAGGATAGAAGTCTGGTCAATAAAGCACTCTGATGCCTGTTTGTTCTTGTTGTTTGTGTGTTTGTTTTTAATAGAATTCAAGCTCCTTCCTTTGAACTCACCTGACAGGAAATTTCAGGCAGGACTCAAGATATACCTGCAAAAATACTATGTCCAATAAAGAGTTTGCTAAGCAACTTGACATTATGAATACATCTTCACGGACTCATTAAACCTACTTAAGAGAAAAAGTTGATTTTAAAGTTCACTGGACACACAAGTGTGAACGAAGCTAGTAAATACAACTGCCCTTCCGTGGCAAGGTCTTGTCTGGACATATAGTTCGTAGCTGGGAGTTAGTTCTTGTTGTTGGAAGTATTTGAAAAAAATATAAAACAATTTGATTAAAAGGATTAAAATTTTAAAAATTGATATAGTCTCTAAAACCACTTAAGCTCCTCTTTTCACTTATGCAGAATGCCTTTTCTATTAAAAACTCCAGGTTAATGAACATTGTTCTGTTTACTACATTTTTCTAAACAAATATCGCGTCCACAGGCACAGAAGGGGTTACGTGAATCGCTATTAGAAGCATGGGCTGCGGAACAGACTCTCTGGGTTTGAATCCTGGCTTTGACATTTACTTAGGCCTTAAACTGTTTGTGCCTCATTTCCTCCTCTATGTAATGAGTGTGCAATAGTAACTGCTTTATAGGTTATTGTGAAGGTTAAGTTGATATATGTGAGGCAGTTAAAATAGTGTCAAGTGCGACGTGCATTAGCTTTATTGTCATGACTTAGCCAACTAGGCATTGGGCCTAAAACAACAAATTAATCTTAACAACTCAACCTCGCTTCGTTGCACTACTGGAAATTTGTATTTGTAAAAGAACCCAATCGTTAAGCCATGGATGGGTTAAGCTTAATGCTTTCTCAGCTGAATTCTAATATGAAGAAAGGTGTCCCTGGCCATGTGGATTAAGGAATGGAGTAGGTAATGAGGACTGAGTTTGAGGATAGTTTTTTAGGCAGGAAAATGTTCACAGAATCCCACAGATGATTTTTTTTCCAAACTTACTTAAAAAGAGCACCTAGTATTAGCTTTGAGAGACCCTCATGACTCCACCATTTTTGAGGAAGTTTGTGTAGTGTGTGAATCTACTACGTATGCATAAGTCAAAATTGCCAGGCTCATAACGTGACAAATGAATTAAAATAATTGCTTCCTGTTAGAATAGCTTTTTAAGGTTTTACATATTGTATAATTTCACAACTCCTGTTCGACCCAAGTGCTCTTTTTACGATGCAAGTACAAACAGGTTCAACTTATTAGGATTTTATTTTCAGTTTTCCTGAAACAACATTCCCAACTTGGCTGACTCATTTTAATAGAAGCAAAAATTTCACACACCAGCATGAACAGAGAAGTGAGTAGTGAGTATGGAAGGAAAGCATTTAGTAATTGATTTAGCCAGGAGTCCCAGGATCGCACTTGGTTAAAACCCTCTTTGCACTTCATAATGCAGTCATATTTCAGGATGGAAGGAATGTTGTCAGTCTTACAGCTCCTGCAAGTGCTCACTCTTCTGCTTATTCTGGAAGGTTTGCTCACACTGAATATGGGGCGAGCCAGTTGTTCATGCTGTAAGTTTGAAATACTCCCATTTAAAAATATGGAAATATCTTTGGTTCATAATAACCCTAGCTGGGTTCCATCAAAACTCTGTTTATACATACCAAAATTTGACTTTCATATTTCATATAGCATATGAGATATGCTGTTATTCTTCTTTTGAATATTTTTAACCATTTGAAAATGTAAAAACCATTTTTAGCCCTAGCCAGCATAACTCAGTTGGTGGGAGCATTGTCCCATAAACAGAAGGGTTGAGGGTTCAATTCCTGGTCAGCGCACATACCTGGGTTGTGGGTTTGGTCCCCTGTTGGGGCACATTTGAGAGATAATCAATGTTTCTCTCTCACATTAATGTTTCTCTCCCTCTCTCTCTCCCTCCCTTCCTCTCTCTCTCTAAAATCAGTAAGCATGTCCTTGGGTGATGATAAAAAATAAAATAAACAAGCTATTCCCAGATTGGGCTAGGCCATATTTTGTTGATCTTTGGTCTAGATTTCAATCTAGATTCCTATCTTAAGATAGTAAATGTTAATAATGAAGATTAAACTTCAAAATGAGTCATGTCTGTAGTTGCTACATTGTGGATAGCACCGAGAGAGACAGAGAGAGAGAGGGAAAATACTCTTCTGCTCTCCGAAAGCTGTTATTCAGCAAAGAAGCCACTCACATTATTGATAAACAAGTGAAGTTCCAGTACATGTGGTGCTGAAGCTGAAAGGGCTTTACTTTGTATGTCTAATTTGAATAACTTCACTGTAGATCACATGTCAGATCTAATGATAATAAATTGATTAGGAAAAGAATGAACAGATTAAGATGTGATCCCATTTGGCAAATCATGCTTGAATTATATCTCTAAGTTGGCTATGAATCCAAGAATTTGGCAAAAATCAAGCAAACATTCTGTGAGAGTCAATTGCTTCTATGGAATTTACTAGAGAAAGTATGGGTATTTGATATTGCTTTTAAATTGTGTCCTCCTGCTCGAAGGCATGGGCCTCAGTTCACCCCCATTCATTCCCAAGTCTGTGCAGAACATGGTAGGAAGCTACAGGCAACAATAATTGGTGAAAACTCCTAAGCGCTAGTGAGGAAAGTACTGAAGTTTAAGTGGTGCTGAAAGTATGGGCAGAGAGATTCTGGGATGCTCAGTCCATCTATGAGCACCAGCCCTCAGAGAGATGAACTATTGCACACTTCTTCATGTCTTTGAGTGGAATTTGGTGAGTTCCACAGTCAAAGGCTTATTTCCCAAGCTGCCCCAACCTAGAACCTAAGGAAAAGCTGAACCAAGCCAAGTCTCCTGGTACAGGGCCACAGAAACGGCAATGACATTGGGCAGACAGCTTCCCAAGGTGCTTATTGTGTTTTGTGGGGCTGATATGAAAGGACACCTTCCTGGCAAACCAGAGTTTCTGATCTGAGGAGCGTCCTCTCTAATCAGGTTGGAAAGTACTTGGATTCCTTTGAGAGGCACACGGGTAGGACATTGCGTCCCAGCAGCTCTACTGGCCCAGCCCCAAGTGCCCTTTGCTCCCTGCTCCCACAAATCCAGCATAATCCTGACAAGCTTTTTTCCAGGTCTCTCTGTTTCTGCAGGGCCTGTGCTTCTCCTATCTCCCTCGAAGCTCTGCTTACTCCTGGATGCCATTGCCTCATGACAGCTTTTCTGGGTTTGTCATTTTTCAGCTTCTGCTGCCAATACTGAGTTCCTTTCTGCCTCACACTTAAATTGCTGCCTTCTCTAGATATGGAGCAGTTGCCTGACCCTCTTCACAGCAATCCGTACTGGCTGGTAAAAAGACCTGGTTCTGGAGGTACAGACACAGCAGCCCTGAAGCTTCCACATTGTCTTTCCCACTGCCCTCAGGTGAGGGCGGGCAAAGCTCAGGGTGGTCTTTAGGCTCCCTCACCACTCGCAGCACAATTAATTCCAACTCATAATATCTTCTTGTCAAAAAATGTACACATGCTTTTTAATCACCCCCTTCTCTTGTCTCTTTCTACCTTTTCTTTTCCTCTTAGACTCCAACTAAAATAAAATAGGACCCTTCCCAAGACTGTGATAGCATGGAATATTGCTAGTGACACAGTTTATTAATTTTTTTATTTTGAAATAAATTTAGAGTTACAGAAAAATTACAGAAGTAGTACGGGTAGATTCTGTATACTTCTCACCCACCCTCCCTTAGGTTACTATCTTATGTAACTATGGTACACCTATCAAAACTAAGAAACTATTGACTTCATTAGGATTCCATTAGTTTTTAGACCGATGTCTTTTTTGTGTCACATGCTCCAATCAAGGATCCCACAATTCATTTAGTTGCCATGGCTATCTTAGTGTTCTGTGCTACATACAAATGCCCGCACACTTAGAGACTCAAAACAACACATGTTTATTATCTCACTGGAGTCTCGTTGGAGTCATGAAGCTGGGTCCTCTGCTTCGGGTCTCACAGGCAGCAATGCAGGTGGCTCCTGGGTCCCCATCTGGAGGTTCAACGGGAAAAGGATCCTCTTCTAAGCTTCCTCAGGTTGTTAGCAGAATTTTTTGATCTCTTTGGGGTTGTAGTATTCATGACATCTCACATCTTCAAAGCTAAAAAAGGAGAGAGACTCTATTGCAAGACAGAGACTACATTCTTATGTAATCACATGAACAAGGTCAGAATCACAGACCTCCCACCACTTGTACCACAGTTCATTGGTTATGGTTAGAAACCAGTCACAGGCCCACACTCAGGAGGAAGGGATTACACAAAAGCATGCATATCAGAGGGAGGAGCCATGAAGGCCACCTTAAAGTCTGTCTGCGGCATCTCTTAGTCACCTTCAGTCAGTGACAGTTCCTTAGATGGTCCTTGTCTTTCATGACCTTGACTCTTTCAAAAAGTACTGATCAGTTATTTTGTAGAATATTCTCAATTGGGTATGTTAAATATTTCCTCATTTTTAGAGTAAGGTATGCATTTCAGGAGGGATTAGAGTAAAGAACCACCAACTCTGAAAATCCTTCAAAGTGCACAAAAAGTCCCCCAGACTTATTGCAGCTCGCCTACTACTTCATCTTCTCTACTTAATCCTCTTTTCTGCAAACCTCAGCATTTGAATTAAGAAAAAAGAGTGGTTTCTAAGTTGAATAGGTTTTTTTATATTATGCATTTTATCAAAAATATTTTATTGTTTTAAAATTGTATATGTACCAAACTCCTGGTGTTTTATTGATGAAATAGATTTTCTCTTGGGGGGTGATGAGAGAAGGCCTAGCCTCTGAACCCTGACACAATATATAACATTGTGTTTGTTCAAAACTATTCAAAGTTGTAAATACCTGAATAATAAGTAAAATGTGGCATGGAATGTATTAGCAGATTGGAAACTCTAAGGTGAGTCTGTGAGTGGGAAAACAAACCTGAGGGTTATTCCTGAAAGCACCAAAGCAGGTCCTGTGCCTTTGACTATGAAAATAAAGAACTCCTCAGGAAAAGTCATACTCTGAGCCCACTACTCCACTATTGATCTCATTTTGGTGGCACAGTGGGGGAACCAATCGTTGACTTCCCATAGGCCACACCCCTGACCTTTACAAACCAGAGCTGGAGCTTGTAGCTGAAAGGGGACATTGAACATACGTTTCTCAGAGTGGAGTTAGTTAAAGGTCAGGCCCACACTAACTTTAGAGTTATGGCTATAGATTAAATGTACATGATGCCCCGGTTTGCTAGATCTTTTTTTTTTGTCATGATGACTAAAAATCAGAATTTCATTAGCAGTTAACATTGACTCTGTGCTGAAGGAACAAATTTTGGATATTATGCAGAACCAAGAGCTCTATGTTCAGTGTTCTTTGTAGATAAAGGAAACATGTTCCTTTTGAAAGCTAAAACAAAACAAAACAATCTGATATATTGACATTATTTTGCAGAATAGAACAACTCTATAAAAGTCACCATTAGCAATCCTGTTGACAACCTAATTAAATAATTGGATGTAAATTATCATGATGACAAGTGGAGCATGAGTAAAATAAACAGATGTCATTTGTCATAAAATAATGTAATAAAATAAAATAGGCAAAATTGAAGCACAGTTGGAAGAAGCAGAAACATTTCACATGGAAAATCATTAAAGCCATATATCAAAGGAAGTGTAGCTCTGCAATAAACTGTTGTTTAATATAAAATGCAGTAAATAATACAGGCTACAACAATTGGTAACCCTGAAGCTAGCTGAAAGTCACTTTCATGATAAACTGGAAATTTCACCCATTTTTCATATTTTGGAGCACCTTTATATTTGGGGGAATTCAAGTTAGTTCTGTTTTATATCTTTAAAAGTGTGAAATAAGCCTAGAGATATAACAAAACTTTCCATCACTCTTGAAGTCCTGAACTATAATAAATGTAAAAGTAATTCTAAATTATCATGCTCGATTCACCTGAGTTCAGTAGATCTATTGAGCATTGCTTGGCACCATATGGGAATTCCACACATATTCCTTCATGCATTTTTCACAGTGGTCCAAAAGAGTGATTATTCGATAAGTCAGGCCTATTTTGTTCCCAATAGAGGCTACTCAACTCAAATTATCTTAGTCAAAATAAGCAGGCGTATCTGTTGGAAGACTGTTGGAATAACTCACAGGAGCACCAGACAAGCCTTAGGAAGCAAGGTAGTTTTGGGAATTTTGACACAGAGACTAAGAATTTGACAACACTAGGTCTCCTCCCCAACTCTTTGTCACTCTCTAAATCTTCTCCACATGGGAGGAGATGTGGCTGCCAGCATCTCTGAGTTTATACACAGTGCTGGCACTGCCTAACTGAGAAGGGAAAGGTCCTGGGCTGCTCTGGGGCTGTGCTCAGCCCGGGTCCCCTGCCTACCCTTAAGGTACAGAAGAAGGGAACTGCTAGACAAATAAAGAGGGAAGAGCCTATGTCTTCTGACCCCAAGCCCAGGATTCTTTTGGTGTGTCCTGTACACAGCTCTTTAATGGAGTTGACCCACCATTGTATCATAGACCAGAGAGCTGGTAAAAGGCTATTTCAAGTAAAAGCCCTGCGCAGGCTGATACTCCTGGAAGCAACTTGGCCCCCCTCAGAAGGACCACTCAACTGGACTCTGATTCACAGCCTCTCCAGGTCACTGTTCTCATAGTGTCGTCTGAATTGCATCTGTGATGAGGGAGAAGAGATGTGATTTTATTACCTTAAATAAATACCTAAGATTTTAAAACTAAATACATTGATCCATTGCATTCTTCTAAAATGAGAATGACAGAAGGGAGGAAGGGTAGGAAATTTGATTGATACTTTCACGGGAGTTACTTTACTGCTGAAAGGGTAATAAAGATAACATGTGCCAGAGAAGAAACTTAATGGTTATATCCATTATTCCCCAATTAATGTATAATTTATTTCTTAACAATTTAATAGAAAACGTGTACAATTTTAGGGGGCAAGGCAGGGAGTTTAATAAAATAATTCAGTAATTAGTCTGGAAGAGCAAATGGGCACGAAAGTTCCAAGTTATAATCTGTAATTGAACTGCTTCTCATAAGGGTTCATTGGTGGGGAGTCACAAGGATTTATTATGATTTATTTACCAACAATTACTAGGGGAGACCCCTGCCAGCTAAGATTATGTACTTGGAGGAAGCATCACAAACTGATAGAAAAACGGATAAATCATTCAATAAATAATGTTAGAAAAAATGGGGTGAACAACAATATTTTTTAAGTATTGACTGATTTTCATACCTAATATTTTCCCCTCCTGATCCTCTACTATTCAAGCAAGACCATTCTGGGCACAAGATACAAAGTAGAAAATATAACTGGAGTCTTCTGGATTTAAAGCCTAAAGCCCATATGAAAAAGAAAGAACTCTGAATAAACAAAACATTGGGGAAGAAAAATACCAAGGCCTAATTAAAAACCCTCCACCAGAGTTAGAGCTAAGTGGTCTCACAGAGGAATTTCAAGGGTGGGATTCAGGAATGTGTGTTTTAACCAGCAGCCCCGGGGAATTTCCGCACAGTGCAATGGGAGAACCCTTGGGCTAGAACAGGCTCCCCACCTGGCTGCAAAGTAGAATCATTCCCAGAGGTGTGTAGTGTGAGAGGCAGGGAGGGAAGCCCAGGCAGCTGAATTTTCTTTTCAAGCTTCCAGTTGTGATTTTAATGATTAGTCAGAGTTGGGAACTTCTGATAAAATCTATTTCCTTGCCCATTAACCATGTAAAACATTTTATTCATAATGTGGGTGATTTTTTAAAGATTTTATTTATTTATCTTTAGCGAGAGGGGAAGGGAAGGAGAGAGAGAGGGAGAGAAACGTCAATGTGTGGTTGCCTCTCATGCACCCCCACTGGGGACCTGGCCCACAACCTGGGTATGTGCCCCGACTGGGAACCAAATGGGCGACCCTTTGGTTCCCAGGCCCGCACTCAGTCCACTGAGAGACACCAGCCAGGGCATGATTTTAAGAATATGATCCAGAAGTGATTGTCTCCCCAATACACCTAATTTCTTTCTTTCCTATAAAAAATTAAAAGGTTGGGTGAGTTTGAAGGTCTGAATCTAAGGCAATGATTGGCAGAATGTGGTCCCTGGACCAGTAGCCTCAGCATCACCCGGGAATTTGTTAGAAATGTGAATTAGGTGTCCTACCCTAGACCTCTGCATAAGGAATTCCGGGTGTTGAGGAGGGTTCGCAATCTGTAATTTAACAGGTCGTCTTGATGATCCCTCCCTTTTGAGAACCAATGAATCTCTTCAATAGAAACTTTAAAAACTACTGATACCTGGGACACATCCCCAGATTTTGATTTAATTAGCCAGGTGTGTGGTTCTTAAATTGTTAATATAATATACAGCAAAGTTTGAGACCTTTGAGAACTTCACCCTGTCCAGAGCAGAACCGTCTTTCTTAACTAAAAGTGAAGAAAGGAAAAACATGTGTGGGAGGTTTTAAATACAGAAAAGACGGTGTTTAAAAAATAGGTGGATTTCAAGGTTCAAATGTAAGTTTGTTTTAGCAGTGCAGATAACAATTTCAGCCAATATTATGATTTTTATTATAATGGGACTATTGTCTCATTTATCTTTAGGACACTGAGATTACCCCTATGATTGTCATTGTATTTCTAGTATTTGATGGTTGAAAAAATATTATAAGATTAGAGAATTAATTTGATTAACATTTTAAATGATTATGCATTTTATTCTTTACTGATGCACCTAATATATTTGCAAAATAGTAATATGTATGTAGAAATATTACTTTTCCAAAAAATGCTTCGTTTCCATGAAAACTCTCTTACCATACTTTCAGAATGCCTCAGGCCCATTAGGGATTTTACACTTTTATCTAAAAGAGATGGAGAGAGAGAGAAAAAGAGAGAGAGAGGGGGGTATTACACTGATTTTTTTTAACTGCTTATCATTCTATGATGTGACTGTCCAAATTTATAAACTGCTTTCAGGTTTGGGACCCACTAATAAATTAAATGATGCCCAACATATTATATTCAACTTTTTTTTGCTAATTTACCATCAATATATGGTACTATGGTATTCTCTAAGAATTATTATATTAATTTATGATGTCACCAGATACCTCAGTTATGTTGAAAAGAAAGCATCGACATTTCAACCCCATATACATTATTCCTAGATGGAATATTTCTCTCCTGCATTAAAGACAAATTTCTCTAATTGTAACTCTAATTTCTCTGAAAATACCATGTTTTGTGTTATTTTCCCAACTTTAGGCCAGATATCACAATGTCCACTTTTCTTCTCTTTTTTCTTCCTTTTCTTCTTCCTTCTTCACTTCCTATAAAATGTCTTAAAATCTACCTAAGTTTAGGGTTAGTTTGATATTTTTCTAATAATTTAAAGCCTCTAGGTGACTTGGATTAAGTTATCTTCCACTTTACTAGACATCTGTTAAAAGAACCTTTTGAAGGCTGAAAATTCAGGCAATTAATTGACTGAAATAAATGATTTGCTTGACACTAAACAAATGTAACTTGTTTTCACTGACATTTGTTGAATTTTGGAGTAAATTTCCGTAAATATCCTAATTGTTTCTACTTTGAAAGATGCATATGTATACTGATAATTGCACTTCATTTTAAACTAATACAAAGAGTAGAGCAAAACTTTGGGCTGGCTTCCATCGAAGAAGAGGGAAATGAGCATCACTTTTGCCTGGGAGTGTGCGCTTTTCCTCTGGCTGCCTGAGCTCTGTGCAGCCTCGTGGTGATCAGGCCCGTGTTGCTATGCAGCCTGGCAGTCAGCAGCTTTTCTCTGCTCTGCTTGAGTCTCTAGTGACAAGCTGGGGCAATTCTGGAGGGTGGCACAGGGAATGGCAGGGTAGGAAATGAATGCTTCATATAGCCAAGAACAACAGCTGAGACGGCCTGAGCCATCAGTGTGGTGGCAGATCACCCTCCTATCTTTAATCACTGAAACTCAGGTTCAGTTATCACCACCCATTGGGAATCTCTTCACAGTCCAGCAGCCATTGCCTTTGTATGCGTTTTCCCTATTACTTCAAGTATGTCTTTACTCAGGCACTTACCACATTCCCTTGGCATTATTTGTGTACATATTTAGCTGTCTCAGCAGACATGGACACCTTGGACATGGGAAGTGCCCCATAATGACTAATGAACAAATGGAAGGCCAGTCACACGGCTGATGCACTCTGATGAGCATGAGGAAGAGAGCATACAAAATCACAGAGCTTCCTGATTGTAGACAACACACCCTGTGTTACCACCTCCCCGACTCCCGTTGTATCTCCTAAACTCAGCGATACAGATACTTATAATTTTCTGAACATACCAGCTTATTTCATGCGGCTCTCTGCCTTTAAATTTTCAAATTCACATACACCCCACTTAAGGGAGGGGAGGGCTGGCAAAACCTATCCTTTCAAGTCTCAGTTCGTGTATCATCCTCTTCACCAAGAAAGGCTGACATCCCTCTCCATTCTCCCTCCTTCCAAAGTTCAAGTGATTACACCTATTGACTAAATGTGCCTCCACTGTGCTCCCGCAATTTCTTTTAACTGACCAGTTTAACCTACACTCTCCATTTCTTCTGGAAAATATAACGACTGATGCCCACAGCAAACTGAACGTTCTTTGACATCAGGATGCACTGGAATGCCCACATACTTCTGCAACCCCCACTCGCCAAACTGGATGGTTACCCAGACTCATTGCGTTTGTTCCCAAACCTATCTATGCCGATTGTACCTGTTAGTGGAATTAAGTCATTCAGTAGATGTGACTTAAGAAAATAGCATATGAGTGGGGGAAAAAATAAGAGTTGTGTTTTTATGAAAATGGATGGATCTTTTGGAACTATAAGCTCCTAAAAACTGTGCTGTTGAATAAGGTGTAGGCAAGAGAACGGACAAAGATGGGGCTGGGGTATGTAAAAATCTTGAATCTCCTCTCAGGTTATTGAAGTGCTCTTAATCTTTACCTCCACCTTATAAAATCCCAAACTGGAAATCATTGAAGATGCCTTACCAGGGTGGTTTTTGGAACTCCCACCAACATATCCATACTATAATAGAAGCCCTTAGCCCTATGTCAATGATTAGTGATGTACATGTGTTTTAAGTCAAAATAAAATGTCATTTTTCCCTGTCCAAGTCATGTACTGCATAAAATAATTAGGGTGAGGGTAGAGGGACAGAGTCTGTCTCCATTACTAGATTGTGAGTTTCTTGAAAATGATGACCACATCTTGCTGATGTTGGTAGTACTGTGCCTGGAAAGAGTGTTTGGATCCTAGCAGACTTTCTTTAAGGGCTTCCTGACCTGAGGGAACTGAATGAACTTATTTTTGTACAGGGGGTTTCAACCATTAAGTCTCTATGCCTCACAGCCACTAGAGAGTAATGTAGCTGTATTCCTTTAAAATGGTCATCCACGGACAGTGCCTCCAAGTGAGGTCCCCTAAAATGGGATGACCTCCCCCGACCCAAATGGGTGGGAGAACCTGTGGCATAAACATCTCACCAACACTGTCATTTTTTGTACATTAATTTCCCTTGTTTATTTGAGTGAGGTGACCGATTCCATCTTTTCTAAACAGTAAAAGGACCACATTATAATCACTACCTCATTAAGTTAATTATTAAAGCCAAGTCAGTTTCTGGAAATAAGAAAATAAAAATTAAAAAAAGAAAACCTCATGCAAATGTTGTGAGTAGTCTGAAGGATTATGAGTTGGTACAATCAGTGCAGGCCTCAGTGCTTTACAGGGGAGTCTTGGAGGGAACACTCGTGAGGAAAACACGGAGACTGTGTCCATGTGAAAGGACGATCCTCAGCCCTTCCTCCTTTCCCCTGAATGAGTCTTCCCCCACTTCTGATGGGCTGGAATGGTAAACTCCAAAAATTAAGCTGCTAGTTGCTCATACCTTTTCAGAAGGAATGTTCTCTCTTAGGGTCGTGAGATGAAAAAGAATTTGAAACATTCCCTTTAAGAGAAAAACCCTGGGTGAGTAAAAAAGAATGATTGTTTTACTTTTCAGCAAGTTGCCACGCTGCATTACAGCTAAACTGATGATGTGTGATGTTAAAGGGTCTTAAACAACCCGCAGCTTGGGGCTCAGGGAGAACAGGCCTTCTATTTCACAAGCCTTTGGAAGGAGTAAAAGAATATCAGTTCCAAAGTACTATTTGAGAATTCATCAGATCTAAAACAAGATGAACAGTCTAATTTACAATTATGATAGGGTCCTGAAACAGTTGACCTAGAGGCTGAGTGATGCCAGGCATAGAGCATTTAGGGGGTCAGCTGGCCTGGGCTTGAGTCTCAGCTTCACCCAACTAGTGACCAGGTTCAGATTACCTCCCTCTCTCAGCACCCATGTTCCACTACCCATCTAGAGCACACAGGGAAGCAGCCCTAGGGATTTGCCTTTGACTTTCTTCTGTTTCAAGAACATGCATTTTTTCAAAAGGCAATATGAAAAAAATACAATTATGCAAATTGCTATTTCTCCATCTGCACTTTTCTCTTAGGGCAGGATCTGGCAGGGTCCAAGATATGGTTGAAACTGATACAAAAGTTTTTTTTTCCCAGTGAAATTAGAATGGGATATTACTGTTTAAACCACATAAATTCAAAATGTACTAGTTTGTGTGCAGTACAGAAATTCAAACCCAGTATTTGCCCTCTAGCTGCTCATTGTTGAAGGGAGCAGTGGCAGCTTATTCAAAATGAGTAAGAAAAATAAATATACCGACATTTCAACACTGTAAAAACATGTAGGCTCCCTTTTAAGATTTTGACTCCTGATTTATTTTTCTTTCCCATCTTTCCATGGAGAAGGGCAGTCGATGAATACTCAGATCTCCGTGTGTCTGTCTCTAAAGCTGGCAGTCGTCCAGAAACACAATTAGGAAAGAAAGAAAAGTTCCATCCCTCACCCCTTTAGAGTACAACTTCCCAGCCCTTTCACAGAAGACCAAAGCTGGAATGAGCAGTGTGGCTCTTGCGCACCTTCATGGTGCTTCTCCTCCCACCCTCCTATTGCTCTGTTGCGTTGTGGCATTGTGCAAGGAATCAAGCTACCAAGCGGCGTGAGACCGTTATTACCCTCAAGGTGCCTGTCACTAATCACGGTTTCTCTCCTCCAAACTAATCACAGCTTGTCCCTGACATTTGGGTTCTTTAAGAGAGTTGTCTCAGGCTGTACTCTGAGCCCTGAGCCCAGCCTTAAGACTTCTCGCCTTGGGCCTCCTTTTACTTTCCCACAGATCCCGTTCTATTGCCTATTGCCGACCACAGAGAAATACTTCAGGACTAATTTGGGGGATGGGCTGAAACAAGTCGCTGGGCCACCACTGGCCACCTTCTGGGGCTGGCCTTGCTTACTTGACTTCATGAAAAGGAGCAGTGCCTCAGCTGGCCCATCTGTAACACAGGAAAATACTGTGAGCTCCAAAGGAGTGAATACATATAAACCCCTTAGCACCATGCCTGGCCCACACATAATACTCGGGCCAGCAACGCGACTAATGATTTTATCACCATCCTCTGTGATGATGCTGGTATTTAAAGCGTGGGCTGTCCAGGCTGGCAGCTTGGCTTCGACTCCCCTCACTTGGAATGTCGCCTTGAGAAAGTCTGAAAGCCTCAATTGCTTCATTTGTAAAATGAGAATGTAGGACTCAGTGCCTGGTGCGTCGGCACCTGAGACTTAAAGCGAAGCTCAGGAGAGTGCAGCGTGAGGATCCGCTAAGGTTGACCGTCGCTGTTAGTACTGCAAATGAAGGCAAGCCGGGCATCGGTGCCCGCTGGGGACCATGCCAAGTCTGGCGGTTTCAAGCCTCCTTGTCCTTAACCAAATAACCTCTCAGGTCCCAGAGTCAGGAAGACTTCCTTGAAGAGCCCCGGGGGGTGCAGTGGGAGGTGGGGGATGCTCTGGGAACAGCTGGAAGTGGGCAAGGTGAGGCCGAATTTGACCCCGTGCTGCGCGCTGGGCCTGCGGGTCTGCCCTGCGGGCTTGCGGGGTCCTGCCTCCGACCCCGACGGGCCGAGCCGCTCCCACGCTCCCAGGAACAGGAGCCGGGCCGGACCCCGCCCAGGCGGCGGCCTGGTCCCCTGGGCTGGGCGCCGCTGGCGGAGCCGACTGGGCGGAGAGGAGCGCTGCGGGAGGAGGAGTAGGAGGAGGGGGCTGGTCAAGGGAAGTGCGACGTGTCTGCAGAGCCCTTTTATACCTCCTTCTCGGGAGTCCAGCAGCCGCCGCCGTGCGCCCCAGCGTCTCGACTCCCAGAGCCGGCTCCGAGTTCCAGCGCGCCGGGCGCCGCCGCCGCCAGCCAGCATGTCGGGGGTCAAGAAGCCGAAGACGGTAGGCTTCGAGTCGCCTGCCTTCCTCTCCCCGCCAACCGGGTGGCGCCGAACCTCCCGGTTCCCACCGGTCCCGGGAGGAGGCGAGCAGCCGAGGCTCGAAGGCTCGGGCGCCGGGAGGAGGACGAGGGCGCGGAGGAGGGCGAGCCGGGGGGCGAGGCTCCGCCGGGATTCTCCGGGCAGCCCTTGCCCGAGGTCCGCCTCCGCCTCGCGCTTCTAGGAACCTACGTTCCTTGCTGTGGTCATCCCCCGCTAGACCTCCAGAGCTCCCAGAGTAGTTCCCGAGCAAAAGAAAGGACCACAAAGAGGAAATTTCCTTTCTTCCCGAGAGCTTTTCCAGACCCGCCTTTTCTTCTCTTCGATACCCGAGTGGGTGGCGGGCTCAGCTGACTCTGGTTCTGCCAGGTCTGGTCGCCGGGTACACGTCAGCGACGGTCATTGGAATTTTGTCTATTGAACCTCCTCGTAGTGGACTTTAATGACAGACTTTCATAGAGGAAACTGCAATTATCAGGACTTACAGGAGGAAATTGCTTTTCTACCCTGGCAGGATTTAACCCTTAGCTCAGTTCAGTTCCCTGTTGGCATCTGGTGGCCCCT
Organism: Trachops cirrhosus; assembly: GCA_028533065.1. Taxonomy (NCBI): domain Eukaryota; kingdom Metazoa; phylum Chordata; class Mammalia; order Chiroptera; family Phyllostomidae; genus Trachops; species Trachops cirrhosus. The sequence continues at coordinate 126,937,731 of CM052542.1, forward strand.
CAACTTCAGTCTTGGGAGACTCCTCGCTGGGGAGTAGGATGAGGGGATTGTTTTGAGGAGGTTCAGTTTTATGCAGAATTAATCTGAGGCATCCCCTTTATGGGAAATAGTGGGCTTGTCAAAGACAAAAGTTCCTTATCCACTTAGCCAATAGAGGCTTCTATAAATTTCACATTCTTAAATATGCTAGCAGTGATCAGAGAGTCTTAAGAGTTGGAAGGAGCCTTGTAGACGGCATCTGGACCACAGAGGTGGTCTGCAAGCCTTGTTACCACCCAACCAGCAGACCTGACCGCTCAGCACTCACCTTTACTGCACTGCAAGCCTCAGGTGTTTATGGTGTTTTAGTCAATGCATGCACCTCTCATAAATAGTTAAACTTGTGCTTGGGGCATAGTAGGTGATCAGTACATGTTTATTAGTACAAGTAGTAGTAATGTGTTATTAATGCAACATATTAGTAATATATAACAGTATTATTATTATTATTATATAATGCTTATTACTGAAATATCTCTAAGGTGTATTTTTGGTGGGGCAGGGGAGACATAAAAAAGCAAGAATTGGGGAAGGAGAGTGAAGGGGCCACGCAGGGGCTAGAAGGGTGGGCTTCAGCAGCAAGGGAAAGGGTATCAGGGCTCTGTGGTTTCTGGGGGCCACAGGACCAACAAAGGAGGGTCCAGTGGGGAGCTAGCATCAGTTTGAAAAGGGAGAATGATCAGGATTTACCTGCCTTTTATTTATAAGAATGATTTTAAAGTGGGGAGACTCTCAGTATTGTAATATATTATCAAGTGAAAACCACTTGCAATTTATATTTAATTTGATTAATTTCTGTAAAATTCTAAAGAGTATCTTCTAAATAACAAGCTACTATGGCATTTAGGAGATTTTTATGTCGGTGGAGTTTTAATGCTTCCTCACTGCTTGCGTCAAGAATTCCTTCCCAGGCCTAGTTAAAGAACAAGTATAAATGACCCATGAACATGGACCAGAGGATGGGAATAGACTGTGGGAAGGGGCAGGGGAGAACAATGGGGGGAAATTGGGACAACTGTAATAGAACAACAGTTTTTAAAATTTTAAAAGAAATGAATTCCTTCCCAGTTTGAGGGGCGGGGTGGGGGGCTTTTTTCAAGCATTAATATTGAAAGGGCAGGTGGTCTTTCCACTTTGTGCCCCTAGTTAGCGAGAACTGGGAAGAGGAGGGCTTGCGAAGAGGGCTTTAAGAGCCCATCGTGGGAACTGCACAGTCAGTTCTCAATGAGAAATTTGAGGGCCAAAGGCTTTGGGTTTTGTATTTACACACCTTAAACCTTCTAGTTTTTTTGGGGGGGTATTTGGATTAAATTAACACATTCTTTGTAGGATTAAATTAACACCTAATATAGCTAACAGGACTTCTGAGCTTTTGTTTAGCCTGCACAGTTATAATCTAGGCATCATCACAAGTTCCCATAAGGGCCAGAGAGATACTAGTGGATAGAGCAAGCCAGCCGTAAGTGTATATGGAATCTCTGAAGCTTTAAATGTTCATTGAAAATGTATTTTAAAACCTTGCAGGCCAAAACTAAAGCTATCCACCTGCAGGACCTCTCAACTAGTCAATTATTTGACAAGTGAATCTTGCTGAGCTACGAAACTACCCCAGAAGGGAGGACAATGCACTAGTTTCTTTGTGCATTGCCAAGAGAGGACACACTACAGTCACTGCAGTAGCTTCAAATATTTGTTGAGTCCCTACTGTGTGCCGGGGGTATACTGGGGCAAATACATCCTTCCCAGGATTTTTCACTACACTGATGAATCAATCCTTTCAATCCAGACCACGGTAAGAAGAGTAAGTATGGTAGTTTTGGTTTAAATAAGAGAAAGTAAGATGATTGTGTCAAAAGCCTGAGGGAAAATAAATGAAATGTTCTTTTATAAGGGAAGGTGGTACATTCCTTCCGTGGTAGGCATCTTTATCATGGAAACCCAGGACACCTAGGTGTCACATCCTTCCCTTGAGTTACTTCTAACAGTAGCCACTCCCTACACCCCTTACACACACACAAAGACACCTAGCAGAAGGGAGGAGGCATTGCCTCCAGAGGACTGGAAAGAAAGGCAAAGTCCTGGTCTTTTCTTCTTGCATAACTTCCTGGATTAGCATTTTTCAAGGCTGACAGTTATATTATGTCCTGAAGACAACAAATCTAAAATGTCAACTAAGGTATTGAAGTCTTTTCCAAAGGATCAAATAGCCAATGGTTGGGAAGGAGGGAAGGGGTATTGAAAGTGTTAAACTCTTCGTAAATGTAAGAGATTGTCTACTTATTTGAAGATGCTGCCTAAAGCAAGACGTGAATTTCATGATGAGTAACCCTTTCAAGAAAGAAGAAACAAGTACTTGCCAGAGGGCAGGACTCCGCCACACTGCATTTCATTTCATCTGCAGCAGCCTCCACCTGGAACACTGAGCCCCGTCTCTGAGGGAGGACATTGGGCTAAAGCAGGGCAGGATTTGAGTCCAGGTCTGTCCAACTTGGAGCACAAAGTGGGGATAACAATGACTTACCCCTTACAACTGTGAGGAGTAAAAAGTGTTTTGCACAGTTCCAGACCCAGAGTAAGTAGCTATTGTTAGGATTAGTGCACCGGACTGTTGTGGTTTGGCAAACATGGAGAGGAAAGACCAAGTCATACCGTTCTGCAGGCTCAGTAAGTGACAACCACTGTAATATTTACATAACGTATAATGACAGCAAACAGATGCAGACGTGGATAGGTTGACTATTTGAATCCTCACTCTGAAAAGTTAGAGGATAAAGTTGATCATTAGTGTAAATGCACCAGAATAACCCAAGTTTCAGCAAGAGTTTGCCAACCACCTTGGCCAAGAAAGGTGATCTATGTCTAAGTAAATTTTGGACTAAACTCTTTCCACCCTTTCTGTGGCTTCAGGTGTTTCCACATCTACCTTCAAATTAATGCCTGATTCATACTATTCCTCTAAGATCATCTGTTTGGACTTTTATGGTTAAAGATAAATGTACTTAACTCTGAGTTTTATGTCTCTGATACAGTTCTCTTTGCCTTTCATCACTTTTCCGTTAATGCACGTGGCTCTGTGGTTTGCTTAGGGGATAATTAGGCTTAAACGTGGAACCTTTAGAGTCTGGGAAAGAAATCAATGATGTCAACCTCAGTCCTTGGAGATTATTGTTTATTTCAAAATCTTTCACTAAATAGTAATGGACACTCATCGGTCTTTGTGTTTGAAAGTCTTAGGAAAACACAGAAACTAAAGGTAAATAAACATAAATATAATGGCAGTTCAACTAACCTTTCATCCCCTGGGTGATTTGTGCACATGACAGCTGACATGGCATATGTGCCCACAACCTGGTATAGAGCCTGGCACAGGGTAGGTGCTCAATAAATATTTGTTGCATAAACGGCTACAGAATTCATTAGCAAACAAATTTGCTTATAGGATCTAGAATTCTCTTTGATTCCTCCCTCTCCCCTCTTATCTGTCTATTCTTGTGAGTTTGCTTATTTTTGCCTGGGTCTTTGTCATCACCCCTGAAAAATTACTTTCAGGGATTCTTTGAAGCTTAGGTTGAATGGCCTTTCCCCTGACTAAAGATTTGCTTTTGTTTCTGCCAGGTGCCTGGCGGCGTTACCAGTCTAGGACCACTTTAACCTAAATGTACCACTCGAAGTTTTTTAGACCACCCAGGTGATGTAAATTTGAGTTGCAATTTTACGCACAAGGGCCAGCCTGTGAGTACAACATCTCAGGGACCCCACTGCCCTACATATACTTTTGATGCCGAGGCAACTGTCCTTGCAGGCTCTCACAGTGGGAGGAGCGGTCATTCTGGCTCACTGTTGTTTTTCGTGTGTGACTCTTTGGAGCCTCAGCTTAACGTAAGAAAGACCTTTTTATTCACCCCACTTGGGTGGGTTCTGGGCCCTGATTTATTTCACCTCCCCGGTAGAGCCGTCAGAAATTAGTTCAGATCTGCCGCTATCAGGATAAAAGCAACTTCCTGTTTGCTTACCTCTTAGGCCCCTGCTTTCCGGCAGATTTCGGCCTGGCAGTTTCTTACTTACTGTCATGTCAGCTTTTTGACTTTTGAATGAGATGATGCTATATTATAACTAGCCATTTCTTCTTTGTTTTCATGGAAGGATGGGTTTATATAACCTAGACCATCATTGCTGGAAACAAAAATTTCTGCCTCCTCTCAATTCCTATGTCCCATTAATGTTTCATATCACACCTATATCATCCATATCAAGGGAGCACTAAAGAACAAGTAAACTTAAGTCACATATATTTAACTATTTAATTTAATCCTCCCCCACACCTGAAGTTGCTGAGGCCTGGAGTGGGGGATGCTCACCTTGTCCTGGTGGCCTCTGCCTGTGCAGGCACCCTTAGAGATGTTCCCTGTCCTGTCTTGTCCTTAGTGTTGGTCCAGGAGAAGCGCAATCCTGTCTGCAAGTCCCCTCCAGTTTCAGCACCTCTTCTTTTCCCATGTTTTCCTTAGAGTCCCCAAGGTCACTGTGCTGCTCCAGCATGACACTTGGGAGAAACCCAGTGAGGCTTGACACTTCCTCCACACTGCCAGCACCCTGCTGACTTCTGAAACCGTGCTGGGATTTTAGGGGCTGTGTGAGCTGTGGGGAATCTAATGCCTCCTCTCCTCCGGGGTCTATTTGAGATAAAAAACACACCCAGTTCCCCCAGCTTGCAGAGTCTCCGAAGCCCTTTGGCCCCTTTCTCCCCAAGCCCAGTAGCAGTTACAGGAGCAATCCCTTTCTCAAATTCATCGGGCATCTAAGCTCCCTTTGCTTCTCTTCTGATAACGATTAAATAAAGCTTTTCATGAGGTTAATTGGTTGATCATAAAACATGGTATTTGTTAAAAATTTGGTCTTTATTTTCTTCTCTTCTGCCTTTTTGATCACCAAGGATTGTTTTTAATTTAGAATATATTGGTGCACAAGATGGAAATTTTTTTCTTTCTGCAAAAGAACCACTGTATTAAAACTTGAAATATAACTTGCCTCTGATAGCACATAGTGTGTAAAATGACTTCCATCAGTTGGCTGGTGTGACTTCCTTTAAAATCTTATCAGCAACTCATTCTGCATTTCGGATTTACTCCTGAAGTTGATTCTGCTATAACTGGCACCATGGAAACACGACTGTAACATAAACACGACAAGCTCAATCTTTTGAGCACCAAATATTAAATTTTGGCAATAAAAGTGTAGAGAGCCTATGCCTATTATAAAGCTTTTCTAAGGCATTTGCATATCAAAACCTTCATCATTAAAGATTATTTCTATGCTGGGTTAATATTTGCTTTAATTATCTAGTTAACATTTGCTTTATATGTTTTGTTATTAAAAACAGTTTTTTATCCGCTAAGCTTCTACATCCACTCCAATATTACTACACTGATATTACTACAATTACTTTTTTCATTTTAGTTTATGCCCCATGTGTGCTTTCAAAATCATTTGCAGACTTTGTAGCAAGTTAAACTGCTTCAGTGAAGTCTGAAATGTATCCCCATTGCCTCATTCATCTACACCTTTCCCGGGTCACTGTTATGGGTGATTCATGCCTTCCTAACTTCTAAGCAAAATCAGCAACTCAAGACATTGGTGATGATTTTTATTTGCATATTTGTTCTTCTGCTAAAATCCTGAATTAACTTTTTGGTCCCCTGCTGGTGGTCCCATTGTGTATTACTTTTGTTTTCCTAAAGTCTCTAAAATCCTTTCCCTTTTTAGTTCCTGCCACATCTCACTTCTGTGTTTGTTCACTTCACCTGCTCAATGTCTATTTACAGAACTGCCCAACCAGGAACTCTGCTTGCCGTACATAATCAACTATAGCTACTGAAGCCTTATATTTTTTAATGATAGCTTTTTAGTTCTTTCAAACTCTGTCTTTAAGTCTATTTTAAACAAAGCATTTACTTTTTCTAATTGTAACACCCCACCCAAAACCTTGATATTCTTTGAATCTTCTGCCCAGTCAGTCTCACAGTGCCCTTGGGCCCAGCAATAAAATTTCCAACTGACTTTTTATGCATATTTAATCCACTACGTTTAAAATTTTAAATTACCTACTTGGTATTCAGGCTGTTCCTGCTTTTAAATGTATTTTCAGCATTTAATATGTGGAAGGAAAATTAAAGCTCATCTTCAAGCTCTTGGTATTAACAGTTGATACCCAGCATTTAAGAGCTTTGCTAAAGCTCCCGGCTGCCTTTCTGGCCACGAGTTGGTGATACAACCGCTGAGCTACAACTCCCATCAGCTAACTGCTATCTCAGCACTTTCCTCTTTATCACATGCCCTCGGAAAGAGGCCCTGTCCATTTTACTACATCTGCTACAGCTTTGTTTCCTCTTTTTCTTTTCTTTTTTTTTAACTGGGAAATATTTCCTGTACAAAAAAAGCACCCTAAAAACACCCACTTCCAGGTTGGTTGTCAGTGAGTCACGATTACACCCTGACTTAGCTTTAGCATTTGTTTTGACATTCTAGAGATAGAATATACAGGTCAAAGAACAGTGTTTGGAAAATGTAACTTTACCCTTTTGACATATTGTGTAATTGGCTAGACTGTTTCTCTTTAGAAAATTCAAAACCCATCCCCAGCCTCATTCATTCTTCCTTAAGCCTTCTTGAACTGTTTAATCATTTTATCAAAAAAAAAAAAGATGCCGGTTACTACAGAATGTGCAGTACAGATAGCACATATAAAACTGTATTAGGTGAAAGTTAGACCAAGCTCAGTTACACACTTCGTGCCCTGACGGATGTGGCTCAGTAGCTTGGGCACTGTCACACAAAGCGAAAGGTTGCTAGTCTCATTCCTCGTCAGGGCGTGTGCTGGGTCGTGGGCCAGGTTCCTGGTTGGGAGCAACTGATCGATGTTACTTTCCCACATCGATGTTTCTCTCCCTCTCTTTCTCCCTCCCATCCCCTCTTTCTAAAAATTAATAAGTAAAATCTGAAAATTTTATTTAAATACATTATTTAAAAATTAAAATAAAATAAGAAAATAAATAAATAAAGCCTCTCAGTCTTTGTTGTAGGTCTCAGAATTCCCAGTTTTATCTCTAAATCCATCCATTTCCATTGTTTCCTAAGTTCATGAAGTATCATAAAGTCAATGACAGTAGCTATGTGATCTTGCCAGGTAAATCTACTGAAATCGCTGAGTCCCAGTAGACAGTCTTTTCCTAAATTATATGAGTAATGTGTTCTTGGCCCATTGGGTCACTAATACAATGTTTTGAGTAGTTACAAAAAATTTTAAAAATGTGTGTTCTTCCATTGTGTTTAACTTAGCCATATGAGTAAGAAGAGAACTAATAAAACCTATACATTAATATTGCAGCTATGGTATTTGCATATTTCTCATGAGTTCTGGTTTTTAGAGTATGCTGTGTTAGAAAATTCCTACTCTGTTGTGACTTGTTTATCACCAGCACTGAGTGCTTATGATGTGGCAGGCACTGTTCCAGGGGTTCCTGCGCATTCACTCATGTAGTCCTCACCCTCTCACGAAGCAAGTTTATGAGCTGGGAAGGAAACTCGTTTAACTGAAGTGTCTTTAGAGGGTTACCCACAGGAGAAGCTAAAATCATATCAGCTCCTCTGTAGTTAATAAGTTGTTTATGTCATAGAGGGAGTGAGATTTAATGCCAAGTAGCAAACACAGCTGGATTAGGTAACTAGTAAAGTATTACTGCTTCATTTGTAAAATATTTTGGCAGCTGCCTACTGCTAATATATCTCAAGATAATTATAATGAATTCTATTTAGAGACATTCCCCAGCACTTTTTTTAAGAGTAAATGGCATACACTGGGAAATGCATATTACCCTCACCATCACACATGTCATTCCTTATGGTGACATAAAGTATGTAATTGGAAAATAAATATTTTTTGTTCTCAGACTCAAAAAGTATGGGTAATAGTTTTTATTGCTTAGCCTTACAACCATGTCAGTGATTACAATGATTTGTTTCCACCAAAGCTGCTAATACTGGAGCCAAGTGTAACTGTGATTTGTAGCTGATAAAAGAAACTGGGCCACCCATGTATGTTTCATATAATAAAAATTTGACCCAATTGGAAGACAAGGCTTAAGGATGTCGGCCACTGAATAATGCTTCCCTTTCATTAGCAACCAATGAGGAGTGCCTAGAAAGTGTGAGATTGTAAGAGGGACCTTCCGTGCAGTTTGGAAGAAACATCATGGTGAATCGTCTGCTTCTGCCATCATAGGCAGGCAGTCTGCCTTGTCAGCCATCCTGGGCCATGGCCTCAGTGTTAGGCGCCTTGAAGGCTTGGATTCCCGTTCTGAGAAGACCACGGTGTAAGAGGCAAGAGCACGGGCTGGGTGTAAATGTAGGGCATGAGATCAAAGTCCTTTACTGGAAAGGGGTTGCATTATTTAAATGAAGAGAGGACTGGTGACAATATAGAAATCAAATCACAGATCCCATGTGCAAAAGTGTCCTCACAGTGCAAGACACCTTGGAAATAAAATCATGTCAAGAGGAAATGTTGTCTCAGCAGTTAGCACATTTATTGAATGGAAAAATCTGGGTCATCATAAATACCTGGTTTCTTCTATTTTCTTCTCAGTGTGGAGGCTGTTATTTAATAAACCTTTTAAACATCACACTGTGATATTCTTGATGACATTATAAGTCTGCATTGGCACTAAGGAAGGTACCTTGTTGATCCTACTTGGTTCTCTAAACAGGGGAAAGGAACAAGCATTTATTCAGGGACTGCCCATGCAGTGTCTAATCTCATCCTCATAATAACCTATGAAGTAGTTGATGTTCTTATCCCCATTTTATATTTGGGGACTGTAAGGCTTATGAGGATTAAATAACTTGCCTTAGGATGCATAATCATTAGTGGCAGATTTGGAAGTGACTACCTCTTAAGTATGAATGCCATGTTTTCAATCATTCTGCTTTTTCTTCTGTTAATGTAAGGGCATATATACTGATATGAAGACTGCCAGAATGAACGAAGATTATTCTGATCATTTAAATATACATTCAAATTTTTCTTTGTGGATGCAGATTAATGCAGTGAAGAATCTAAAAAGATGATGTGTTTGATTTGCAAGTAATTTTCTTCAGGGACTTTTTGGAATGTTGTATAATCTTTAGAAGATGTGGGTTTTAGCAAATGCTGTTAAAAGGCAGTAAATGTTAGTTTGGATGAGGCTCTGTGGCCAGTTTTAGGAACAGTAGTGTTTGGAATAGAACCCAACGTTTCACCTTAGTAATACAAAGCTTTAGTGTTCTTGTGGGTGAATGCATACACTCAAGAATAAGTGTCCTTAGAAATAATTGCAGTGACTTACATGTAACTCTAGACCTTGCCTTGTTCATTATGCAAGCACTGCACAGTCGAGCATTCATGAGTTACAAGTTTCCAAAGACCCACAAGCTCCAGGCCTGTTCTCTCTGGATGTACTTACTAGAGGTTTCATTGGCATTTCCACAGCCCAGCACAGAATTTTAATCTTTCTGGGTTCGAGAAGCCTGTCATATATAGCTTCGTTTGAGGAACCGATAGCAAAAGTGTAAGAAAATACACAGAGGTAACACAATGCAGCCTCCACTGGACCGCTTACAGGGCTAGAGTTCGGAAGAGTGCCTAACACCTGTGTTGATACTAGAATTTTGAGGTTTGGAGCATCTTCTGAAGGTAGTTACACGTTTCTAGGAAACCCGATTTGATATGTATGTGTTCCCTTGAGGGTAATTGCCACCTCCCTGAATACAGCGCAGTTCCTCTGGGTGTGCATAATACCTTTCTTTCATCATGCTCATCCAAGCTGATTCATAAATTCTTCTTAATTTTCCTAGCAGCTCCCCAATATGGGTAGTTATAAGTATCACAAATCATAGATGAGAACAGTAAAGAGATGAGGTAAATTTTCTAGGGCCTTCTTGTGAACTAACATAATAGCTGAGGCAACCCAAGTTTGCTGATTTCAGTGGCTTAGCGCTGTGTTTTGTCTCGGAACAGACAGAAACTCAGGGACATGTGAATGATGTTTGGAATGAAGAGTTTCTTATCGGGATTATACCATGTTAATTGTGTGCTGCAAAACACAACGTGGCTTCATTGACATCGGGAGATCTAGGCCTGCAAATGCTGTAACACATGAATTAAGTGATTCAGCTAATTAACATATTTTTATATGCTTCCAAAAACAAACACTTGGGCTTTGAAATAGAAAAAGCTCTACATTCAAATTTTTCTCTTTTTTTGGTGAGTGTACATTTATTTTAATGAGGAAACTGGAAACTGAACCATTTCTTTGCTGCTCATTCATCCTGATCACCTCCTTATTTCTGTGGAACAAAAAACTCTGAAGCTGTGTCTGCCTGCATGATGTCATCCTGGTCGGCCTTGTGTATAGTTGAATATGAAATGTAGAAACAGTAATTACCCTAAAAAGTTGGTATAGAGAGAACGTGAGGCAAGAGAATGACACCAGAGTCAAGGAAATGTCTGAGTGGACCTTGATCCTGTAGACCAGCAGTTAAATTGTGTGCAGAGAGTCCAGGTCAGCCCCCTGCCAGTTTTGGTATGGCCTGTAGGCTAGATATGGTTTTTACATTTTTTAAATAGTTGGGCTTAAAATCAAAGGAAGAATTATATTTCGTGACTTGTGAAAAATATATAAAATTCATATTTCAGTATCTATAAATAAAACTTATTAGAACACAGCAATGTCCCTTCATTTCTACATGTCCATGGCTGCTTTCACAGCCGAGTGTCTGTGATAGACCTGATGGTCTAGAAAGTTGAAAATATTTACTATCTGGCCCTTTATGAAAACTTTGCCACCTCCTGCTATTGGCAGTGGGGGCCCAGTTATCATTTCTGAGTTACTTGGGTGACTGTCCTGTCTGCATGTCACTCACATTAGAATTCAGAGAGCTGAGTACGTAGTTTTACCTCATGGGCCTCCATTGAATTGTGTTTGGTGTATGGCCATTGTTTTGTTTATAAAATGCATTTTTAAAAAAGCTCTATGGAACTCATTGTTATATCTCCTGTAATGATATTATTGAGGCTATTTTCATTGACTACAAAACATGATATTCTCTTTATAAAGATCCATGGGAGCCCTAGCTGGTGTGGCTCAGTGGATTGAGCACCAGCTTGCAAACCAAAGAGTTGCAGGTTCAATTCCCAATCAGGGCACATGCCTGGGTTGCAGGCCAAGTCCCTGGTCAGGGGCACATGAGAGGCAACCACACATAGACATTTCTCTCCATCTCTTTCTCCTCCCTTTCCCTCTCTCTAAAAGTAAATAAATAAAATCTTTTTAAAAATCCATGGGAGAAATTTCTATTTGGGCTTTGAGCCAGAAGGTTTTACTTTCTGAGTTTTGTTTTTGTTTTTATTTGCTTAGTATAATAGTCTGTAAACTGTGAACTCTTAGACTACCCAGGTTTTCTCCTCCAAGATGCCTGCCAAAATGCTCAAAAGCAAATTTTGCAGCTTACTTTCCATTTATCACACCAGCTTCATGCTTGATGCCATTTCACTTTACATCCCTATATTGTTTTTTATTTTTCTCTACTTCTAATTCATGAACTTTTGCTATAGTGTATGACTCTTGTAAGTCACTGTACATTTTTCAGGAATGATGCAGAAATTAAGAAACATTAAATTATTTTGTGACTGTCCAAGGGCCTGTGTCCTCAGGGCCTTACAGAAACCAGTCCACAAAAGCCTGCTGAGTGCTTTCCTGGAGGCTTATAAACAAATGCTTTCATGATGGATAAAGACACGGGTCAGAGGTTCTTCATCCAGAGTCCAGAGAACTCAGTAGGGTTGTGAACATGGGTAAGGAAAATATTTCTATAACCTATAACAGAAATTTATCACTTTCTTTCATGATGAACCTAGACAACAAATCACAGTAGTATTAGCAATAGTTGTGACTATGTCACCAATAGAAATCACAAATATTTTTATATCACTTTGTTGTTGACATCACAAACATATCTGTGCTCTTTATTACTACAAAATGAACGTAGTTATTATAGCTGTCTACCTAAGTTGCTAGACCCTGTTATTTAATATATTGATAAGAAGCATATTTATTACTGTGCTATACTTTTAAAAAACTATTTGATAACTGTAATTTGGTTGTTTTTCTTTACAGTCCCTTGTGCTTTATTTTATGCATTAAAATTTTTTTTTTCTGAGAAGGGGTTCACAGGCTCCCAAAGAGGTTTTTGACTCAAAAAACCTCTTACAGAGGTAAGAAACCTCTGTGCCTAGGCACATCCACACACACGCGCACACAGCGTTACATGCACAGGCACACCCCACACCCACACACCCACAGTATTACAGGCATGGGCACACTCCCCCCCACACACACCCACAGTATTACATGCACGAGCACACTCCCCCACACACACACCCACAGTATTACATGCATGGGCACACTCCCCCCCACACACCCACAGTATTACATGCATGGGCACACTCCCCCACACACACCCACAGTATTACATGCATGGGCACACCTACGCACACACACAGTGTTTACATGCACTTTCAGAGGATTCCCACACTCCCCCAACCCACACAAGGCCTGTGTCTAACATCCGCAGTTTAAGAACTCATGCCCTGTTGGCTAAAATTCAAGACAAGACATGAGGGAGGATTTTTGTTTTGTTTTATTTTTTTAAGTCCCCATTCAAATCAGTCACTTATAGGGACTGACCTATAATTCCTTCTCAAGTTGTACTGTTGGTTCTGGTTGTCATGAATTGGTATTTATCTCTTTCTTCCATAAATAAGGAGTGTGTATATCCTCATAAAATAATTCTCTTGGCTTTTGCCATAGTCACTCGATATTTTTAAATGAGAAAGACCCCAGCTTTTACACTCTTTGATTTGTAGTTTGTGTTAGAGATTCGCATCTTTGAGTTTTCAGAGCTTAATATGTATACATTTCATAAATTAGGAATTGGTTAACAAGTAAAAATGCCACCAGAGATTAATGACATAATACCTTTTATGTTACTCTGTTCCGTGCATGGTTTTATTGTTGTTTTCATTAATCAAGCGTATTTATTATTCACGTGTAGGGAAGCCAAGGTTCTTTGAAGAGTATCATTCACTGTTCATATCTATGTGTTGTGAGTCTCTGGTTAGGATTCACTTCACACTTGTGTGGGTTTTATGCTCTCTTGTATTCCACACATGACATAAGTTCTGAATGCTTCCCTCAATTTACTGAGGCCTTAGTGGGACCTTAGAGATTATCGAGCCTAGTTTTTCTCAACAATGCTAAGTTTCACAGAATGTTGATGCCTACATCCCATTCCCAGAGAATCTGATTGAATTGGTATGTGTTGTGTTCTTTAAACGGTGTCTGGAAGTGCCTCAGATCAGCGTGGCTTGAGAACCACAGCCTAGCCTAGTTCCTCCCCGTACACAATGTGTGCACTGTGATGTGCCCAGGGTCTTCCAGCTAGCTAGTAACAGACGGGGTCTCTCTCCTTCGGAATGCTATTTGCTCTTTTCAGGTTTCCCCCCCAAAAAAATATGTTAGGCCATTTACCAGTTAATGCAGACTTCAGTAATTGCTACATTCCTCATGGAATATTTAAAATTAAATATTCCAGTTGGAATGTTTTAAAGCTTGCCATTCTTGTCCTGTTTTACCATTACCTAATGAGCAGACAGCTTTCTGGAAAAATCTGGAGATCATTCATTCTTAGTCAGCTGTTCTTGGCTGTGGTGACTATTTACTCCTGGAAATTTGCCCCATTCCCAGTCGCAATCAAGAGAGTGGCCCAGTTTTTTAAAGCATCTTATGATTCTTGATAATGTAAGTCTCCAGATGTCACTACTGAACCTGGTATGTTCCAATGGGAATGAATCTAAAAGGATTCCCTTGTCCCATTGATGGAGTTGTGTGTTAAGAACCCACATTGGAGGAGCCCTGCGAAAATGGGCCTTTCTTTTCCTTGTACGTTGTCTGTGTGGTTCTAGCATTTCTGAGGAAAATATGTAAGTACCTCACAAGCAGAAATGCTGTCCATTTATTTATTTTATACCTATCATCTAAAATTACTTACAATAAATCAAATTAAGTAATTATATCTTTTCTACCCAAACTAATAGATTTCTGATTATATATAATAGATTATCTGATTATAGGTTTTGATCAACTTTATCTCATTGGGTTATAAAAATAATATGTTGTCTTATAGTCACAGAGATTATTCATTAGTAATGTAGTAAAAGCAAAAGACAGACATTTAATGATGATATTTAGGCTTGAAAAGATTAGATGACTCAAGCCAATGACAATTCTTGAATTAACAGCAGGTTTTCTGATTTACCATTGATTTCTTTAGGACAGCAACTTTCTTTTACTTTCTTTTTCCTTCTACCATTTTAAAGTGAATTTGGTTATAGCTATTTTGAAAACTATGTGACTATATACATTAAATCTAAAATAAATGAATATTTTTTTCTTTTCCTATAATTCTCCTACCCAACTATTAGGATGGGAAATAAATTTCACCTACAGCAGGTCAGGATAAGTAGGGACCAAAAATGTCAGAGAGAAAATGGCTTGGTGTCTGGTAACCAGCATAGATAAGAAAAAGGAATCCGTGCCAAGCCCTCTCACCAGCCCTGTGCAGATCCGGACGGAGAACTGTCAAGTGAATTGCCTTCCCAGAGAAGCAATGTCTGCCTCTTCTGGACCATTTTCATCTTGCTAGGCAATTTAATTTCAAAATTTTGTAGAGCAAAATCCCTTTAGCAAGTTACTACTGAAAAGCTATCCACTATCTCTATAGGGTAACAACGTTAACTATACAAGGTTCACACTATGTGCTCACGTGTGGACTGTACTTTGACTAAAGCCCTATCTAGGTGTGCACCTGCCAAAGGATGGAGATTTTAAAAAAATATGTGATTACAGAGTTAAGAAAATCATTTTTAAGAAAAAGCTATGCTTAGCCTTATGAATAAAGATAACCATTTTTTAAAAATTCTCACCCAAGGACATGCTTATTGACTTTAGACAGAGAGGAAGGGAAGGAAAGAGAGAAACACTGATGCAAGAGACAAACCTCTCGTAAGCATCCCAGCCTAGGGGATGAACCCACAGCCTAGGCATATGCCCCAACTGGGAATCAAA
Organism: Trachops cirrhosus; assembly: GCA_028533065.1. Taxonomy (NCBI): domain Eukaryota; kingdom Metazoa; phylum Chordata; class Mammalia; order Chiroptera; family Phyllostomidae; genus Trachops; species Trachops cirrhosus. The sequence continues at coordinate 126,952,985 of CM052542.1, forward strand.
CCTGAGGCCTTTTGGTTTATGGGATGATGCTCCAACCAATTGAGCCATCCTGGCCAGAGCAAAGATAAACATTTTAATATATATTTTAATAATTCATTTTGAAAAGAAGAGATTTGATAGAGCAAAGAGTTAAGCTGCAAAGAAACATAAAACTACAAGAAGAAAACAAGGATCATTTATAAACTCAGAATTGGGAAGACCTTTCTAAGTATCTCACAAACTCAGATACCACAAAAAAATACAGTTGAATATAAAAACACTTCTTAAATTACATTCAAAGTATCACTTTTAAAAATTAAAACAAAGTCAAAAGACAAACAGCAACAACAACCTGGGAGACATTTTGTAACTTATAGAAGACACGCGCTGCTTTCCAAATTATACAGAGCTCCCGAAACTCAGTGTTAAAAATAGTCAGCGATCTGATAAGAAAAAAAGTGTGGGGAAGGAATATGAAATTCACAGAAAAGGAAATACAAATGGCTCTTCAACATAAGGGAAATGCTCAACCTCGTTCATTTTAAGAAATCCAGCCTATGAGATTTAACTTTGCACCTCTCAGATTGGCGCAGGTGAACACTCAGGCCAGCCTGTTGCACGCAGTGTGAGAGACCACGCACTCTCAGGCGTCGCCAGTGGAGACGCACTGTAGTACAATCTCCATAGAGATTTTTTAAAATAGCAAAATTAAAATGAATATATTCAAATTCCAAAACTTTTTTCTGTGCAAATCTTGCAAATGGTAAGATGATGTATGTACAAGGATACCCTTGGCAGCGTTTTTTACAAAAAAGAATTGAAAACAACCTAAATATCAATCAATAGGAGGATTGTTTAAGTACATATTCTGTACCATTTTGTCATTCTAATGTTTCCATTGTAAGGACTAATTTGCAACTGTTAAAAAAGCATGAGGTATTTCCTAAATATACCAACATGGGAAGAACTCCAAGAATTTTGTTAATTAAAAAAACAAAGTGCAAAAAATTAAAATTAAAAAAATTAAGACAAAGTGTAAAACAGTATCTATAACGTGGTAACTTTTGGGAGAAAAAAGAAAAAAATACATATATTTACTAATGCACAGACTATCTCTGGAAGTATACATGGTAAACTAAGAACTATGTGGCTAGGCAGATTTACTTTTATCTGTCTATCTGTCTATCTATCTATCTATCAATTATAGATAGATAACTCTATCATCTATCTATCAACTATATAGTCAAGAACTGTGAAGGGCCTGTGATTTCATTCCACTTGTGATCTAATAAATTAGCTTGCCGTAGTTTCATGGATGCTGGCGGAAAACACAAGGCTCCTGAGTCAGAGGGAGGGACCGTGTTACTCATAGCACAGCCAGCAGTAAGAACATAGCATGGGTGTTTGTTTCTCTTGCGCCCGATCTCCCCTGGGGTGGCATGGATGTGTTTAGATTACAGTCACACAAGCAGTGAGTTACATTACAGGAAAGAATTCTAAGCTGAGGGAACCTGAAACTTTTAAAAAAGATTTTATGTATGTATTTTTAGAGAGAGGGGAAGGGAAGGAGAAAGAGAGGGAGAAACATCCAGGTGAGAGAGAAACGTCGACCAGTTGCCTCTCATATCTGCCCAACTGGGGACCAAACCTACAACCCAGGCATGTGCCCTGACCAGGAATCAGACCGCCAACCTTTCACTCTGCCAGGCGACACCCAACCAACTGAGCCAAACCAATCAGGGTGGGAACCTGAATCTTTTATAAAGGGCAGTAGGAAGGCTGACCCTATACTCTGGAAGGAGACAGTATCTCTTTCGTCCAGTGCTGTTCACAATACAAAAATCCTTGAAAGTTAGTCTGGAATGAATGGCAGTTAGTAACAACCTCACAAGATGTGCAGAACATAAAAAACTCATGGAAAATTGTCTCATGTCTTTATCCATAAACACACACACATAAAGTTTGAAGGCTAACAGTAACTCCTGGTACTTCGAAGCTTTCAGCTAAGTTGTTTGGAGCCTGAAGTCACTAGTCATTGGGTGATTGAGCCTAGGTCTGCAGTCAGTCACCTAATTCTGCCTAGATCAAATTCTGCCTAGGTCATTATGGCAAGTACTGCACTCTTGAACCCAGTCCACTATCTGCAAGGGCACCTTATTGGTCACAAGCAGCCCCGTGAGACTGAGAACATGGCTGAGTCGGCACGATTCATTCTCCTCCACTGTACCTGACAACGGCAGCTGCCACCTTGGGCACCGGTCGTGCTCTCAGGCTCAGGAACGAGACCCACATTTTCCCTCGCACTGGTGTGAGCCTTACTTTGTTTGGCTTCATTTAGGTCAGCTTCACACTGAAATCAATTTTCGGCCTATGTTTGGCAAGTGTGCATTGAAAATGGGCTGGGGTGGGGGTTTCTCGGCTTTGGCACAGGGGTGACCAAGTTCCTCAGGAACAAGCTTTCATTCATCACTGGAACACACTGGATTTCTGTCCTACACTTCAGGGTGGGTCTGCGGAGGGATGAATGAGCATCCTGTTAGTAAGGTGCTGGGCCGCTCCTGAATCACCTTGAATGTCCTCTTTTTGCAATAGCAGCAATGGTCCGTGTTTTTAGGCTTTTTATTAAAGTATGATGTATATATAAAATTATATAAATCTTAAGTGTGCTGCCTAATGAATTTTCATAAAGTGCACGCATTTGTGGAACCACTACCTCACTTAAGAAACAGAATAGTCCCTGAACCCCAGAAGCCCCTTCCAGTTGCTAAGACTGTCTCCCAAGGTAACCGTGTGATTAGTTTTGCCTGGTTTTGAACTTCATGTAAATGGTGTTGTACAGTATACACTCTTCTTTTGCCCCAAGTCATATTAATGAGAGCCATCCATGCTGTTCATAGTGTTTGTGTTTGGTTACAACTTGTTCATTCTCAATGCCGCACAGCAGTGATTGCCAACCAGGGGTCATTTTGCCCCTCAGGGGACATTTGGTAATGTCTAGAGACATTTTCTGGTTGTCACAAGGAGGTGGGGGGAAAGTTGCTGCTAACCATCTTACAGTGCACAGGACAGCCCCACAGCAAGGCCCAATATGTCGATAGTGCCGAGGTTCAGAAACTCTGCTGTATAGTAGCATCCCATTGTGTGGATATACCACAATTTATTTACTCACGCATTTCTTAGAGCCTCAACTTCAGCTTTCATTAGCATTACCCAAGTCGGCCCTAGCTTTGAAATTATTGAAGTCATGCTTACCACAGTCTTATCGAAATAAAGAAACTACCAACCAGGGGGTGTTTTTACATGTACAATAAATGTTAGAATTAAAATGAATCATTATGTATCATTTTGGTCATAGATAAAAATTGTGTATTTTAGAACTGCTACAAGAATTTGAAGAGATTCTGAATGAGAGAATGAAATGGGCTAACTCAGGTTTTTCATCAAAGGATAAAAACGTGAAGGACTGTTCTTAAAACAGCTTTATTGAAGTATACTTTGCATATTACGAAATTTACCCAATTTAAGTGTGCCATTTAAAGATTCCTAGTAAATTTAGAGTTGTACAACTATCACCAAAATCTAACTTTAGAACATTTCCATTGCACCAAAAAGATTTCTTGTACATTCACTCCTGTTCCTACCCTGAGTCCCCCAAAACCGGCAGTTTACTTTCTGTCTCTAAATATTTTCCTTTTGTGGATGTTTCCTACAAATAGAATCACAAAAGATGTGATCTTTTGTGTCTGGCTTCTTTCAGTTAGCAGAATGCTTTCAAGGTTCAGCCATGTTGCCACAGCGTTCATTGCCTCATCCCTTTGAACAGCTGAATACTATTCCGTTGTATGGGTATTTCGCGGTTGTTCATCCATTCACAAGCTGATAGATGTCTGAGTTGCTTCCAGTTTGGGGCTGTTGTGAAAATGGATATGGAGGATTTTGAAGCACGGCTGCGTAAATGGCTAACACAAGTAGCCTTCTGAAGAAGGGATATGATCCTGGACCAGATGATCTATATTATTTTCAAGGATAATTTGAGTGATTAAAAAAAAGAATAGAGAAGGGAAAAGACTAGAGAATGACATAAGGAACATTAGACTTGTAGGGAAAGGAGACGTCTGATATCTACCCATCCAGACTCTCGCATTTTTTAAGGCGTTTTATAACCATGAAGGCTAAGCGACAGGGCGGCAAAGCTCTGCCTTAAAGAGAAGGATAACAGGTACTTGTTTGGTTGCACTAAGAGAAGTCATTAAACATGCCACGTGTGGGTAATTTATGATAAAATAAATAATAACTCAAAGGGACAGATCACTGCAAGAACAGACACGTGGGGCCCATATACCCACCGCTGAAGGATGGGGTAGAGGAAGCACCACCAGAGCTTGTTCCTCACAGGACTGTGGAGATCAAGTACAAGAGTGGCGTGAAAGTACGTCCTCTTTAAATCACAAGGCATTCTGTACAGATAGAAGGGCTTGCTGTTACTGAGCAAAGTCAGGTCCTGAGGCCTCTCCTGCGGAAAGTGGACACTGAGAGCCAAAGGAGTTACCTTGCGGCAGAATTGCCTCCGCAGGAGGTGAATGTGGTGTTTCACAACAGTGAAACACCAGTGGAATGGGCTGCTCCAAAAGTAGTGAACCCCAGACCCAACCTTCGCCACCTTTATAGTGAGGATGTTCAAACAGTGGGAACCTAGTCTTTAGCCTCGTAGGGTCATGGGGCTTCATGGGATGAAAGTTTCTCATTTTATTAGACCAGAATAACTATGTTGTAGTTGTGGCTATGAGGCGCTGGGGGAGAATGGAGAGGGCCAAAACACTTTATACTGACTACTTTGTCCTTTGCTCCTCTTTTCCTCACTTTTTCCTTCCAAGGGCATTTTATATAACTAAACAAAAATCTTCACATAGTAACTAAATCTCTCTCTCTTTTTGCAATAGAGTAAACAATGTGAAAATGATATCATTTTCACATTGCAGAATGATATCATTTTCAACGTTTGTTTATATAATATTACATATATAACATTCTCAATAGGACAAAATGAAGCCAAACTGTTTAAAAAGTTAAGATAAAGCAAATTTTCTGTTATAATAAGTTTTTTTTCCATTTTACTGGAAAGGAAACTTATCTATACCAGAAGGTCAAGCCCACATTGTTGGCAACCCTCTTAGAGTTTCCCAAGCTTATTTAGCCATTGCCCCCACGTTTTTTTTTTTTTTCACAGAAAACCATATTATATCAAGGGACAGTCTGAGGACAGTTTTTGAAATGCCAATACAGCCCAGTTTCATCACGTATGGTTAGCTCCTTATTCCCATTATAGATTGACCTCTCAGATGAATCAGATTGGTTCGTTTAGAAGAGAAATTGAGTGGCACTTCCTCCCCACTTAGTGAACTACCGGATCTCTCCCGTGCCTCCAGCGCAGTGGGTCGCCCCTGCTGTTAGAGAGCGTAGCTAACATGGCATCTGGCACAATTCAACAGCCAACAGTACTGCACCCGAATGCGTGATATGTCATAAAGTCTTATCTTCAACATTCAAATTGCTTGATTTAGTTGAATAAAATTTTTTTGTCTTTAGTGTGTCTGTATTCAGACTTTATCTGGCACTCTGTCTGCCATAAAAAATGAAGTCTATGTAAGTAACAGAGAAAAAATTAAAGTGTAATATTGGAAAATGTAAATGACATCCATGTTTTTTAAATCTTATTTTTATTGTGTCAATTCAAAGAAGTTCAAGTTTACATTTCTATCCAAGTTCAACAAATGCCCTATACAAGAAAGAAAGAAAAAGAAAAAGAATGGAAGGAAGGAACGAACGAAGGAAGGAAGGAGAAAGAAAGAAAGAAAGAAAGAAAGAAAGAAAGAAAGAAAGAAAGAAAGAAAGAAAGAAAGAAAGAAAGAAAGAAAGAAAAGAAAGAAAAGAAAGAAAAGAAAGAAAGAAAGAAAAGGGAAAGAAAAGAAAGGAAAAGAAAAAAGAAAAGAAGAGAGAGAGAAAAAAGAAACAAAAGGAACGGTGGGAGGGGAGGGGAAGGGGAGGGGAGCAGAGGAGTGGAGAGAGGAAACCTGATCTGGTTTCCATTCTGATAGTCATGTCCATAACTGATCTCTGGGTAAGGTTTGCTAGGTTAGTTCTTCCTGCAGGTCTGCAGAAGAGCAAAGCAGGACCCTCCACCTCCCTCCCCTAGTCTTGCTGGCACAAGCCAACAAAGGGACAGCTGTTAGGTAGCTGCACAGGGTCCAGATGGCATAGCCTTGAGGTTTGTATTTCCAGTTGAACCAAGAAGACTCTTTATTTTATTTTATTTTTGGCAGATTTAATAACTAAATTCAAACAAGACACTTTTACAGTGTACGCTCCGACAGGATTTCCTAGGGCCATAAAACAGCCTTAACTCAATGGGAGTTGTTCTCCATTCTTGAGTTGGAGCTTTAAGTTGAGTCCTTAAGATGGAAAGCAAATGTGTGATAGTCACACAGAATATTTGTGTTTGAGAAAAGGTATGAAATTTAAAAGATGTTAGAAAAAGAAAACTTCACTAAAAACAGGCAGGGGATGATAAAGAATAGTCCCACCATCAATGTCAAGTCATCTGCACCAAATGGAGCTATCACTGACAGTGAAGATATCAGAAGATATGCAGGACACTAAAGTGGGGTGGCTGCCACGCTCCCCGTTCAGGGAACTGGGTACCATCAGGAAGAGGAGCACAGAGGAAAATGTGGTCAGGTGGAGAGGTTCAGAGGTAGAGCCAACTGTGCTGAGGGTAAAGGTAAGGCATGTGGAAGCCTCTCTTCTCCATCCCAGGAATGGGGATAGAAGGTAAGGAGGGGTCTAAGCCCTGAGTTGCAGTTGTGCTTTCCCCATAGATTCTGAGGGCAGTGTGGAGTATTTCAAATTGCGTAGCTTCTCACATGAAACTAGGCTCAGAACCACGTTAGAGCAACAATGGAGGCCCTTGCGGGTGGCTGAGGGGAGATGCCTGCATTCACCTTGCTTCTGTCACCTGACAGGAACAGAGCTCTCTGGCGTAAATTCGCGTTAGTGTGCCAGGTTGTTTCATGACCATCCTGCATAATTGTGTTCAGAAATATTTTGTCTTTGCGTGGATTCATGAAGGTTTAAACACATGGTCTGAGAATCAGGCTCACTAATAACTATTTTAAACTTCTTCCATTTAATCAGATGAAATGTCTTGCATATACTATGTAGTATTTAAAAAGATAGGCCTGAGGTGGTTCAGTTGGTCAGAAAATTGTCCTATAAACCAAAAGTCTGCAGGTTTCACTTTCACTCAGGGCACATAACTGCATTGCAGGTTTGTCCCCAATCAGGGAGCATAGGAGAGGCAACTGATTGATATTTCTCTCTTACATCAGTCTCTCTCTCGATCTCCCTCTCTCTCCTCTTTCCAAAATTAATAAACAGGTGAGGATAAAAAAAATGTGCCTTGGCTGGTGTGGTTCAGTGGATTGAGTGCCGGCCTGTGAACCAAAAGGTCACTTGTTCAATTCCCAGTCAGTGCATATGCCTGGGTTGTGGGCCAGGTCCCCAGCTGTGACGTGTGAGAGGCAACCTATCAATCTCTCTATTTCACATTAATGTTTCTCTCCCTGTTCCTCCCTCCTTTGATAGGAGGAAGGAAGGAAGGAAGGAAGGAAGGAAGGAAGGAAGGAAGGAAGGAAGGAAGGAAGGAAGGAAGGAAGGAATATGCCACCTGCACAGCCATTTTGAATCTATTTACAGTCCCCTTGTATCAATTCATGTTAACAACAAAATACAGCAAAATACAGAGTTGCACAGCAATGTTAGTGTGTGATCAGTGAAGACTGAAGTCAGACCATCAAGTTAAGTCTGTTTAAAAAAAGGTACAGAGAATAAGTAGCATAAATAGTAGGTAGGAAATAGACAGGGGGAGGTTAAGAATAGTATAGGAAATGGAGAAGCCAAAGAACTTATATATATGACCCATGGACATGAACTAAAGGGGGAGAATGTGGGTAGGAGGGGGTGTGTAGGGCAAAGGGGAATAACGGGGGGGGGAGGGACAACTGTAATAGCATAGTCAATAAAATATATTTAAAAAACCAAAAAACAAATCCTAGCCTTTCCCAGCAGAACCTGGGGTTTTTATTTAACTAGATGAATAATTGTTGTCAGAGTCTCCTTGTGCTTGTGGGAAAGTCGCTATGGGTATGTGATTAAACGTAGACCATATTGTCGTTCCAGTTGTAGTTCAAAGATAAGCCATGTTTGTCGGCTCTCCGCCCAGCCTTCAGAAGCTTGGTCTAAGTCCTCAGGAAGCGGCCCACGTGTGCTCGTGACAGGTGCAGTTCCTGGTGTGAGATGTCAGACGTTTGCCCTGCCTTTGAACACTATAGATGTTCTGCTTGCCTGTGTCTGAGTTTTCAATAAATGGGATCATACAGCATGTTCTCCTTTCATGTCTGGCCTCTTTCTGTCACCAAAAGCAGGTCCGTCTGCCTGCCACTATGAAAGGCAACACCTGAGAGGGAGGTGCTGATGTAAAGGAAAGTGGTTTATTTTCAGGTGCTGGCCATCTGGAAGATGGGGGGTGGACTCACGTCTCAAAACCCATCTCACTGGGAAGATGGGGACTCATGTCTCAAAGCCCATCCTCACATCTCAGTGGAGGCAAAGGTTTTTATAAAGAGGGAGAGGGGAACAGAACAAAGATCAAGGGAGGGGGTTGGAAAGTTCTCTAAGTGCAGACGAGCACAGTCCATTCTGATAAGGACAGTGATGGTCTGATGTGGATCACTCTGATTTAGTCATCCTGGCTCCACGTCATCCCGACCACACATCATCCTGGATCCACAGGTGAAGGTCAGCAAATCTCCCAGAGCTGGGATGGCTGAAGGTCGCAGTCTGTATCTTTCACAGTTAGTTCCCAGGATTCTTATACAAACATGCTGTTCATCTGTAAGCTACATATTAGTCAGAGTCCCCACTTTCAGAAACAATGTCAAAAGAATGGTGGGGTGGGTTACAATCCCCTGTTACAATTTTCCAATGTTACATTTGGACATTGTGTCTGTAAGACCTGTTCTTGTTGTATGTTGTAGTAATTTGTTCATTCTTATTGTCATGTAGTATTCCTCTGTGTAAAGACACCATGACTTATCTACCAGACTGCTACTGAATGGTAGTTGGGTGTCTTTCAACATTTGTAACAACCCCATGAGGCAGGTGGTGTTATTTTGTCCATTTGGGGGATGGGTAAAAAGCAGCTTTAAAATTCATTTACGTCAAGTCACGCAGGTCATTGTGGCCTAGCCAGGCCTTGAGCCCAGGTAACCTGACAAAGGGCGCATGCTTTCCGCCTTACTCTATTATGCCTCAGTGCCTGACTGGGCTCTTCAGTGAGGTGGGTCTTTGATCTGTTTCTGTCTTTCTTCTATCCCTTTAAAGGATTCAATAGTTGAGGCTGCGGGAGCTGGACCAGCAGACAAGCATCACTGTCACCAGGCTATATGCGGATTCATCCCTCCCCGGAGATTTGTTTCTAGGTCAAGTTTACTGTACTGAGAGTGAGGGCTCTGCCGGGTGGTCCCATTAGCTCACCTGACTTGTCTAAATCCTGTGTAGGCTTAAGCGCTGCCCCCCGCTCCATTTCAAAAACATGTTTAAAAGCTAAATTGACTCCTGAGAGGAGAATTTAACATGTTATTTTGTTAGTACATCTTCGACTTTAACTGGTTAGGTGCTACTTTCATCACACAGAATGTAAAGAAAGCTGAAGACTATTTTGAGTTTTTTATTTTATTTTTGTTTTTCCTAAACTAGAAATTCTTTTCTCCTATATTTGAACCTTAACTGTCTATCTATAAGAAATGAAATATCAACTCACTTTGTTTTTTAGAAAATATTCATGAATTCATTTTTCTGTCATTTGCTTCCTGAAAGCCATTCAAGTAGAGGCTACTCATTAACAGAAAAAAGAAAAATCAATTTCCTAGCCTTGAGTCAGCAACCCAACACCAGGAAGCTGATGGGAGGTCAGTGCTGGGCCTCTCCCTGCATGGAAGTGGAGGGCCATAAGTAGGGCCTCCCACTCCCAAACTCCATAATCAGTGAAATGAGGCGTTCTGCCCCTGCATGCTTCCCTGACCTTCTTAGGACAGCACAGAAATTGGTGGGATCTTCACTGTGATGCAGAGGGAGAGAGTATGGAGGAAGCCTACATCTTCTCTCAAAAGCCAGGGAATTTCTCCCCAGTAGGGTGCATCCTACACTGTGTTTCCTGCTCTGGAAAATAAGTAATTTTAAGTCTTCAAATCTGAATGGAAGATTCCTTTCCTTTTCTTTTTAAATGACAGAGTTGGCTGTGTACATATGGGTAGAGAGGTTAAACATTATTTTCTAAAAGCATTTTAGAAAAGTTAAATGTGCAGACTGTCCTCTGTAGAACTTCTTCCTTCTTTTCCAGACACTCCTTTCCACTGTGGAATCTGTGAGACTTGCCAGCCAGGAGAGTGGCAGTTTTCCAACAAAAAGGCTCTTTTGCTCATTGGTTGATGAGGGGGAGGGTGCAGCTAGCTATTTAGAAATGTCTGAGTTCAGTCTTCTTTGATTCTGAAACTGCCTTCTCTTCCCGCCCTGTCTTTATATCGCCCTCATGCCCCACGGCACCACCCACCCCCACACCCTGATTCTGGGTCACACCCCAGCTGCCCCCTAGCCAGTGAACCAGCTCACCGCTAAATTCAAGGTAATTTGTGAAAGCAGCATGTGCTTAATACAGAGTATTTGGTCTTGCTGGAAAAATTACATAAACTTTGAAAGGTTATTATGTCTGAACTTTCAGAACTTGTAAAACTTTTGTCTTTTGAGATGACTCCTACTATTCCCCTCTAATGTAGTTGTTTTTAGCAGCTCATAGACCAAGACTTTCAAGCCATCTTTTCCCCTCTGACTGAGACCAGAGAAGAAAGGCATTTCTTTGGAAAGAATTTCTAAAGAGAGAATTTTGTTAATGGAGAGAATAAGAAACAATGGGTTGCAGAGTAAACATCAGTGTTCAAATGGCTTATGTATGTATCAGTGCAAGGCTGCGCCTTATTATCCTCCTTAGGAGGAGTAAACACCTAGTAGGGTGCCAGATAAAATAAGATATCCAGCTAAGTCTGAATTTCAGATAAACAACCAATAAGTGAGTAGAAGTATATCCTAAATAGTGCATGGATGCACTACTATATTTTTTATTGGTTGAACCTGGCAGCTTTAACAAGCTTTTCATTATGGCTTGAGATCATTTAAATCGATTACTATTTTCTGAGTGCCTTCTGTGTGATGATGAGGCCTGGGCCTGGCCTTGGGAGCCCCGGAGCTGGTCCGTGTGCGTCTCTCTCCCCAAGGTACCCAGAGCACATTTGGCAATGAATATTTTTTGAAAAAATTAATCAAAAGAATAAAAGAAGTATAGAAAATAATGAACTTGTGATATTTATAACCTAGGTGGGAACATAAACCCACATATATAAAAAGATAATGTGAGTAATGCTCTTATTTTGGACTTAAATTGGTTAATTTACTTACTAGACTAACCCACTTAAGTAAAGGATCCAAATTCTAAATATATGAAAACTTCTTCCCACTTAACAAAGAAGTGATCATTGAACAGGAAATTGAACATTAGTCTTATCAGAACTTTTAAAAAGTTCACTTATTTAATCTTATCGGAATTTGATGTCATCTTTTTAATTATCTGATTTAAAACGGATCTGAGTGACCAGCTGTGTGACCTTGGACAAAACACTTAACATCTTTGAACCTCAGTTTTGCCTTCTGCGAAATGGACGTAATGAGACATGCCATGCCCGGCTGAGCTCTGTGAGGCCCAAGCATGGCTTTAGTCTCTGTGACAGGTAAGGCACCAACCACTCCAGCTGCCTTTGCGCGTGCTTTAGTCGACAGACACAGCTGCGTGCTCCGCACGTGGGCAGAGGGCCATAAGCAGTTTGCTCTGTGCGGAGCTAGACATTGTGAGGCAAGCGCAGCTTTTACAGCTGCATGATAAAAAAGAATGCCCCTGAGTTTTGAGGGAAATCATAAGATTTCTTTCTATGTTACACATTTTGTGGTAGGAGAAGGCTGAGCAGAGGGAAGCACTGAGGATGTCAATGATTTTAACTATAACCTTCACTTAATTATTATTATTATAATTCTTTTATTAGTAATAACACATATTTTAATGAGCATTAATAACCACCTTTTTTTTACTCTAGCTAATGTTTAGTGATGGCTTTGGTGATGGGGCTATTTTATGTGCATTTTTTAATTTAATCCTCATAAGAGTTCAGTAAGGCAGCAACTGTCTTAAAAATCATTTTACAGTTGAAGGAGCTAAGAGGTTAAATGCTTTGCTCGAGGGCATGCAGCCAGCAGCTGGAATAACCAGGATGCACAACCAGTCACGCTCACCATGTTGCTCTCGCCCTTTACTTGCTCTTCCTCACAGAGGAAGGAGCTTCTCAGGGTCCACTCTTGCCGATTGAATGGAAAACTGTGTCTGCTAATCTCATTTTCATTTCCTGAGTTCTCCTAACTGAATAATCAAAATATTTTGCATAAAAGGTCTTTGAACTGGGCAGGAATGTCCATACTAAAGTTCTACGATTCTGTTTATTTCAGAACACGATGGCTTTAGTGACCTTTCTTACTTTAGGAATCTATCTGCCTCACAGTGCATGGAGTCCAGGCTGCATAGCAGATAGATTTTCAGTTTAGTTGTACTTGAACAGAGAATAAGCAGTGTGTGTCAGCATTTTGATGTAAACTTTTCAGAATGGTGATTTCAGACTATTTCAAGCTGCAGGACTCTCTTGTTTTACAATGACACACGTTTTAGTTGGCTATCTTTGGATTCTTTATGTCATATTTGTGGAGGAAAAAGCAATGGAATAATCCATATAAGGATGTGCTCAGAGAGTATATGACTCATTTAACTGATGCAAGCAGTGTACTATATATGTCCAGTTTAATATGCAAGTTGTGACTTGAACATCAGCACTAACTGAAACACATTGGGGTCACATCAGTTTAATTGATTCTCAAAAAATATGGGAAACATCAGAAACTATAGCCACAAATTATTATACATAGTTCCTTGATGCAGATTTCAAAGAATATTGTACAAATGCATTTGTGAATGGGAGCTGTGTTTATTTTAACGTTCGGACTGCTTTGGCTATGTTATGTTGTGCCATCTGCGAGAAGACTTAGGACACGGCAGGTCTCACTTTAAGAAGACTTTAGCACCTAACACAAAGGTGCCTGTAATGAATGCCTGGCAAGATGCTGTTCTACTGAGTTCTGATACTAAAGCATATGTGCTGATGAGGACCAGAGGTTGTTTAAGGATATCCTAAGAATCAGGACTTTATTCTGTAGTTAAAGGAAGCCATTGAAAGGTTTTTTATATTTAATCTTTATTGTATTTTTCCATTACCATTTAGTCCCTTTATACCCCCTCCCCCCAACAATTACCACACTGTTGTCCACGTCCATGAGTCCTTTTTCCTATTTGCTCAATCCCTCCCCCCATAACTCCCACCCCCACTAGCTGTCATCCTGCTCTCCATCTGTGAGTCTGTCCCCATTCTTCTTGTTAGTTCAGTTTGTTCATTAGATTCCACATATGAGTGAAATCATGTGGTACTTGTCTTCCTTGGACTGGCTTATTTCACTTAGCCTAATATTCTCCATGTCCATCCTAACTGTTGCGAAGGGTAAAATTTTCTTCTTTTTGTGGTTGAGTAGTACTCCATTGTGTAAATGTTGCATAGTTGTTCTATCCATTCATCTACTGATGGACATTTGGGCAGCTTCCATATCTTGGCGATTGTAAATAATGCTGCAATGAACATAGGAGTACTTATATTCTTTACAATTAGTGTTTTGGGTTCCTTTGGATATATTCCCAAAAGTGGGATCTCTGAGTCAAAAAGCAGATCCATGTTAATTTTTTGAGGTATCTCCATACTGCTTTCCACAGTGGCTGCCCCAGTCTGATTCCCACTGACAGTACAAAAGGGTTCCCCTTTCTCCACATCCTCGCCAGCACTTGTTTGTTGATTTATTGATGCTAGTTGTTCTGACAGGTGTGAGATGATACCTCATTTTGGTTTTAATTTGCATTTCTCTGATGACTACTGACATTGAGCATGTTTTCATATGTCTGTTGGCCTTCTGTATGTCCTCTTTGGAGAAGTGTCTGTTCAGATCCTTTGCCCATGTTTTAATTGGGTTGTTTGTTTTTTTAGTGTTGAGTTTTGTAAGTTCTTCATAAATTTTGGATATTAACCCCTTATTAGATGTATCGGCAAATATTTTCTCCCATTCTGCGGGTTGTGTTTTTATTTTGTTGATGATTTCCTTTGCTGTGCAAACTTTTTTAGTTTGATGTAGTCCCATTTGTTTATTTTTTTCTTTTGTTTACCTTTCCTGGGGAGATATATCCAATAAAATATTGCTATGAGCAATGTCTGAGATTTTTAATATAAAAGTAACCTGGTTACAGAGTGTTTCGGAAAGTTAATCTGATTGTCAGTTGGGGGAGGAAGTGATGGAACTGGAGATCACTAACAGAGTTCTGAGCTGAGGGAGAGATAACATTTGATGGATGCTTCACAACCTAGAGCAACAAGCTCAGGACGGGGGATCATGTGGGCTGTGCTCAGTAATAAGGTCCGAAAAGCCAGGCCAGGCCAAGGGGGATATTCACCCACAGCAGCAAAGGGCAGTGCAGCCAGGAGGAGCCTCCAAATCCTGGTCAAGAAGACAAAGCATCAGGAGGGTCTGAGTGGCGAGATGTGGCTCTAAGTGAAAAATGAGCCGGGAGGACTCAGAACAAGCTCTGTTGGAGAGCATGGCACAGAGGAGGCTCCTGGTGCTGGACCAAGCCTGAGACCACTGGAGGTCTGCTCGCCATATAATGTGGACATAGACTGAATACGCAAGTGGAAATCATAGGAATCAAAACAGTATCCAGGTCAGGGTGTTAACAATGGGAACCGGGGGAAAGATCTTTATGTGAGGGACACTATGAGGCAAAAAAAGACTTGTGGATCAATGAGACATGATCAGAGAGGAATGAGGTCAGTGGGTTCTGTACGCCCTCACGGTCATTTTAGAGCAAATCATGTTCCAAAAGTTGATTCGGAAATTAGTTATTGGGCTTTGGGAAAGTTTAATTGTTAAAAACTTTTTTTCAAAAGGGAACATTTATAAAATATCAATCTAACACACCAGGAATATTGCCATTCCCAGTGTAACCATGAAATCTAGATTCCCCCTGTCCTCACTGTCTTTCCACCTGCTTCTCAGTGTGAGTGTGAGCTTTTCCCATCCACATCACCAAAGGAGGCTTCTGGCTCCAGGGCTGAGATGGAGGAGCACCTGTGGGTGTGTACATACCCCTCTCCTGAAGATCCTGAGAAGCAACTCCACACACAACCCCCGCCAACCTTTCCAGCCATGTAATTTTCCATCCTGGGTGCACTGTAGGGCAGTGTGCAATTTTAGGATTATTTGATCCAAAAATATTTCCTCCTTTACCCTTCAATAAACTTTATCCAGTAGCTTCTCTACTACTTTTCTGTTTCTGAAACACAAAACAGCCCTGTTGAGGGTTTTTTCCATTAAAGAATTTCAGATCTCATTTTTCGGTCCTCCTCCTTTTTCCCTCTGTACTGAAATTTAAGAACCTCTCTCTGAGTCCTGGGTAATGACGTCCCAGCTGGGCCAAACACCGACCCCTGACCAGCACGGTGCCCTAGAGCAGCCGTGTGCTGATGTTTTGGAAGCTTTGGAAGGAGCTGGGGTCTGGGTGTGTCACCAACAGTGTGGTGGAGACTAGAGCCAGAGGAAGAGCCTGGTGGGCTTTCCAGTGAGTTCACCCAGAGGCTGCAGTCCAACAAAAACCTGGCAGATCCTGGGGTATATAAACAGAAGCAAGAACGAAAGCACAGAACTATTTCAATTGCCCCCCGCTTTTATCTGCGGCTTTACATTCCGTGGTTTCAATTACCACAGTCTGAAAATGTTAAGTGAAAAATTCTAGAAATAAATAATTCATACATTTAAAAGTTGCACACAGTTCTGAGTAGTATGTGGAAATCTCCCACCATCCTGCTCCCCGGGCACGGAATCTGGAGGACCGCCAGTACCACGGACGATGCCTGGAGGAGAGGAGCTTCTTCACTTACCTTGGCAAACATCGAATGATGCATGCACACTATCTGAATGTGCCACCCCGGGTTTCCCAACAGTTTTCATGTTTTTAAGACACTTCAAAAAAAAGTAAATACTGAAAATATTTTAATAAGCAAAGCCATGTGGAATTTTTTAAGGATGCCTTAACTATGCCCTGCTCTTGTATTTTTTGTTGTCCTTTTTTCACAGCATTCAAATGCTTGTCCATGTGACATCAGTCTGTGCTTTATTTCGTGGTGGTGACTTCCAAAAGTCAAATCAACTTAGTTACTGGGTATATTTTCCCCTTAAGTTATTTTCTTACTTATAGTTTTAGCCTCTTCATTAAATCTTTCTGTGGTAGGAATTGGTGGAAAATGATCATTTTTGGTCTTAAAGAAATTTTACACCCATCCTAAAACTGTTTTCATGAACTCACACTTTTAATTTATAAATTCCAGATTTGGGTCATTTCTGTGTTGTCCAATAACTGTTTTTGACAAATGATTTAATTTGTTCTTTTCAGGAATTTGTCAACTCATTTGTCTCAATTCTCACAGCTGGTATTTTGTCACTGGCTACTTGATTTGGTTCCTTCCCTTTTAACTCAAGAGTAGTTTAACACAAGGTATGTCCCCATGAAGCTGGTGGTTTCTAGGGAGGTGTGGTTGGCATGGTAAGAAGTATATACAGCTTATACTGAAAACTGTATTAGTAAAGTTTGATTTAGCTCTCTCAAATAATCTATAATCTCTCTTTATGTAGAATACCTTAGAACCTTATTTTCCTCAGTGGAAACTCCTTTTTAAAAGTTTTCACTTCAATGACACTTCAGTTAAAACTTCCATCTCTACCAATAACCACAGGATTGGAGTTGAACCTCAAATGTCCAGTGGGTAGTGACTACATCAAAGTTGAGTAAGATGCCCTTCCTGCTGGTCAGCTGTTTACATATTTTAATAAGATTGGTAGGATATGTTTCTCTAAGAGGTTCGTTCCTATGAGGCGCCTCCAGCTGACTCAGGCTCCAGCTTCCTAAACAGAATGTAGGTATAGTAGAGTGAGCAGAGGTTCTCATTTATGATATCTCCTTCCAAAAGCCACCAAAGCTTCTCCACAGGTATTTCTTCTCTGCGTGAAATGACTAAGCACCAAAAACAACCACCACTGTGATCAAGTGGCATGGACTGCACTTTAAAGGTCGTCTGCTAGAGTTCACTGTACTTCATTATGGATTATAGAGGGACTAGCTGTCTCAAAGGTTTATTTCAAATATAGAGTTAATGGTTTTTAACTTGGCGGTGCAATCTGGTTGCTGTTCCCTTGGTGGTATTGTGCCTCACGACTCACTTTGGTTCACATACCTGTTACCCTTTGAGCATCAGACCACTTGGCTCCTCATTTTCTGGTTGAGAAATTCTTCATATTTAAAAAAAATTATTTCTTTTCAAGTTTAATACAGAAAAATCAGAATATAGAGACAGAAGAAAAATAATTACCTAGAATTACCTAACCCTCAAGATAATTACTATTAGCATTCTGTCCTTTATTTTTCAGCTTTTTTTCTTTTTAGCCTTATACATATAAATACATGTATTTGTACATAAAAATACATATACTGAAAAGTGGAATTAACATTAATTGACTCTGTAACCTATTTTCTATTTTCTCATCATGATATATTCATGATATATTTTTACATCAATAAATATAGGCATGCATATTCATAATATGGATGTGCCATAATCTATTTAATTGATGGACATTTTGATTGTTTCTGATTTCACTATTTTAAATAATATTACCATGAACATTTTTGGTCAATGATTCCTTTTTCTGTATTATAATGTTGAGGTTCTTTGAGAATTAGCAAGACTAGCAGGGAAAAATCATAGTGAGGCATTGCATGTCTGAACAAAACTTGAATAGTTTTATTTCCATGGAAGAATGAGTTTAAGAATAAACTAAAATTGAAAAAAATTGTAAAAGAGCTTTTTATCTTCAGAATTTTAAAACATACTACAGAAGAAGATCAGAACCATACATAAGAATTCTAGCCCTGACTGGTGTGGCCCAGTGGCTTGAGCACGGCCCCACAAATCAAAGGGTCACAGGTGGGTTTCCAGGTGCGGGCCAGGTCCCCAGCTGCCGGCGTGCAAGAGGCAGCTGGTAATGTTTCTCTCACATAGCGATGTTTCTGTCCTTCTCATTCTCCCTCCTTTCCCCTCCCTCTAAAAAAATGAATAAATAAATAAAATTTAAAAAATAGTTCTAGAAGTAGATTCAAACTATTAAAATTTTTAAAATAGGGAAATGAATTATAATATAACATATTTTGAAGTCACTGGATATAATGATGGAAAACAAAGTTGATCCATATAACCACATGACTCATTATAAAAAGGTCAGATGTATTACAAAGTTAATAAAGTTTAATCATATCAAAACAGAGTGTTTGAGGAGCATATTTGGACCAGCTATATTGAATGATCAAATGGGGAGACATCAAAGACAACAGGAATATTTTATATATTCTTAAAATACCCTTTAATATGATATATAATAAAGTATATATCAAAAGAAAAGCAAGTGAACAAATATAATGAATTAAAATTTTGCTATACAAAATACAGAAAAAGAGCCAAAAAATATTTTTAAATAGTAGCTGAAGTAAAAAGAAAACAAACAAAAAAGAAACAAGTGGCTGAGGTCATTGTTCAGAATGCAGTTAGTTAATATCAAAAGAGACAAACACAAATTCATAAGTAACTTATTACAGGGAAAATGCATATTCTTACTAGTAATTAAGTAAGTACAGAGTAATCTAGGGGGGAAACGGTAAAATTACAAATACAACAAATAGTTGGAATATTTAGAAACAGTTATATTATGGTAGCCTGGTAAGTTGGCTTTGTCCTTTGGAAAATGAACTGGTGATACATAGTGAGATCTCTTAAATAGGTTATAATTTTTAATACTTAATTATTTCACTTTAGGTTACACACCCCAAGGAAATACTCTGAAAGGAAAGAAAAATAAATAAAGAATGATAACTAAAAGATTTGAAGCTACTCATGTTAATGAAAATGGAGAGTGGTTTTTTGTTTACATTTTTACATAGTATCCAAAGCCTTAGTGATCTCATTTAGTCCGAAAGAAGAAGCTGTGACACAGAGGTCACACAGCAGGGACTGGAAACTAGGAGTTGTGCCTAGGCAGGAGTAAGACCTGCACTCCCAGCCAGGAGGCCTGGCTGCAGGTCCTCCCCCTTCCAGGTGTGGGACTTCAGCCAGCAGTGTTTGATCTGTAAACAGGTCACCATGCCCAGCCTCCTTAGCTCCCCGGTTTTGAACAATAAGCAAGATAATGCATCTGAAAGTGGAGCTTCTACTAGGAGCCCAAGAGAGCAATTACTGAAGTTGCTTCTTTCTGAAAATGAATCTTTAAATGAATTTTCAACCTGCACACTAAAGACACACTGCACACTATGGAGGTTTGGAACACTTTTGATCAGCAACAATCAGGGCCATGTTCAAAGGAGACAGAGTGTCCCTGCATAGGAGCCAGGAGACTATAAATTCAAGTCTGCTTACTCAGTTTTTATTGAATGGATTATGCACACATTGAAAAAACGATTGAGCATTGGGAAAGCCATAACCTGACACGTGGTTCCCAGCTTCCACCTTCCTCCAGTGTCCTCCCTTTCATAATACTGCTCCCTGTGACGTGTGCTTGAATTTGGCTCCAAGGATGCCCCATCTGAAGTTTTTTTCCCCATCAAGGCTGAGGGTGTCTGCCCTGACCTAGCCTACCCCATCCCAAAACCCAGAACTCCCCAGCACTCCCCCTTCTGCATCATTAATGGGGGAGGAGCATACCCCACAGAGAGACATACTGCAATCCCAGGCTGTGTGCAGAGGTCCCAACTTTAATAGCTCTTGAGCAAAGGCCATCCTCAAACTGAAAACTAAGGGTTATGACTGAGACAGCAGGAGAGCAGTAAGTTTGGAGGAGAACGAAGAGGCTTTAAACTCGTGCATCTCAGATGGGCATACATACCGGCCGGGCTTTGGGCCAAAGATAATGATGATTGGAGCAGCAACAATGACTGTGTGTGTGTGTGACTCTCCACCCCAAACCAGCTGCTGTCCTATCCACTGTCTGATTTCATTGTGAGCCCCACCTCCATGGACTCGCCTTAGAGTGGACCCAAATCCCTAGAATGCTTCAAAGTCTGGGTGGCTTAGAGCTCAAACTATCATGATTTCTCTAGAGCAGATTAAATGCTACCTGGGCCTCATCAGATTCAACCTCTTACTGTGTGTAACATTTTCTTTGATACTTCATACAGAAGATCATTTTATTTCATCCTTATAGCAACCCTGTGAGGAAACTATTTATTCTTAGCCCACTTGACATAAGAAACATCCAAACCTATAAAAAAGTTACGAGTTTATTTGCGCTAAACTGGCAATAACTGCCAGGAAGCAAAATCTCAACATATGAGAAAATGATCTGGAGCATGGTGGTTTTGCAGCTTATTTTGTATGTTAAAATCGAAGGAGGGGACTAAAGGAGGTTGCATGGAATTCACTGGTGATAGACTAGGGAGGCAGAAGAAAGCCAAGTGGGGAAATCTCTGAGATTGGGTAAAGAGTAAAATGGAGAGACAAATACTTCTTTTACACTGGTGGGTATAGGACAGTTAACAATGAACATTTATAGCACAGAGAGGTGGCGATCAGGAAACAAGATAACAATGAGAGGTTGCTTTGATGCAGTGGGTGTATCCCAAGCAGTCTGAAAAAAAAATGAATTACTCTGACATTCCAAAGATATGGCTTACTTAAGGTAAAGATTGACTTTTTTTGAGCTCCTACCCTTTGCGACAGCATGGATGGAACTGGAAAGCATTATGCTAAGCAAAATAAGCCAGGTGGTGAAAGATAACTACCATATGATCTCACCTTTAATAGGAATCTAATCAATAAAACAAACAAACAAGCAAAATATAACCAAAGACACTGAAATTGAGAACAGGCTGACAGTGACCAGAGGGGAGAGGAGAGGGAATTTCAGAGGAAAAGGGGAAAGGTTTGCAGGAACAAGTATAAAGGACACTTGGACAATAACAAGGGGCAGGGTGGAAACGGGATGGAGGTGGGGAGGGCTGGGGGGTGGGCTGGGATCGGGGGAAAGGCAGAAAACTGTGTTTGAACAAAAATTTAAATTAAAAAAAATTAAAATTAAAAAAATTGACCTTTTTAAAATTTTTATTTTTTCAAAGATTTTATTTATTTTTTGGTGAGGTGAATAGAGGGAGGAAGAGAGGGAGAGAAATATCAATGTGTGGTTGCCTCTCGTGCACCCCTGACCAGGCACCTGGCCCACAACCCAGGCATGTGCCCTGACTGGGAATTGAACCAGCGACCCTTTATTTCACAGGCCAGCACTCAACCACTGAGCCACACCAGCCAGGGTTAAAAAATTTTTTATTGTGTTTTTTAATTTATCTCCCTTATACCCTTCTCCCCCCAGCAATCACCACACTGTTGGCAGTGTCCATGAGTCCTTTTTTCTTTTTGCTCCATCCCTCCACCCCCTAACCCCCAACCCCACAGAGCTGTCATCCTGCTCTCTATCTTTGAGTCTGTCTCTATTTTGTTTGTTAGTTTAGTTGGTTCATTAGATTCCACAAATGAGTGAAATCATATGGTATTTTTCTTCCTCTGACTGGCTTATTTTACTTAACATAGTTTTCTCCAGGTCCATCCATGCTGTTGCAAAGGGTAAAATTATCTTCTTTTTTATGGCCAAGTAGTATTCCATTGTGCCAATGTCCCATAGTTGTTTTATCCACTAATCTACTGATGGACACTCAGGCTGCTTCCAAATCTTGGCAATTGTAAAAAATGCTGCAAATAACATAGGGGTGCTTATTGCTTATGTTCTTAGTTTTTGAACAGCAAAGGAAACCATCAATAAAATAAAAAGACAACCCACTGAATGGGGAGCATATTCACCAATACATCTGATAAAGGGTTAATATGCAAAATTTATAAAGAACTTATAAAACTCAACACCAAATCAAACAATCCAATTAAAAATAGGCAAAGGACCTGAATAGACACTTCTCCAAACAGGACATACAGATGGCCAATAGACATATGAAAAGATGCTCAACATCACTCTTCATCTAAAAAATGCAAATTAAAACCACAATGAGATATCAGAATTATCAACAACTGAATCTAAAAAAACAAAAGCAAAAACGAACTAAGCAAACAACCAGAACAGGAACAGAGTCATAGATATGGAGATCATTTTGAGGGTTAGCAACTGTGAGGGGGAAAGGGGGGAATGGGGGAAAAATATAAAGATTTAGAAGGATAACTAGTTAGGTACAGAATAGACAGGGGGATGTTAAGAACAGTTTGGGCAATAGAGAAACCAAAGAACTTGTATGCAGGACCCATGGACATGAACTAAAGGGGGATCGCAGAAGGGAAAGGGGGAACCCAGTGAAGGGGGACAAAGGGAGAAAATTGGGGAAACTGTAATAGCATAATCAATAAAATATACTTTAAATAAACAAACGAACAAACAACCAGTGCTGGTGAGGATGTGGACAAAGGGGAACCACTGTGCACTGTTAGTGGGAATGCAGATGGTGCAGCCACTATGGAAAGCAGTATGGAGATACCTCAAAAAATTAAAAATGGATCTACCTTCTGACCCAGCAATCCCACTTCCTGGAATTTATCCAAAGAAACCCTAATTCAGAAGATTGACCTTTGTCAAGGATGATACATGCCTAGAATGTGACCACCTGCCATGTCTTGCTTTTAGTTGGGAATTTTTAAGTTCAGACCATCCTATGTGGTTACTGTAAGTCTCTGAGTTTGTAAGACCGCCATGCAGGCCTCCCCTTAGTTGTCTGGTTTAGTATGTGGCCCCCTTTTCATCCACAGCCCCATTTCACAGAGCAAGAAACAGAGGTTCTACAGTTTAATGATTTGCCCAGGGTCCCAGAGCAAGTAGGCGCAAAGCAGTTTTAAACTCAGGTTTGCTTGACTGCGAGACCCATCCTCATCCTGCTCCTGCATGTGCTGAAGGCAGCTTTTCTGAGCCAGTAAGCTGGAAAAAGATAGGGATTTGCTAAATTGTCCTTAGGGACCTGGAATGGGAATATAGCACCAGCTTCATGATTTATGGGCCAATGCCTGCTAAATGACAGTTTTAGACGAGGTGCCGGGAAATGTCTGTGCGCTCTGTTTCGACACACAGGGAGGCAAGGATTTTTTCTTCAACAGTGTTGTGTTTTTCATAGAGAGCATCCCTTTTCCACTTTCCTTTCAAAGCTTAGGAGACTGTATGCTCTTTCAAAGGGAGTAGAGGGCTCACTCAACAAGGAGAAGTTTACAGCTACCTGGTCCCTTGGCAGTTCAAATATCATTCAGAACATCTGCTTCTATTTTATCTATTTGCTTTTTGAAGTAAGTCAAGGGTAAATTTGACATAAGAAGCAAAATATCTCCCTAAACTAAAAATCCTAGTACTTGGCCATCTGAAAAAATTTCTTTAGTTGTTTACACATTGCAGGAGTGACAGAAAATCTATATAAACCCCCATAATTAAGATTCAGCCAATAGGACCCAAAAGTTCAGAGATTAACTACTAACTACTTTTTTTAATTATTTATTTATTTATTTATTTATTTATTTATTTATTTATTTATTTATTTATTAGAGGGAGGGTAAGGGAGGAAGAAAGAGAGGGAGAGAAACATCAATTGTTTGCCTTTTGTACAGGTCCCTGACCAGGGACCGAACCCCCAGCCTAGGCATGGGCCCTGACCCGAAATCGAACTGGTGACCTCTCACTTTTGTGGGACGATGCCCAGCCTACTGAGCCATGTCATTCGGGGCTACTGTTAAATACTTTTAGAGTAATTCCTTCTGGTCATTTTTCAACTGTTTTTGAAAGCCAAGCACTTATTGGGGAAATGATTAACAAGATCATAACAAAGTTTCCACAGAAGACTAACAAAGCCTGGAATTTGTTCTAGATGTCTCCCTCTAGGGAGAAGAAACAGGCAAAGTGGAGGAAAATTAAGCTCTGGAGCACATCCATGTGCACAGGTGGGCAGCGGCCCCTTAAGTGAATATGCTGTGACTGGCACCACAGCCCTTCTCCAGAAAAGCAACAATAGTGACCGGTATAGTTCCACCATCTGAATCTTATCAGTTCTCTGGTTTGCTTACTTTCTTAAGCAGCCTGGTTCTTTTTTTCGCAAGTGGTGAAATTTACATACAAGGAAATGTCCCTCTGAAGCGGAGTGTCTACACTGTGTCCTTTAAGCCCAGCACTGTCACCCTGAGGCAACTGCTGTTGTGACTTAGTAAATTAAGTTTTCACTATTCGGGGACTTCACATAAATGGAATCATATGTAGGTTGTTTTTTTTAATGTAAGACTTCTTTGACTCAGCAACATGTTTTTATTGATTAGCCATGTTGCATGTATCAGGAGTCCATTCTTTTACAGTGCTGAGTACATGCCATTATATAAGGATTCCACAGTTTTGGGTTTTGTAAGGCGTTTTTGGTGTGCATTTTATTTGTTTGTTTCGTTACCTATTTTCTTGTTGATGGACACTTGGTTATTTTCAGTTTTTGTCCAAATACAGTTGCTAAGAATATTTTCCTACAGGTCTTTTTGTGGACATGTTTTCACTTCTCTTGAGTAAACATCTATGAATGTAATTCCTGAGTCATAGGGCTGGTAAATGTTTAGTTTTATAAGAAACCAATGTTTTTTTTTCCGAGATGGTTGGACGATTTTACACCTCCACTGCCAACGTGTGAGAACATTTAATGCCAGTGGACGTTATCAGTCACATCTGGTTTGGTCTTAATTTGCTTTTCTCTCGTGATAAGAACACTGAGTGCTTCTTCACGTTCTTACTGACCCTTTGTGTATCTTCCTTTGTCAAGGGATTGTTGAAACCTTTTGCCCATTTTTAAAGATTGAATTCTCTTTTTATTATTGAGTTGCAGGTGTTTCTTGTACTTGTATATCTTCATATAGTGTACAGATATATGTATGAGATCCTCCACCTCCTCCGAGGAGTAGGGCTCCACTTACTTGTTCTTTTTGGCTGTATTTGCCCTCAAAATGATGCCAGGGATTCTGCTTTGTTTCGTAGTACTACATTCCCAGTGCCTATGATGCACCCCCCCCCCCCGCCCCGCACATAGTAGTAGCTGTTAAACGACTGGAATTCTTTTCAGAAAGAAAGGGTTTATTGAGCATCTGCTAGCCAGGAAAAGGACCAGGTCCTGGGACATGTGGACTAAAGAACCAGTAGCAGGGCTAGATGGAGAGTATGAACATGTCCTTGGTCCTGGAGCAGATGGGCTCTTTTGTACAGTAGGTTTGGGGAAGAAAGATGTCAGTTGTTTTGAAAGAATTTACATTGGCTGTGGGATGGCAGGCAAAGGTGAGGTAGGGGCAGTCCTAGGATAGGTGTATAGCCCCTAAGGAAGAAATAGTTCCTACTTCTGATGGGCTGTGGCAACAGTCTGGAAAGTTCATACATAAGCAGGATGTGGTGGCATCTGGTGATTAGCATTTTTTTTTTTTAAAGAAAGCAGCCTGGAAGTTGATTCAAAATTTCAACACATATTCAGGAATGTGAGCAGTCATTTGTTGATTTTGGCCTGTGGCTCTTACCTGATTAACTCCCATCCTCTGGCCTGCTGCGATTTAATTTAGGACATCTCAGAATTATTTTCTTGTTAGAGATCATTTACATAAACATCCCCTGAAGCAGTGAATGAATGAGCTGCTGAGCTGACTTTTGTGCCTGATACCCAGATTCAAAGTTCTTGAATTTGGTGACAGTGATTAACAGGGAAATAGAGAAAAAGAAAGGAATGCTTCCCTTGAGCTATAAAGTACACTTGACACAAAAGACTGAGTACCTTTAGGGGATTTGTTCACCAGGGGAAATACTGCTAAGATATCTCAAGAAATAGCCTCTTTTGCCCCATTTATGTACCCACAAGCAAAAGCCACCACTGCTGACTTGCTGTGTTCTGCGACTATATCCCACCTCTTCCTAGTCTTGGGATCTCATCTGGCTTGCTTGATGGATGATCAGAGAGCATCTAGCTTTGGTAGGTATTAGACAATCCAGCTGATCCCAGCTTTCAACGTCTTCCTATTGGCTCCCTCTGACGCTGCCCATTCCGGGCCTGCCTGGCTCCTTTGCAGGGCATAGGACGCTGTGTGCCTCACCAGCAGATCTGCCCCGACTGGTGTGCACTGCCTTTCTCGGCACCCTGGGCCAGCAGGGGGCTCCTTCCCCTGTGGTCTGCAAGTGATTTTCCTGGTCCTGATCCAGCTGGCTCCAGCCTTTCCCGTTGTGGGCAGACACTCAATAATCATCGTCAGCATCCACATTTATAGAGAACTTTGCCATTTACAGAGCATGTTCACACCCTTTATTCACATAGACTCCAAGTAGTCCTATTTGTATCCCTTTTGTTTGTTTGTTTGTTTTTCCCAAATGAGGTGGCATGAAGAGGTGATTTCATTTGCTCCAGAATGGAAAAGTTGCCATTATGTAGCCCAGAGTTTCCTAAGACTCTCTGGGGCTTGCTCAACGAATATTGGTGCTTTCTTACCTCTGATGGGTGAACGAGTGTGGTGTTTAAAGGGCTCCATAGATTTTTACAGTTCAGCGTCTTGGATTACTTCTGTCATAAGAAATTCAGTTGCCACACCAAAAACATGTGTGAGTAGTTCCCAACCTTCTTCATGAACCACCATTATGGGTTCCCTGTACCCCACCCTCCTTGGATCACATGTCACCAAAAAAGATTTCACCAAAAGCTGCACATTTTAAAATGTCATGGAACCAGAGCTTTTACAGTGTATCAATAATAGTCTCGTTCAAATTATACTTTCAAAGAGGCATGATGGTTATTGTAGTGGAATTAATGTTACTCCGTGCACCAATTATACATATTATACCTATTATGTTTATTATCTTATTAACCATTGTACTCAATCTTGCGTTTTCTGTAGGAGATCCAGCAGAAATCCACCAATGTCGTCTATCAGGCCCACCATGTGAGCAGGAATAAGAGAGGGCAGGTTGTCGGAACGAGGGGTGGATTCCGAGGATGTACCGTGTGGCTGACAGGTATGCCATGCTGTAAGATTTTTTTAATCAAAAATTGATGTGTGGTCCTGGCTGGTGTGGCTCAGTGGACTGAGTGCTGGCCTGCCAACCAAAGTGTCACTGGTTCGATTCCCAGTCAGGGCACATGACTGGGTTACAGGTCAGGTTCTCAGTAAGGGGTGCATGAGAGGCAACCACATATTGAAGTTTCTCTCCCTCTCTCCCTCCTCTCCCCTCTCTCTAAAAATAAATAAATAAAACCTTTTTAAAAATTGACATGTGACACAAAAATTTAAGGAAAAATGGATGTAACATAATCACGTGTTTAACATTAGAAGGAGGCTGAAAGCTGCCTGGGTGTTAGGTGTTACCCTAACTTGACCCTCGGTGAGAACTAGGATTTTGATCAAGTCACGAAATGTCTCGAGTTCTCAGTTTTCTCCTCTTCATCAGGAGAAGATGGGACAAGCCAATGATGACATTCCCTTTTGGCCTAAGACATTCCACAATACTCAACTTCATGCCTAAGCACAGTTACCGGAAGTTATGCATGGGGCTTTCCTCACTTGACATCAAGCATTTCGCATCAAGCATAAAGTTTTGGATGTTTAGAGATATTCTTTATTGCTTTCTGATATTTTAGCATTCTGGGAAACTCTTGTACTTAGAGTAAAAAAATTAAACTCTCTGTGAGAAGCAAAACTAGTGATTTCTGTTTAGCTGAGGATTGCCCCTTGTGTATAGAAATAACTCACTCCCACTGAGGTAACCAAATGAATCTCCCTTTCCTTGTGTTTTTATAGCCACAGACTGTCAAAGCTAAGGGTTAGTGACAGAACTGGAACCAGTCCTGGGCTGTGACCTTATACTTTGAATACAATGTAGAAGTAGTTGATTCCTGGGAGAATTCTGAGATAGCCTGGATTCAAAAGAAAAAATTAGATTCATTTTATAGTCATAATATTTCAAATAGAGATGACCCCGGATGCAAAGATATGTTTATACAGGTTATGAAATCAACTTATGTGTTACTGTCTGTTCACAAATGCTGAAGTATTCTTACCTGAAGACAATTTTAACAAATACGCCAGGCAGGGGCCTGCCTTGCCTCTTATCTTAATATCCTGTGTTCCCATTTGTATCTAAATCAGCTTCATTCTTCTTTTTCAAGTTTTTTTTTTCTAGTGACTTTGGCACTTGCTTTTGGTCTTCTGGTTTCATTCATCCCTGGTCCATCAACTTTTTCCAGCTTCCAGGGGGAGGATAGACAGTGGGCAAGGGGCCTGCCCATTTCCAAAAGGCAGCATTCACCTATCGTGATTCCTGAAATGTTTTCCCCAACTCCCTCTCAAAGTCATGATGGGCAGCAGTAGATAAAACGCAGCTGTGTTCCCGATGTTTCTCTCTTGTTATGTACTTGTCTTCATGAGGTGTTTGCCTACTTTCGTGTTGGCACATCTACACGGTGCCCACTCTTTCTAATGTGGAACACCCTTGAAAAAGGAAAAAGAACTGGTGGAAGAGGGGGAAAATTTTAAAGAGTATACTTCCTTTGGCTTTTCTTACTTTTAAAAAATAATCTTTTCTTACTTTACTTTTTATTCTAATATTGCAGAGGTAAGATATTGACCAGGCCATCCAGAAGGAACTAAATACTTCTAATCTAGAGACTTGAATATGGGCCCCAGCGTCACCTACACTGACTGTGTGACTTTGGCCAAGCCAATGAACCTCTCTCTGAGGAATAAACACAGTACCTTTCTCGTAGAGGTGTAGGTGGAACTGAGTGAACTAGAGTAAATACGCACTTGGCACAGTGCATAACCCATGGTAAATCTCTTGACAAATGTAATTAGTATTACTCCAGTTTAAAAAAAATAAATATGGCATTAATCTAGTTTTATACTGTTATTTAGTCCATTTAGTTATTTAGTGCTGAAACAAACTCAAAGGAAATTTCTATTATTTCTCTCATTTTCTGGTGGGAGAGAATATCCCAGAGATTCAGGAGTCGCATTTCTCCTACCCCACAACAGACAGAACTGCTAATAGACGCTGAGTTACATAATTAATAGACAAAGTTACATAACAGGCAGTGTTTTCAACAATGGTTTATAGAGACGGCCAACACATTCTTCACGTAAACACTTCTTCTAATGACCCTATGTTAAGGCCAGGGGCACGACTTTAAAACCTGAGATGGAAAATATTTGTTTACCTTTCATATGTCACCTTTGTTCCCAAGTCTCCTTTGCTCTCTGTCCTTGTCCCTGCTTTTCTCATAATTTTTTTTCCACCTTTTCACCTGTTGTCTTCACTGTAGAAACCTCTTTTTTTTTTTTTTTTTTTTTTTTTTAAATATATTTTATTGGTT
>CM052542.1:126983248-127015750 GCA_028533065.1 Trachops cirrhosus
CCTTGGTTGTCCGACTTCCATAAACTTCAATTTTCTGTCAGTTCTGGTTGTTATTTTGTTTCTATATCTTTGTTGTCCCTATCTTGGTTGTGCGAGGAGGCACAGTGCGTCTACCTATGCCTCCATCTTGGCCGGAAGTCTGTAGAAACCTCTTGACCTTCTTTTCTTTACCCCTAACTCTTCCTCTTCTATACGTGGGTGCTATCTGACAGCGGCTTGGCCCACTGGAGTATTCTTCAGGTTCAGAGATCGTTAGGACAACTGAATTTTTAGAGTGCTACTTTTCCAGGGCAGTTTAGATTTTGAGCTCTTAAGTAATTTTGGAAGGTAGCATTTCTTTCCCTTTCTCCTTATATTCTCCTTCATAGAAACATTATAAAGCGTGTTCCCAACCATTGTATTTTGAAACCACAGTGAAAGGTACTTGGTAACTCTGCCCTGTGTAAAGACTCGAACACCTAAGAGTGAGTGGCAGTTCTGCACACATCCACAGCCCAGCTCAGGACGCTTCTCTGCCTTCGTGTTTTGAGAGTCATTTTGAAAAAAGTTTGAAAACAAAGGACAGTATCTGGGTTCTGTTGTAGACGGTCATGACATGGGCCACCCAGCCTGGCTGTCCTCTCCACTCGAGCTGATTATTGTTACAAGAAGATATGAGGACACTCTTACCAGACCTTCTGTGTGTGTGTGTGTTTTTTTTAATTTCAATAGAACCAAAATCTGGATTTCTGTGTGCAACTTTCTAGTGTCTAAAACACTCTGCAGACAATATAGCACATAGCAGGGACCAAATGCAGCCCCATAAGGTTTCCCCATTTGTGAATCTCCCTTGCTTTAAGAGGCTATAGTCCTAATCAGGCACAAATAGTTATTTCAAGATTTGAAAGAAATGCAAGTACTTGACTTGTAGTAAACCGTGGCTTTTCTAGATCGTAAGGGTTTTGATTTGAGATCAATCAAATGATTGTAAAAGGGTGTAATTACACTTCAACTGGGTAAAAACTAGGATCAGGCCACAAACAGGATCAGGTTCCAATTTGTCATGTCAAACAATGAGGGACGATGCCTGTCTTGTCCTGCCTGTCCTGAACAGGTCTCTCCGGTGCCGGGAAGACCACGATCAGCTTTGCTCTGGAAGAGTACCTGGTCTCCCACTCCATCCCTTGCTACTCCATGGATGGGGACAACGTCCGTCATGGCCTTAACAGAAACCTTGGATTCTCTCCCGGAGACAGAGAAGAAAATATCCGCCGGGTAGCTGAGGTGGCCAAGCTGTTTGCGGACGCTGGTCTGGTCTGCATTACCAGCTTCATTTCTCCTTTCACGAAGGTAAGCTGACTCGGTGCTCACACACACCCGCCTGCGCTCTCAGACTGCCAGGGAAAGGGGTGGGGAGGGTGCGGAGGAATGTTAAACTTTCTATTTCCCCCACTGTTTCTTCCTCCCCTCACTTGCTCCCTCATTTCCTCTATTTAATAATAGTTATATAAAGAGAGTTCCTTCATTTCCAGATGCCAGGGTACCAGATGACATAACCCCTTCCACGTTCACAATTGTGAGGTACCCTTGGCCAGAGCTGAAAGGAAGAACATGTTAAGCAAGAAAAACTCTAAACCTCTCTAATTTCATTTCTCCAAAAACTCAGAATGCTTGGCTAGCTTAAAGGAAACAGCAGTTCACTTCCAAAGCCCCAGGTTCTGTGTGTTTAATACGGAAATCAGTGAGGTCGTGTGTCACTCTGTTTGTTTTACGACAGGGAATTTCTGGGAGCTTCAGATAAGATACCTGTACTTTGAACATGTCTGCTGAATGACATGCTCTCAGGTTGCCAGCCCTGAACGTAGCAGAGCTGCCCAGCCGTGGTTTTCTGGGAGAGTCCTTGAGCTGCGTTTACTGGAACGAAGTTTCTGGACTTTCTCCGGAGGAAAAGTTTCCTGCTGCCTCCGCAGAGCACAGACCCCCTCTGTTATCTGCAGACCGTGGGATATCAGAGGACACAGTGTTTTCTGATGAAGAATTTAATTGTGAAACATCTTCTAATGTTCTTTATTTTTATTTTAATTTTATTTATTGATTTTTAGAGAGTGAGAGGAAGGGGGGAAGAGAGAGAGAGAAACACCAGTTTGTTGTTCCACTCATTTATCCATTCGTTGGGTGATTCTTGTATGTATCCTGACCAGGAATCAAACCCGCAACCTTGTGTATCGGGAGGAGGGCCTAATCAACTGAGCACCCCTCCAGGGCCGCTTCTTACGTTCTTATGCATAACTTTTATTTCCAGGATCGTGAGAATGCCCGAAAAATCCATGAATCAGCTGGACTGCGGTTCTTTGAAATATTTGTAGACGCGCCTCTAAACATTTGCGAAAGCAGGGACGTAAAAGGCCTGTACAAACGAGCCCGAGCGGGGGAGATCAAAGGTAGGAGAGACGGCGGGCGCAGCAGCACCATTGCCACGTGCTTCAGCCCAGCCCTTCCTGTCTGTCCCCAGAAACCTGCCGAAAGTTTCAAAAGCTGTTTTCCAAAATTCCATATAGCATATATAACTTTTTATCGCAGCGTAATACCTTCAGTATGTCTGTGGGCTTAATAAAATGTGGGCTCATATTTTTCAAGAATAAGCAATAAATTTCAGGAAACTAATATGGATGAGTATATGTGAACATGTGAGTAGGAAGAATGGGTCTGAGTCTTTCCATATTCTTGTCTTCTTTTTTGATTCTAACCAGCTGCAGGGAGCTTGGACTTTGCTGGCCAGATTCTGTGGATAATTTTGGGCTTTCTATATTGAAAATACAGCTGTATATTTTCTCATGTACAGCTAGAGGTCAAGGATGGCTGGTTGACCTTTTCTGTTATAATCCGAATTCTCAGTTTAACACATTATTCCAACATCTGTTTTGCCTTATTGATTTAAAAAGATGGTTCTGTCGGAGCAGATGTGATTTTCACCCATCTGCCTTGCAGGGTTTACAGGCATCGATTCCGATTATGAGAAACCTGAAATGCCCGAGCTTGTGCTTAAAACCAACTTGTCCTCAGTGAGCGACTGTGTCCAGCAGGTCGTGGAACTTCTGCAAGAGCAGGTGGGTACACTGGTCATCTTTTCATTTTCCTTCTTTTTAAATTTAATAAGATTATGAAAGAACATATATTTGCTGAAGCATTCTTTTTTCAGTTTTCATTTCAAATTGTTACCAATTCTGCCTCATTGCAGAACATTGTGCCCCATACTATAATCAATGGCATCCATGAGCTCTTTGTGCCGGAAAACAAACTGGACCAAGTCCGAGCTGAGGCTGAAACTCTCCCTTCACTGTCAATCACCAAGGTAATAGGATACAGACTGGCCAATGGGTATTAAGCTTAATATTAGTTGTTATAATTCATTTATAATTGCTCTTAATAATATGGGCAGTATGAATAAGGAAAATGCAATGTTCATAAAGAAAAAGGCCTCATTCTGTCAATTTTTAAAAACCTCTTCTCTAATCAGATTTGTCACCAAGAGTTGCCATAGGGCAGGCGATCACTGCTGGGTACAGAGGCAGACTGGGAAGGTAACGTCTCTATTTCCATAGGACAATTGTACAGGGCTGCCTTCAGACCTTCGGGTATGCCAAGTTGTGGGCAAGAGATGTTGGCAGCTGCTGGCAGCTCCTGAATATAAGATCTTCTTGGGCAATCAAGAGAGAATTTGAAAAAAACAACAAGCAACCTTGAACTGAAGTGACATGAATGCCTCAATCTTTTTCCACTCTGCAAACCCTACTCTCCTGTCATCGGGGGGTGTCCAGCCTGAGGAGAGAGGGAGACAGCTTTAGTTGCATTTATTTTACTGCCTGGGAGATCCAGATCCAACCCCAGCGGACTGCTCTGCGCATGCCTTGGCCTTGTATGTTAGTTGGTCCATACAAGTTGACCATGTTTTCATTGGTATCTTTATTATCTATTAAAGCCTTGGACATTTTTGTAAGAGACAGAATGAATTGAGACCCTGCTTCAGCTCATGAAGTTCCTGCACTCTAATAAGTCATGACAAATTTATACACAGAACCACTGACTCTATAAAACAAAGTCTGAGTGTTCCAATGTTCCAGGCAGATTAGAAACATAATTATAATTACACTATGAAATCATAGTTCCATTGACAAAATAAGTTTTAAATAAGGTTAAAAAAGGTTAAAATAAGGTTTAAAAAACCTTCAAATAATCTGATAAATATTTTTTAGTCCTAAGGATGATAGGAAAGTTTTCAGAGCAGTGACCCAGGAGCTGGGTTTTAAAGGATGAATAGGAGTTTTCAGGTGGGAATGAGGATAGGCCTGAAACCACGTGTGTGTTTAGACTACCCATTGGCTGGCATTGCTGGTGAATAGGCTCCCAAGTGGGGAATGGGGAGAGGTGGAAGTCCCTACATAAGCCCCCTGGCCCAGAGCTTGAAGGGCTTTCAGTATCATGCTAAGAATTTTGGAATTTTGTCTTACAGTCAATGGTTTGCCCAATCCAGTCAACTAAAGACAAGGAGGGACCCCAGAAAAATCAGATTTATCTTCTAGAGTGCAGGCCCTTTGTAGTACAAGCTTCCCCTGATAGGTGAGTGTTATAGGAACCCATCTGTATCAGTGTAACAGCAGGCGTTGTTGTGAGAGGCTTCAGTGAATGTTTTTTAAAATTCTTTCAACGCATTTGCCCATTTCGCAATGGGCGGTACACAAGTGCAGCTGCCTACACCGCAACCCTGAATGTTCAGCAGTTTTTGACCAAAAACAACATGACACCCTCCCTATTCATCCCATCTGGCCCCAAGGACCTTATTTTGGTTTGTTTCCCTGGATGAAAAAAGTCCTTAATGGAAAACATTTTGCCAAAGTGGAAGAGGTGAAACAAAAAATGGCAGAAGCACTAAAAGGCATCAAAATCGATGAGTTCAAAA
Source organism: Trachops cirrhosus (assembly GCA_028533065.1). Classification (NCBI taxonomy): domain Eukaryota; kingdom Metazoa; phylum Chordata; class Mammalia; order Chiroptera; family Phyllostomidae; genus Trachops; species Trachops cirrhosus. The sequence goes on from CM052542.1 coordinate 126,988,185, forward strand.
ACTGTTTTGAGCACAGGAAAAAACGTTTCAATAGGTATGTTGCATCAAATGGAGAAGATTTTGAAGGTGACTGAAGTCTAAACATGTAAGAATAAACACATAATTTTAAGAAATAAATCTGTTTTTTGGGGGGTCCCTTGTAGTACATTTGGTGAGAAAATATAGCCAACCCAGAATTTTTGTGGGAAAAAAAAGTGAACAGTGAATGTTCAACACAGTTGCACACCATAAGGATAGATGTAGTCTAAAGCATTCAAATAAATCATCTCAATTTGAAATCTTTTCACCACTGCCCCGTAGGAAAGTTCTAGACTCCAATTTATCTGGCCCCCACATATGGGAACACTAAAAACATTAAAGGCTCTGCCTTCCTGCTCCCGTCAACTGAATAAGAAAGGGCTGCCCCAGAGCCAGATGGCTGAACAGCAGAGCTCATGGAAATGTTCACCTGCTTTTCCTGTTTTGCAGCTGGATCTTCAGTGGGTCCAAGTTTTGAGTGAAGGCTGGGCCACTCCCCTCAAAGGTTTTATGCGAGAAAAGGAGTACTTGCAGGTTACACACTTCGGCACCCTGCTAGATGGTACGGGTTTTTCTTTGTTTCTTTGTCTTTATTATTATTTTTTTTGTTGTTATTTGGCCAATTCAATAGAGTTTCCCAAATCATGACAGTTTCTGTTTCCTTCTCGATCGGCGCGTTCATGACAACCGCTGAAGTACCGCTACCACGGTGTCAGGGGAAGGGGCTTGCTTTGGGCTCAGATGTCCTGGCGTTCCTGACGACTTCTGCCACATCCTCTCGTGGCTTTGGAAAAGTCACTTCACTTGTTAGAACTTTAGTTATTATGTCATCATTACCCTACCTTGTGTAAATGAAGATTGATTCACCCAATGGATTCCTAGACACTGTACAATTCTGACCATTGATTTTGCTCATTTCCTCTCTTTTCTGTGAACTTTCCATCTCCAAATGGTTCAGAGCTTGTTCAAGAACACATTACCCAGCCTTGGAAGAACTTCCCTTTCTTGCTTTTCTTTATTATTAAAGAGAAAAATTTTTCTCAGACTCTTCATAGGAGCAAGAAATGCCAATCTTTGGTTTGTAAATCTTATTGTGAAAACATTTAGATCACTTATGGCATGTCTGATTCTATCACATAGAAGCTTCCATTTGAAGGAATTTACTGGTTATCCTCAAAGGATTATCGATTATTTAAAACCAAGGAACTGAAGGATTTCCTTGCACACAAAGCCAAGAGATGGTTAGGCCTATTTCCCTTCCATCGGCCCTTCGTTGACTCCGGGTGCTTAGAAGGCAGCCGCAGACAGTCAGAAGCATTGTTGCCAGATGCTGGGACCCACAGGACGATGCGGTTGACTCCACACACGTTGCTGGCCTGCAGGGCACCACTCACCTTCCAGGTTGCTCAGTAAACCATCATTGCAGCAGCTGCTTCCCTTGGTGGATGCTAGAGTGTCAACATTCATGCCCTTGCATGCAATACAGGGTCCGGCAGAAGTAACGACTGCTTGAGTGTGGTTGGTAGGGTGATAATATGGGTATAATAATTTATAGTTTCAATTTGAACATTTCACCTAAGATGTCATATTGTGTGCTTGAGTGTGATATTGTTATGTTACAGAATTGCATGCTTATGATTTTGTGATGAAAGATTTTATAATAAAACAGGGGTGTTACTTGTGCCAGACCCTGTATATTAGAATGTCTTTATCTATTAAACTCTAACAAGGGAGCATTAAGGCAGCTTTCTGGGCACAAACTGAATTGGCTTTTAGAGTACTGATCTGGTCAAGGTCGGAAACATGTGTTATTCAGAAAGCTTCTGGGCCCTTCTATGATCATTTCCTTCCTCAAACTGCCTGAGCTTATCAAATGGAACTCGTCTGTTACAAGACTGTGGAGAGCGGCTGATACGTGGGAGGGATGGTGGTAGAGTCACCCTGGATTTGTAATGCTGAGCAGGGCTCGAAGCTTTTAGGGAGAAAAAAAAATCAAATCAGATATTCTTTCTCAGGAAGGATGTTCCCGTTCTGGGCCTGCGTCTCTGCCTGGGGAATGGGGCATCGAGCCAGAATTAGAGCTCAAAAAAAGGCTCTGGTCAAAATGTGCCCTCTCACCTCATTCCCTTTATCAGCTGTTCCATTAACAGCTGTGATAATGCCCCCAAACCTGAGACCTTCACTTCTCAGATTAAATCACATTCCCAAAACACTTGATTTTCTTATAGCTTACCTTAATAATTATAATGCATATCTGTACAACATGTTACTGTTTGCAAAGCATTTTCTCAGGTATTATTTCATTTGAGCCTCATGGAAGCCCTGGAAGACAGGCAACTATTTTATCCCACTTTACAGATGAGGAAACTGACCTCAGGCTAAGCACTTTGCTGAAGTTCATGCCACTAGTAGGTGAGGGACTGAAGACCAGAGACCAGAGTCTCCTGACTGCTGACTCAGGGCTCTTTCCATATCTGGCTGTTCTCCAGATATCCTTCCCAATAGCAGTTAGTAGGTAGGGATGTTTGTACAACAGACATTCATAGGTTGACCTTTACCTCCGTGTCTTAATTGCAACATATGCTGAGCACAAGCTGCATCACTCAGCAGCCAGCCTTGAACAGAGGTTGATGGTGATCATACAAACCAGAGTTGTGGCCAAAAGAAACGTGAGCCACCTTGAAAGTGAGGACCATATTACAGACACAGGACTGTAACCTTTGACTAGTATTTGTTCTTTAAAGAAAAATACCAGGGAGGTGGGTGTGGGTGCAGAGGTCAATGTTAATAGAAACCAGGGGTTCTTAACTTGGCATCTAGGACCTCAGCATGTGGGGACAACAAAATCCTATAGTAGGCAAATCATTTGTGTTTTAAGAAGGGGAGAAGGGGGCATTTTTTGGTCATCCTAGATTTTGATAGATTCTAAAAGTTTATGATCCATAAAGATGAAGAACAGCTAATGCAGATAATCCATCTAGACAATTGAAGCAAAATCTCTTGCCCTCCCTCTCACACCATTTCAATTCCATTTTATGGTGTTCTTCAATTTGCAAAACATGTTGCTTTGCTTTTTCTCATTTGGTTCTTAACTATCATGAGCTAGTTGAAGCACTTATTACTGCTCTCTCTTCCCATGTAATCCCAGTGATTATCACATCCCTCCCCCAAGCCCACCTGTTTGAGGATGCAAATGAGGTTACTTTCCCATTAGCACTGAATCCACTAGTTCCCAACCCCTCCCTGCTCATATAGAAATCTTGGTTCTTTCCAAAGCCTACCCCCAAGGGTTTGTGGGAATTCTCAAGAGGTATTCCCTGTGTTCCAGAGTTAGGCCCACAGCCAAATGCCACTTGTCACGTGGATCTCAGTGTCTCTCTGCACCCACAGAGCTGCAGATCTTGCCCATTCACTCCAGTCACTACTGTCCTCGTACCCAGAGGGCTGTGGCAGTTCACGTACTTTTTTCTCAAATGGGAAGGACTCTTTTACTAGGTTGCTTGAGCCCCACAGTGTTAGAGAACTGAGTGAAACAACTCTTGCAATCTGTACTCTCACCTCTTTATATATGCCAGTGGGGCTATGTGGGGGGCGGGATAAGACCAGATGTCATGCTATTTCCATAATCTTTACCCACTTCCAACTCTTAGGGCCTATTTCTGGAGCTTTGTGCAAGACTCCTGTCAGCCCTGTGGGAATTCTCTGCTGGCTCCACCATCTACCGCTGCAGGCGGAGCCCCTGGACATGCCTGTGTAACCCCAGGTGTAGTCAGGGTTCAAAATTCCTCACACCCTTCAGAAGCCTCCTCAACTCCTATGGAAATCAGTTAATAAAAACAGATACCAGAGATAATACACCATTTGTGTTCTTGACTGGTGGCCCCTGGAAGGGTCATATCATGGCAGTTTTGTGAGACTTGATCATTTTACGCCAAGTCTTCCATGGCTCTGAGTTTTCAGCGCAAGGCTTGAGGACTTTCCTTCTATACTGCCAGCATTTATTCTGCACTTAATGTGGTCTGACTGTGGCTTGTGACACTGGACATCACATTTAATCTGTGCAACACCACTGTGAAGATGTGCGTATGAGGAAAGAAAGGTTAAATAACTCGAGTGAAGTCTCGATTCATACAGGTCACCCTGGCCCCAGCATTTGTGCTTATTCTACTGAGCATATTTTCACGTCCTCTAAACATGTAGGATTCTAAGATGTTCTAGAGAAGTTTGCTTCTGTATCTTCTCCCAAAGCCTGGTTTGGAACTATTTGTAATACTTATACCATCACAGATGGGCAAGAGACAACTTCTTTCCAAAGTTAGAGGAGCCATTGACATATGTTAAAATTATTTTTAAAACATAATCATCTGAAATAATGCTTTTGGATTATATTGAATAATGTTCAGTACAAATCTGCTTTTGCCAGGTTTTTGTTCTCGTATATTCTGTTTTCTAAAATAAGAGTAGCAAAGAGCTCAGAATATTTGTTGTATGTGTGAAGTTTTATAATAGGAATCTGTTCCTTGACATTGCTTTAACATTATTTTGTTAGAGAGCCAAAAACATGTTTCTTAATTGTGTTTGCATTTTTCTAGACATGGTCCTTTCTGGTATATACTTTAACTTTCCAAGTACCTCTTGGAAAGGGGTAGTTTGATTATTATAAGTAGATATTTTATATTAATTAGAGATGGTTGACAACCTAACTAAAAAAGTCCAAATGAACTAGTCGGACTTGCTAACAGTTCATGATCCAACCAGTTATAATAGAACAGTACTACATACTTCAGTTGACTGGAGTCCAAATAACAGGAAATTTCTGGATCAGATGCAGCTGTTGTTTATAATGTTGTATTTGACTGACAAAAGTAAACTTGTTTCTAAATTGTTGCACATTTTGTTCCTGAGATTTTAAAAAGTTTATGAAGTTCTCCACTACTTACTTCCACTGAGTGTTGGTCTTTGGGTACTTTCACAAATCTGGAAATTTTTTCCATAGTATTTATTAAACATTTTTAATTGCAGTAAGACAAATCAATTTTAGATGCAATTTAAAGTGGATGTACCTGGGTGGGTTGTGAGTGATGCACTTGTTTGTGAGGTGTGATTATGCACGAATTTAACATAGAGCTGTGATGACTGACAGTTACAGAACTGGGAATAAACACGTACTCACTGTGACCGTGAACTTCTGTGCTGTCTCAGGATGAAAAGCTTAAATTTTGAAGATATCATTTATCTTTGGTATTGTTTTCCCCATTGTTGTTTTTTTCTTTAAAAAGCCAAGATAAGTAATAAAAAGTACTTTAGTTTCTTTCCTAGAAACAGCCCCAAACAGCTAGTAAGTAGATCTAAGAGGTTAAAACAAAAGGCTTGAAAATTATTTAAAGCAAAAGCAAAATTATTCACTTGAACACGAAGTTATGTGTTGGACTAACCACGGCTAAAAAATCGCAGTACTCTTTTCTAAAATGAGATATATTGCAATAAAACAACCTAGGCAGTTCCCACCTGAGGTACAAGGTGGGAAAAGGCTAAAAGCCCGAGTCAGTGTTTAAAGCTATGGAAAATGTTTCAGCAGAGAGTTAAGTTGTTGGATATGTTTTGTATCAGAAAAGTAAGAAAGATAATAATAAGGATACCACAGTAAATCTGTGTACACCTGTGCAGAGCTGTAGCTACAGGTGGCATTATTATTTGGTAGAACTTCTTTCCTCAGCATCCCACAGCTTAGCTCTCTTGCCCTGACATTCTTGTCAGGAAGTGCTGGCTCCTTGGTTTGGATTTCCACTGAGGGCCCAGACAAAGGTGGGTCACGGGCTGCACTGGGCAGGAACCCGGCGGGACGGAAGGAAGTGGCTACAACAAGAAAGCGGAGCATCCCTTGGATCTCAGCCCAGAATAACTGAGGGAAGACACCACTACAAGTGTGCTCCAGGAAGAGCCAGGCTTCCTCCAGCATCCTGCCCTTCTTTTGCTTTGCATTTTGCTTTACTTTATTTTGGTCAAGTCGCTCTTTACAAGCAGTGTGGTCAGTAATCCACAATCGACAGAAAATAGGATTTCTAACTAGATCGTCAGTAGCCTTGAAGGTGTTGGTAACTTCTCTCTTTTTTTCTCAAGGAGACTATACAATTGGTTTAATTATCTTTCAACATTAACCTGAAACAAGGCTTTACAGTATGCTTCCTCCCAGCAACCCAGGGAAATACATATCATTTATTATACCAGCTTTCAAATGAGGAGATTGAGCAGAGAAAGTGCAGGACACAGGAAGCAAAGGGAGCACACCTGACTGAGTTTAGCGCTCTTGGTGCAGGGCTCTGCCTGCTCTACTGCCTATGAACTTTGAAACAAAGGATTTATTTGAATGACAAGACCCATTACTTTCTGTGCACAATGTCTTCTTCTTGGCTTATAAGGGCTCCCAGAGCAGGTTCCAGAGTTTAATGATGGGGTTTCTTTATTGCTGGCAGTTGCTGTCTGTATCTTGTGACATTCTTTGTGTCCTAGGAACTTCTAAAGAAACTTTAAAAGGTGTAAGTGAGAAGCTTGGAGACTTCGGCTTTATAGCTACTACAGAGGGTGTTTTGCCCCCAAAACAGAACCTGGATCTCAGATCTTTGATTCTATTGGAGGCATTCCAAATGTTGGATTTTGAAAATTAGGTTGAAAATACTTCATTAATTTGTGGTACATTCCTCAAATCCAGAAGTAACTGCATTTGTTCTCTCCAGAGTTCAATATTTTCTCTATTCATCTTCCTTTCATTTCCTTCTGAGTCTTAAACCTGGGAGCTCCCCAGAAATCTCCCTAATGTTCTTTAGTGCCTCCATTTTCTTACCTGCAAGTACAACTGAGGTATTTGCTAGATTGTTAGGGTGTCATTACAGAAGGAGAAGACAGTTGTGTGATTTTCTTAGATTAATCATCCGGCTCCATTAAAAAATTAGATGTTTCCAGGGTGCCAAACTGCATCCTTTTAAGCCCCAAACTAAAAAACGACACCTTTTAACCATTTTATCTAGAAATATCTTAAAAACTGTTCTTCTAAACAAAACAAAAACTTGTTATTCACTTATTTAAGAAAAAAGGAAACTTTAAAAACTGACCCCACCCTCATTCGTATATATGGTCACTGAGCTGAGCTCTGATGTGACTGACGGGCCCTGAGGACTGGGAGGCCAGTCGGACTGTTGGCCTCACACCAAGGCAGCCCTCATGAGTCTGTATTTTTAGTTACCATATTAATGTGGTTTTTTTCAGAGAAATAGGACAGAGAGAGAGGAAGGGAGGGATGAAGGGAGAGAGAGAGAGAAAGAGATATATTTCTTTCCTTCTTTCTTTCCTTCTTTCTTTCCTTCTTTCTTTCCTTCTTTCTTTCCTTCTTTCTTTCTTTCCTTCCTTCCTTCCTTCCTTCCTTCCTTCCTTCCTTCCTTCCTTCCTTCCTTCCTTCCTTCCTTCCTTCCTTTCATTTATTTATTTTAAGGAGTCAATTCAGGCAATTGCAGAGGCTTAACAACTCCAAAACCTTTAGAGTAGGCTGACAGGCAATAGACCCAGGGAAGAGTCACAGTTCAAGTCCAAAGGCAGTCTGTATTACCGAATTGTACACCCGAAATCTATATAACTTTACTAACCAGTGTCACCCCAATAAAGTCAATAAAAAAAGAAAAGAGGCAGTCTGCTGGCAGAAGTCCCTCTGCTTCCTGAGAGGTCAGACTTTTTCCATGAAAGCCTTCAACTGAGTGGGTGAGGCCCACCACGTCGTGGAGGAAAACATGCTTTACTCAGAGTCTACTGACTTAAGTGTTAATCTCATCTAGAAACACCTTCAGAGAAACGTCTGAAATTCAGAATAATGTTTGACCAAACATCTGGGTACTGTGACACATAATTTTATGTTGACACATAAAATTAATGATCACAGTTTCTGTCTGTTTTTAAATAGTTTTCCAGTCTTTTCCACTATGGTCAAGCTATCATTTGACATTTCTTGCCCCTGAAAATGAATTTTCTAAACACCACATTCCACACCTTCCAGTTTGCTGTGTGGTGTGCAGAGAAGCCAGAACATCTGGTTTCCTCAGATACCTTTTGAAGTCAGAGACTCCGCGTAAAGGTGAAAGGTGCTCCCTCTCCAGAGAAAGTGCCTGAGCTGTAGTCACTAAATTTTTTTTAATTTTTTAATTTTAGTTTATTCAGTACAGTTTCTATCCTTTATTCCCATTCCAGCCCGCCCACCCATTCCTCTTCTCCTCCCTCCCCTTTCCAACCCCCCTAGTTTTGTCCATGAGTCCTCTATATTTGTTCCTGTAAACCCTTCCCTTCTCCCCTGAAATTACCTCCCCTCCCCTAAATGTTATGTCTGCTTTCACTCCACCCTGTTTTCCTGACTGATGCTTCTCAGCTGTGGTTGAGCTAACACGACTCGACTCGGGATTCCCTGCGAAGTCTTTTCAAAAACGTTTAAAGGTGATGCTGTGCCTGCACCACCATAAACAAACAACACCAAGAGGGCTGCTTGTTTGGGGTTCTGTTGGTTATATTGTCTGGGTTTTTTTCTTTTTCAATGGAATTTGTTAGCAGTGCAGTTAGAGACTTGCAGATCATAAGAAACTTGCCAACAGTGTTACAAGGTTCATTCCCAAGAAGGACTGGAGGTTTTTGGATTGGTTTGGTTTGACAACCTTTACTTTGTTTAATTGGGATCTTAAAGACTTTAAGCTTCCTAGTGCATTGAGGTCAGGACCAAGCTTTAAGAAGGGAGCCGAGAAGGGAGACACGCGTGGCTCGTCTCCCGAATTACAGAAGCAACCTCCATGATTTGAAACTCAGCCCGTTTTTCACAAATGCCCCATCTCCTGCTTTGAGACGCCCTGTGAGCACTTCTCATCACAGACTCTCAGGAAACTGGTGCAGGCTGCCCAAACGTGCTGCATTTAGGTCTCGGTGCCTACGGCAGGGACTGTTTGGAAGGGACACTGTGCACATCTGATTCACCCATACAGGACAGCACACTCTGTAGCCCACATTCACGCACCATGTGGCTCTTCCTGCAGACGGAGTGATCAACCTGAGCGTTCCCATTGTGCTGCCGGTCTCTGCGGAAGACAAGACGCGGCTGGAAGGGTGCAGCAAGGTTGTCCTCACACACAGCGGACGGAAGGTGGCTATCTTGCAAGACCCTGAATTCTATGAACATAGGAAAGAGGAACGGTGCTCCCGTGTGTGGGGGACCACGTGCGCCAAACATCCCCACATCAAAGTAAGTTGCCAAACCTTTGGAAAGGTTTCCTTGATCTCTTCCAAGTTGGGACAAAAGTAGTTCTTTTCAGTTCCTTCATGAAGGACTTAGAAAAACTGGGGTTAGATGGAAGAATACATTTCTAAGGGAGGTTTTGCAGGCTTTACTTTGGAGACCTTTTTAGAAAAGGGCAAAGAAATGTCTTTATTTTGAGGGATGGTCTAAATGATCTCTTGTGTCCTTGGACCAGTGATATCTGGGTCTCTGGGCTAAATGGGAAACAACTGTGCCAGGCAGATAATTTAGTTTAGCATCATGAGTAACCATAGCTATGCACTAAACCACAGCCAGACCTTGAAGTCCCGTCCATCTTGAAAATTCACAAGGGAAGTCAATTTCTTCATACAGAAGGGGTCCAACCAACCACTGGAAAGAGACTCAGAGTTCATGTTCTGTGGCCAGAGCAGGAGTCAGCGACATCCTTCCAGGGAACAAAAATCAGTACAGATATTGGCAGAGTTTCCAGAAGGAAAAATACCACATTTTCATCAATGGATATTTTTTAGATTGAAAAATGCATTCATCTGATTAGGATCATTTCAAGTCTGTCCTGCCTAAATGCAAAATGGACTAAAACTCCTCAGATGCCTTTACAATTTCTAATTGTTTTGGGTGGTGGGGTGGGAATGGAGGGTATTAGGGAATTGCTGGAGGTGATTCATTTCCCATAAAGAAAAATATGTGAAATTGATCCCAAAAATCCTTTCTCATCTGAGATGAAAGAAAGCATTGGGGTTGAAGTTTAAAGAGACATATACTGCTAATTTGACTTGTCAAATTCCCTAGCTGGGGTAACTCATTTTCAGAAAGTTCACAGGAGGAGGCCAATCTGAGGACCAGGAGACCCTTAAAAGTGCATCTTCTCTCTGGGCCTCAGTTTCCTCATTTATAAAAGATGGGGTCCAGACTCAAAACAACATCCAAGATCTCTTTCAGCTCTGAGACCCTGTAAAATGGATGTTTAAAGAAACCTGTCTGAATATGTCGGGCAAACTTATGTGTTATTTTTTTCCCAGTTGTGAAATGTTGCAAGATAGGAAGGGCCTTTTCAAGACCACTGGAGGCAGCCCCTGATGCCAGAGGTCAGTTGGCCACAAAGCAGCTTTTCGTTTATTGGACCCCACTCTCCACCCTGCAGATAAGCATCTTTAATCTTAATGCACATCCAGCTCAAAGCCATCTGAACAGTGTCTCTCCCAGAGGCTGGCAGACTGTGCTGGAAACGGCTGCACTTCGAGTGCTGTTTGAGGAACTGTGTTCTGGGTCTTAGTCTGTGCCTGCTTCATTCCTTTCCCGACAGTAATCATGTAGGTTTGTGACTTCATCTTCGCTCAGTGACCTAAGGAATGCTTGTCTGTCATCATGCCTGCTGACAGAGTTCCACCCACTGGGCCTGACATCCACCAACCAAACAGAACCTAAGGAAGCTCTTAAACAATTATTTTTCCTTATCTTCTCTTGCCATATGTGTTGGCAGTTGAGGCTCAGATTTTCTTAGAAGCCAGGGAGAGTGGTGATGTGACTGTGACCTTGACACTATAGTCAGTGACTCTCTACCATAAGGTGATTAGAGGGACTCTGGAAACATTTCCAGTGAGCTGTCCGGTGGTGAGAAATGGGCCTTGGGTGACCAGAAGAGAAAGCCACCGACCCTGAATACACTACACTTGGATGCTGACGGTGTGTTTACCAGACTCGCAACACTTGGTTTTTATTGGGAAGGAAACTGCATTGTGTTTTTTAGTACCTTGAAATTCCCATAATACTTACATACCTCTCTTTTTAAAAAACCCCAAACCTTCTAAAAGTAATTTCCATGTGGCGCTGGGAGTGATTTTGCATGGAAAAATAGTCAGAGTCATTAGGGAAAGGATCTGCCCCTGTTGCATTGCTCCTCACTGATGTCACTTGACCTTCTATTCAATCGACCCAACCCTCTCTGTCGTCTCTAATATGGAACCATGGGACATGATCGCAGATGAAAGCATGAGGAGGAGCAGGTGAAACTTATTAAACTAATGTTGGAGGAGCCCTGTTGCCCTTCATCCATGGCTCTCAAGGCTTTTCTAAACAGTAATTATTTCTCACAATGCTCTTGTGAAGTAGCTAAGAATCATCACTCCTATTTTATAGATGTAGAAACCAAGAGAACAGGGTGTGACTTCCCTTCAGCTCTGCAGTGAAGACCATACGGTCACTTCCATCATCAGAGCCATCCAGGGAGTTTTAACAATTACCCACGACTGGATCCCATCCTCACAGAGTTTAATTGTCCTGGGGTCCGTTCTGGGTGTTGGGGGTGAGAGTTCCCTGTGATTCTACAGCACTGCGCAGGCTGAGAACCACTGCGTTAGACATCACCCGGAGCGCTCTCCTGTGTGGCTCCCCCTGGACATATCCTGCAAGTGCCTCACACTCTACAGGGGCAACCTCGCCCCCGACCTGATTCCTTTTCTGTGTCCCCTAGCTCAGGGAGCAGCTCCCCCACCCCAGCGTTGGCCATGTCCCAAGCCTGGATGTCATTCTTACTTCTGTCTGCTCCCTTGTTCAGTTAGCCACCAATGCTGATGTTTCTGCCTCTTGCACTGCTTGAATCTGTCCACTTCTCTTCTGTTCCCGTTTGTGCGAGGACACTTCGTTTCTTCCCTGTCTCTTGCCTTTCTCCTCTCTGATCCTTTCTCCATCCTTTCGCTAGAGGGAACTATTGAAGCTTTATTTGGGAATTCTTTGTGAAGATATGACTCCATGCTACCTCTTACCACCACCTCTGAACATACTCTCTCCTCCCCCATTCTCCCCACTCATCATCCTCTCTGACTTTGCACATGCTAGTCCCTCAACCTAGGACACTGTTCCGTCAGCCCTGCCTCCTCACCTTATTTGTTACTCCTTTCCCATTTAAGAAGTTGGTCTTACTCCCATGACCTATGAACCTGACTGGGTGTCCCTTCCTTCTCCTCCCAGAGTACTTTGCCTTTGTCCTGTCCACACCTGTCCCACAGTATTTTTACCCATTTACTCTTCTGTCAGCCCACTCAGACTGCCAAACTATGAGATCAAGGACCACATCTTGATCTGTCTTGATCATCATCAAATCCCCAGCAGCAAGGCCAGGACAGAGCACATACTAAGTGCTGCCTGGATGGAGCATGAACGGAAGATGCCTCTGAAGGTAATGCTGAAGCATCAGCGTGAGGACCACTGATGAGGGGCAGTGAGTGCAATGGGAAGAGAGTGTTATTTGGAGGAGTCAGCTATTTGCACTTGAATTCTGCCACCTCCCCTCTGTAAAGCTGCCTTCTCATCTGAAAATGAGGGCATTTGGTCCACAAGTTCCTTACAGCTCCGAATTCCATCACTATGAGAGAGATCACAGAAATGAATATTCTCCACTTATATAATGTTAGTTTTTCTTCTCAACTCTGTTCTCTGAACTCTTTCATCACAACCTTCTTTCCTGAAGTCACCATTTCTCCCTTCCTTTTGCCTTTTTCTCTCTTCTCTCCTCTCCCCTTTTCATCTGACCTCTGGACCTTCCTGTCCTCAGCTGCTGCTCTCCTGATTTGCGTGTTCCCTCTTCCTCTCCAGATTGTCTCTTTCAATTCTTCCTCTCCTTGACCTTGTGAGTGGATTCACCTCTTCACAGCCTTCCTCCTAGTGTTTGAAGTCATCTTCTCCTCCTTCTTGCATTCCTGTTGTCTGTGATTCTGAGCCCAGTCCCCCTGTTTCTCATTTCACTGTGTGTGTACTGTTCTGCAAACTCTCTAGCCGTGTGTGGTCTCTTACCTGTCTTTGTCAGGAGGTGGGGACTTCTAGGAAATTAGGCAGAGCCACAGTTTGGGGGACTGTTTGATCACCTTGGGGAGAGAAATGCCCTTTATCCCTCTCTAACCTAGTAAAACCAAAAACATCATTTCGGCATTACTCTTCAGACAGGCACTTTTTAGGCTACAAAGTGCAGGAAATCTGTTTAAGGTTGCCTTGCAGCTAGAACCAGTGTAGGGTGGACCCCTAGTGTCTAGAATGAGTTACTACATTCCCAGGGATTTAGGATCTACGGATTTGGGATCTCAAATCCTTCAAAAGTTTACCTATGATCTAACTTAAGCAATGAGGAGAAAGTAAATGTATGGTTACAGGCATTTGAAAATATTGTTGTGATTTTTCTGAGCACAGAGTTTCAAAAGGGAGCCATGAAAACATAACCAAAACCCTTGCATAATCACCCTCTCTCCACCCAGGGCTTCTTAGCCACAGCACTACTGATGGTTGGGCTGGATAACTCCTTATGGGAGGGGCTGTCCTGTGCAATGTAGGATATTGATAGCACCCCTGGCCTCTCCACACTAGACGCCAATAGCATACCCTCCTCACCCATCATGACAATCAACATTGTCTTCAGATATTGTCAAATGTCACCAGGAATGGCAGACTCGCCCACTGTTGAGAACCGCATTCCCTGCACCGTTGTGGAATGCAAGTCATTGTGAACCCAGCATCTGGCCATGACAGGAAATGTGAACCAGAGCTATGCCCTCACCACCTTGGTGTCTTCTGACCAGCTGTTGGCAATCAGTCAGCTCTGCCCCAACTCTTGCCTCCCTCTCCTCCGTGACATTTCAGATGGCTGCACTGTCCTTGGGCAGGGCAAAGGGCAGTTGTGGAATCCGACCAGATGAAGGGTCAGAAGACCATTATTTGACTGAGGAATAAGATTTCCATGTTTGTCCTGATGCTGGAGTACAGATACTTGCTCTGCGTCATAGTTGATTGCACTGCAACAAACTCGTTTATAGAAAAAAATGAGGGTTGTCGTGGTTTTCTTTTTTGTGAGTTTATTGAGATACAATTGACATAATACGTTGTGTAAGTTTAAGGTGTAGACGTAAAAACCACAGTTCGGTGCCGAGTGGGTGGCGATGCCCGAACTGTGTGCTGTCAGGCCTGAGGGCGCGCTCCTGCCCTGTGAGGGGAGTCCTGACCCTCTCTGCCAGACCCAGGGTTTCTTTTTCATGACTTCGACCATTCCTCACACCTCGTGTGGGTCCCACAGTAGAAGTACAAACAGAAGCCCACATACTACCTTTAAAAGTTACATATCCAACTAATAAACTTAAATCTAAAATGTTCTGCCTTTCTACTTTCACAACTATGCTTTGGTAACAATCTGGAAGGCCAGGTTCAAATTTAGGCATTTTGGTTCTGCACCAGAATATAGGGGCGTGCAGAGTCGGCTCTTGGTCTGCAGCGAACCTGTCTCTCCCTTTCTGTGCTTGGCCTTGACCCATTTCATGACGGTCCTCTGGGTCTATTTTGTTTGTTTTAATTTCTAACATGGAAAATGACAGATATAACCTGCACAAATAAGAGCTCTTTGATGGTTCTCAATAAATGTTAAGAGTATAAAGGGGTCGAGGTACCACAAAGTTTGATAACTACCATGCTAGAAATGCTGAAGGACTCCAGGCAGTTTTTCAACAGTAACCCAGGACTGGTCCAGGAGAACATTTTTCAGATAAATAGAAATCAATATTATGTACTGATTTTAATAACTGTTTTTATAGATGGTGATGGAAAGTGGAGATTGGCTGGTCGGTGGAGACCTTCAGGTGCTGGAGAGAATCAGGTGGAATGATGGGCTGGACCAGTACCGCCTGACCCCTCTGGAGCTTAAACAGAAATTTAAGGAAATGAAAGCTGGTATGCAGGCTGGCTCTGATGCCTTTGTTACTACTCCTTCACACCCTCTGACTACAGAATTAAGAATGTCAGGAACAGCATGTTTATAGTATTACAAAGACAGAAACATCTCCTATCGATATGTCTGTTGATATGGAAAGTTTATAAAGTTGAATTACAGCCATACACTGGAATATTATCCAGCTGTTAAAAATATACACCAGCACAGAAAGATACCCAAAGTATATTTAGCAAATGAAACAGCACCTTGAATAACCTTATGTATAATGTAATTTTGGAAAACAAAATAACATAACTGTTTTTTAAAAAAATCGTGATGCTGTTTCTGTGTCTAGAAGCAGGAATGTCTCCTGTAGCGGCTGTGTCTTGGGGGTGGAGCTGGACCAAGGGGAGGGGAAGATTCTCACCTCCCATATTTTGAAAAAGAGAGAGAAAAAGTAATGATAGGATTATGGATTTTTATATTGTTTTGGACTTTTCTATATTTCCCAAGTTTTCATAATGGCTATGTAGTATGTCGTATCCAGAAAGAAAAATTAAGGCTCTCAGGTATCCATCACTAAGTGGAGCGGGGTTTTTTTTTTTTAATTGATTTTAGAGAGAGGAAAGGCATGAGAGAAAAACTCAATTTATTGTTCTTGTCTGTGCCCTGACCAGGGATCAAACCCACAGCCTTGGCATATTGGGACGTCTAACCAACTGAGCCACCAGGCCAGGGCCATAAGTGAAGTAGTTTTGAAGATTTCCTTAAAGAGAAGATGAAATTTATTTTATATCTCTAGATTGTTGAGACCTTGCAGGGGCCCCAGAAAATGCCCCCCATTGTTACTCACCTCCTGGGGAAGGGAGACTGGAGCAGGAAGCAAGAGGGTGAAGGCGGGTGGGCACCCGCCTGAGCCTTGGTTTGCCACAAAGGTTCTGGCAACCTTGTTTTTGTTTCTGAATCAGGCTCTCCCTTGGGGGCTTCCTGCCTCTGTGTCCTGTGTAAGCAGTCTGACATTGACAGGTACCTTTGGAGTGACACCTCTAAAGACCCAGGTGGATTCTCCAGCTGATAATAAAAAACAACTGGATATAATGAATGCATGGAACAATACATATAGCTGTGTCTTTCTGTTCCTGAAGACAAGTAATGCTGCATTTCTTTGACCTTGGCTTTTATGTTTCCCGTGCCCAGATGTGGTGTTTGCCTTCCAGTTGCGCAATCCTGTGCACAATGGCCACGCTCTGCTGATGCAGGACACCCGCCGCCGGCTCCTGGAGCGGGGCTACAAGAACCCAGTCCTCCTGCTCCACCCTCTGGGGGGCTGGACCAAGGATGACGATGTGCCCCTGGACTGGCGGATGAAACAGCACGCAGCTGTGCTGGAGGAAGGGGTCCTGGATCCCAAGTCAACCATCGTTGCCATCTTCCCATCTCCCATGTTGTATGCTGGCCCCACAGAGGTGAGCTATGGGCCTTCAAAGCACAGGCTCCAACTTTACATACAAGAGCCAATGAGTCTCTGGGTTCCTTCTTCATCATGAGCAGATTCTGAAATCTTCTGGTCTCTCTTCTCTATCCAACTTAATTACGTTTCCACTTAGTGCTTATAAAAGTGCTAGAAACATCAAATCAAGCCTGTTATACACTGCCTTTGAGAATATTGAAGGTGGTGTGTAAATGAGGTGAATAATGCAAGTTAACTGGTTCACAAGGCAAGTGGTATCTAACCTAATATTCAATGTCCAAACTTCCAGTTACTCTGATTCTCCATGCTCTGTGAGCTGCATCATAGCTCATGGAGGGCGTGTCTTTAAAAGCTTGGCGTCTCCCTTTCGATCACGCAGTGAGCCTATCAAACAGAGACCTTCTTTGTCCCACTGTACCACCAGTGGAGGGGATTTGAACAAGTTTGGGGGAAGTATCATGAATAGAAAGGGTCTCAACCCTTTGGAATGCCCCAAACTGAGTTTAACAAATTAATTCTCTTCAACCAGATCAAAGCTTCAGGCTTCCTAGTCTCCTCTCCATCCTCTGTATTTCTGTCTGAGCTATAAAGAGGACAATTCATTTTGAAATTCCATTACTGTTTGACTAGAGTCACCGTCTGCATATGAAAGGCAATTAGCTCATTCTTGGCAGTTAGATAAGAGATAGTGAAGTTTGTAATTTCCTCTAAACTGTGATTTATTCTGAATAGGGAAGTAAAATTCAGTTCTGTAAAACAGTAAGATCTGAGAGTTCCTGGTCTTGTAGGCCTGTTTGGGGAGATTAGGAAATATAACCTCAGGTTCTAAGAGGGGGTATTCTGACCTTTAAAGCTCCTGTCCTCCCCAGCATAACCAAGCAGGTGAAGAAGAGAGCTTGGAGCCTTTAGACACCTTACTGAGTTTCTTGCAATTATTAGTTGACCCAAGTTACTGAATTACTTTTAAAGCAGAATAAAGGTGTAAATGGGGACCCCCAGAACTGGCCGGTGATGACCAGCTTGTCCCTTATGTGCTGCTCCCTAGGTCCAGTGGCACTGCAGGTCCAGGATGATTGCGGGGGCCAATTTCTACATTGTGGGCCGAGACCCTGCAGGAATGCCCCACCCTGAGACCAAGAAAGACCTGTATGAACCCACTCACGGGGGCAAGGTCCTGAGCATGGCTCCTGGCCTCACCTCTGTGGAAATCATTCCATTCCGAGTGGCTGCCTACAACAAAGCCAAACAAGCCATGGACTTCTATGACCCAGAAAGGTAGGTGTTCAAAGGAAACTTCTGTGATCAACATCTGTACAACTGGAATGTCGAAGCAAAATTCTGGCCCTTTGGAAAACTCCAGTGCATCTCCACATACTTCTAACTGGAATGGACATGGCTCGAATGCCAAGACCTGGCCTTACACATTTTATGTTCCCTAAAATTGTAGCACAGCCCCAGGAATAGAGTAGATGGTCCATAAATATTTTTTTAACATACATTTCTTGAGCATCAGGACTGCATGCCTGGCACATTAAGTAAAAGGATGTCCATGCAGGAAAAGGTTTTAATGAGTGTTATGGCGTACTCACCATGTTCAGAGCTCAGAGAAGGCTGAGCAACAGGAGACACTTCCCATGAGCAATGTGGACCCAGAGTAAATAGTGAGAGCACAGCTGCCATTATTTCTCTTTCTTCTGCAAGCCGAGGATTGCAGAAGATTTAGCAATTTCCATTTTAGAAGATGCAGCATTTTACAGAAGGAAAAAAATGCGGCCTCAGAACCCATAACATAGTCCAGGAAGCTTTAAGGAAGACATTATTTACCTAAGCGGAGTTCTTTGTTCCCACCCTGTGACAGGCACAGCGACTTTGACTTCATCTCCGGAACCCGGATGAGGAAGCTGGCACGGGAAGGAGAGAATCCCCCAGATGGTTTCATGGCCCCCAAAGCGTGGAAAGTCCTGACAGATTATTACAGGTCCCTGGAGAAGAACAGCTAAACAGCCCAGAGTTTCTCTCTCAAGTGCTCTTTGGTTCCCTTTTCTATTTTTGTGATCAGATGCTTCATATCCAATCGTTTCTCAATGCCTGATTTTAGAGTTTTATAATGAGGTAAAAATTGTGTATAAACTTTAAAGTCAACTTCCATACATATAGAAAAAAGTCAAACTGAAGACCAAATCGTAGCAGATGAAAGCAATATTGTTATCATTTTAGAATGAATTTAATTGTATTGTCTACTGTATCTGAGCAGGTAGGCCCCACATTTCTTAAAGCTCTGACCATGTGTCTCGTTTACTTGCCAAGAAGTAAAGCCTATTTTCCAGCTTAAGTTTTGCCAACCTACTCTCCCAATGTCACACACCAGTCATAAAATAAATCAGAAGAACAGCAGCCTCTTCTACACAACTGACAAAATTTACCTGGAAGAGGTGTGCTCATGTTAAGATTCTTCCTAATATTTCACCTCATGCTGTATACAGTCTTACTGCTTAATCTCTTACACACTGAAGGATGACCTGACTGGAGAAACCAAATGTGTGAAAATGTGAATTTAATCTCAGAGATCTATGCAACCTACTTATGGCACTGAAGTTATATTATCTAATAAGAGAAGTCTTACAGCACTTCTGTGAATAATGGAACTTCAATTAAACAGTGCCTTTTCATTAAATAGCATAGAGTGCTTTGACGACAGATTTCCACCCAGGACTCAATCTGGCAATATTGTGGAAAAGTTAATTTTCCTCGTCTTTGCTGTGGGCATTGTGTCCTGTGGAGAGGCAGCAGCATCAGCTATAACTAAAAAGCATTTACACCACCAGACTAGTGAGCTGCTAGAGCTGGAAAAGACCTCAGAAAACACCGAATCCAACGCTTTCACCTGACAGGTGACCAGGCTAAGACGATGTACAAGTATGTGCTTTCTGAGCTGCTGAGCACTGCAACAAAACATAAAACTGGCATTACTGGGAAATGCTGGTGGCACTGAATGGGCCACGTGACTCCAGTCTGGGACTCTGTCCACACAGAACAACGCAGGAGCCGGGTCTGACTCACCTCAACAGCTTATCGAACTCCTTGAACAGAGGGTGCTTACACAGCAGTCTTCTTGGATGCTAAAGGTCCAGGGTTTTTAAATCCAGCGGATTTTATTGCAGTTGGGGATAAAATCTTTCAAAGACTGATTGCTGTTCTGGGACATCGAACCTCTGGTGGCTTTACCTCCTGGGAGGCAGTCTTTTGTACTTTATGCACGGTTCCTGGTGCTAAGGGATACATGAAGAAGCAGTACCTTTTATACATAGGTCTCTCTGGAAGAGACTTAAACAGGGAAGAGAAAACTGTGATTTTTTTAAATATTCTGTTTTTTAAAAATGCTAATCTTAGCTAATGAAAGTTCTTTTGAGAATAATATACAACAGCCACAGTAAAAGTGTAACCTTAATAATAAAGTGCCTATATTCATTTCATCAGAGGTACTAACAACTGTCTTTTTAAAAAAATAGCATATTTATTGAAAACACAAACCAGGTAGTGCCTTAACCCATGTATTTTGTGATTTTTAAATATATTTAAAACTGTCCTCTTGCTCTAGTGCCATGCTGTACGAATGACTAGTTGTATGTATAACTGATGCTTATTCTTAGTTTAATAAATTTCTCAATGAAAACTGAGCCTTTTCTGCTGGCCACACGCCTGTTGAGGGCTTTGTGACTCGTCCATGCAAACAGCAGCAGCTCTGTTCCAGACCGTAATGCTGGGGCTGTTGGACCTTATCCACGTCATTTCAAAAACTGCTCTGAGAGTGACACAGCACTACAGTGATATTTTCAGAGACGTCTGGGTTCCTCGGGGACCTCTCCCCAAATGTCTGGGTTCCTCGGGGACCTCTCCCCAGGATTTCATTGCGTGAAGATCTGAATTGAATTTTTTTTTCTAACTTTCCCCCACGGAGTATTACCAGCGGGGTGGGAAGCAGTTGTGTTTTTCTCACAGTAACTCCCGCATCGTCACTGACCTCAGCAGTTGCTCCTTTTGTATGCAGAAAGGATGCCGGGTGCCACCCATACTTTCAGTGGCCCTCAGGAAGGTCTGCGTTTGGTTTTCTTTCTTCTTGAGTCCCCGCTTCCTTTCTGTCCTGAGGGCTTAATGAAAATGACCGCTGCCATCCTCACTCCAAGTAAGACTGGTGTAACAGCCAACTCAAAGCTACCACTTGTTGCCCCTCCCTTCTTCTCCCGAGACCCTTGCTTGCTGGCTGCCAGTGACAATTAGAAAGACAGAGTAGGGCAGGGAATGTGTAAGCCCATGAAGATGTGAGTGGTGCTGACGGGGATGCCAAACTGTACAGGGCAGTGTGAGAAGATCCTGGAAAGGCACATATGTAAATCCTTCAGTCAGATAATGGCGGGCTTATAAATACATCAACACTGTATCAGGATGCAAGATTTCTTTCCAACCCATAGTCCCTGCAAAAAGAAACAATCTTGGCAATTTGAGAACAGCAAAGTTTGCTTTTTCCTCATCTCCCTCCTTTCTGTTATTACCTAACTTCAGGGTCGAGCAAGGTAATCAGGAAATCGGATGGTCAATAGATCAATCAACTGTTCCCATGTCTACAGCAGCGATTTCCAACTTTTCATCTCATGCACATGTACACTAATTACCAAAATTATGCAGCACACCAAAAATATATTTTTGACAATCTGACAAAAAATAAAGGTATAATTTTGATTCATTCACATCAGACGGCTATTGTGTTGGCTGTTGTCATTTTTTCACTTGACAAGCTAAGGGAAAAGAGGTCAGTGCCCCTGACTAAACAGTCAGGTTATAGCATGTTTTAAAAAGTATTGCAGCAAAATAAAAATTTTTATTTTTTCTTCCCCCTAGCATGCACTTAATTCCTTGGTGAATATTAACTGTTATGTATTGGACCAACTTATAATACACATTGACCAAATACTGAAGGTGATAAGCAATTCTCCAAAGAACTACCTAATTTTTTGGTTTAATTGTATTGACATTATTATTAAAAATAAATGGGTCAATGGCCAGAGTTTGGACATTTTAGTTTGACACAGAAAAACCAAGACAAAATAAAAATAATGCTTTTCCATGGGGCTAGCAAAGAATAATGGATGGAAGGCAGTCTTGAACTAAGAAAGAAGCCTTCCGCAGGTGAGCCTTGGCAGTTGTTCAATGGCTTCTTCTGTAACTGAGGCAGCTTCCCCTATCCACGCCCCGCCCCGCCGCAGCCTGTCACCCTTTCCATAGACCTCCTAATTTGGATTAACTGCAGGGAAAGCCAGTCTCAATTAGTAAGACATCTAAATTATAAAATGCTTTTGAGAAAAAGTAATAGTTTTATTACCTTCAAAAATATAAGCAACTGATGGGCACAGCTCTTTTAATGACATAGTATGTATTTGTAATCACTGGCATCAATACTACACACTTTGTTCGGTAAACTTCTTAAATATAGTTGGTTTGTTTCAGATGGTTCAACTTGTTCTGCACCTATTTTGCCAAAATAACATGAAAGTTCTTACAAACTGCAATATATAATGAAAACTTATGGGTGAAGAAAGATTTTCATTTATGCTTATGGCATAAATAGTTGAAAGGTAAAGTTCAGCTTAGCACAGGTTGAAATAATGGGACTATTTTCATGTAAACAACTCCAATACCAACCTCATATTTTAAACTAGTTAAAAGACTGGCCTCTATAAGTATATTTACCAAGAACCTACATTTATGGAAGGAATGAATTCCATCAACCACTACAGAGGTATATTATATCCCCCATCCTATCCTCAAATCATAAAAATAATTATGGAAGTACCAGATCTTTGGATATTCAAAGTTAATAGCCAACGAAAATGTACAGCTCCAACAGAGCCAAGGAAATAAATGAGTTTAATAAACTGAAACCCCAGGTACAAGGAATGTCTATGACTTACCTACCTAATGGCATGTTTCCTAATTTGCACCTATTAAACAAGTCCATTTACTATAGCTCATAACCATCAGTGACTAAGAAAGCCATCCAGCTTAGAAGTCCTGATGATCAGGTCGGAATTGCCAAGGGCCCCACATCTGTCTACCAATATGGCCAGTGTGCTGTTTAGTGAAAAGCACATCTATCTCAGCACTTCCATTATCACACAGATAAAGAAATGGAGCCCAGAATCAAAGATGACTTGTGTAAGGGCATGATGAGTAAGGGCAGCCTTACTCACTTCCTAGCTTCTAAAACCTTTTCATATGACTTTTAAAACAATCCCAGAAGGTACACATTATACTGCCTATTTACAGATAAGGAAACAGGTGTCCAACACAAGAGATTTTGCCTAAGGCCACATTGCCATATATAATAAAAATTCCACAGCTGGGAGTGAAACCTAGAAAGCTGAAAATGAACTTTACATGACATAATAAAAACCTGAACAATTTCTTCTGCTAGATTGTAGAAGGGTACAAAAAACTTTCACTCCCATAGTAACAAGAAAAATCCAGAAAAATAAAAATTATACTTTCTATGAGGCTAGCAAAGAACAGTGGATGAAAAGAATTTTTCACCAACTTCCCTCCAGGGAGAAATAAGCCCTTCAGAGGCAAGCAGAGAACCTTGGTCCTTGTTTATATCAGGGTAGACTCCTAAGCGTGGAGGCAGCCCTTGGAAGAACAGGCCTGACTAGATGGAGAGAGACTGCAGGGATGAGAATTCAGTCAACACTCAGACAAGAGTGACTGAAAACTGGAAACATTCAAAAACAAACTGCCAGGTTAGACAGTTCCCCTTCCCTGGATTTTGCAGAGAAAATGACAGAAGAGGGGCTGGAAGTCTTGTGCATTCTTATGGTGACTGGATGCCAGAAACCTGTCAGAATGGAACAAAACATATAAACCTGCAACCCAAATTCCTCCCAGCTCAAACACTGAGAAGAACAAAAGGCAGCTGCATGGGAGGATAAGGGTTGGATAAGCCCAGTCAACTCAACCTCATTAAGGCTACAGCCCAGAACCAGCCTAACCAGACTAAAAGGAAGGGGAATGGCCAGCCCTTCGCTCTAACTGCTTATCAGAGGAAAGGAGTTACACTGCCTGGAAATAAAACAAAAACCAGTGTTATGCTTCAGTCTCCACTGTTCTTTTTGATACCCACTACCTGGAAACATATATATTACAAGGTAAAAATTGATCAACTAGCACACCAAATAGCACTCCGTCATTAAGAGCTCGTGGGATGGGATCAAACTGTCCTTGAAGCTGTCCACACAAACTGTGTGCATTGCTCATTCTTCCAGCATGCGCACTTGAGTTACAATACTGTCCTTCATTTAGCATATGCTTAGGGCTCCATGTGACCAGCTGGTCATTTGTCATTTTTTGTGCCCAGCCACCTTCCTCACAATATTCAAGTTTCCTTTGAATGAAAATATGGCTCCCCTTTTGCATTTAGTCTTGATGAGTCACTAAATCCAGATACTTGCTCTCAAATCCTTTAAGCCAAAGGAGTTCATGCAGGGTCGATCTCCCAAAGCTCCAGGACTGCCGGGGTGATTTCTGACCTGTGTTTATACACTCACTTCCCAGATTTTCAATCTTGACTGGATAATTTAAAGGTAAACAGTTGGGAGTTCATTTAATCCAGTGCAGGAATAAAAGCAAGATTCTTACACAATTCCTGATTTAAAAAAAAAAAAAACTTTCTGGAACTTTCCGAGTTTCTAGCCTAAACCCAGTTCTTTAGCTTCCCTTTGATCTTATGAGCTCCAATATCCTTCAAATAAATTCTTTATTGCTTAAATCAGCTGGAGGTGCCTGCTCGCAACAGAACCTCCCTGGTACTCTTTGCAACACTATGGCCCCGTAGACAATGCTCACCTCCCTCAGACATGTCTGTAAAGGACTCTATTATACTGGGTGATGTAGTATCATCCTCTATTTGCGTACCTTGGTTATTCTTAGAACTTCTGGAAGCTAGAGGCACACTCATATTTCAAAGCACAAAAGCTTATATCTAAAAGTGTTCTCAAACAGATTTATAACTATAAATATTAGACAATCACAAAAATATACTCCCAGTTCAGCATCTGAGTAATGAGAGTTTTACGAGCTGTTAAGTTATAATAGTGTAAATTTTACACCAGTGTTACCGAGAATATTTTGTTTTCACTCTCATTGCTAAATGGTTTCTTGTACGTTGGATCTCATTTGCATCTGGCATATACACTGTATATCTTCTCAGCACACTTTCATGAACATGTTTTAGAATTTCCACCTGTACATGTAAGGAGACAGTAAGGAAACTCTACCTTTGATGACTAAATCAACAACAAATTTAATAATCAAAGCACTCTAAAGATTTCTGTCAGCTCTGAATGGAATGATTCAATGGCTTTATTTGAGGCTTCTAGATAGTGCTGAAGGTTTTAGTCATGCAGGACATATGCTCAGCATATCAGGATATTCAATATTCTGATACTGACCTTCAGAGAAGCTAAAAAGAGAATTCTAAAATATACATTATCCAATTTATTTTCTTTATCCCAAAGAAAGTTGTAACATTTGTCCACAAACAACACAAATGCAGTGAAACAAAACCAACCAAACAAAAAAACCCTTACCAATGAGGGATGCTGCCATATTTACACAGGTACACTCATGGCTTGAGACAGCCTCACCTAACACCAAACCTAGGAGTACTTATAGCTGCTAATGTTAGGCTATTATAGTCCACATAGAGTATTTAGATGATCTCAACCCAGCTCTTGATAACATGGTGAATGCTGGTTCACACTCTGTATGTGTGTGTGGGGGGTGGGGGGGAATGGGAAGGGGGTTGAATGAGATAAAAAGGAAAGAAATCATAAAGGATACACTGAATTGATTCAAATATTGAGGAACTAAGCTCTGTTTTTAAAAAAGGTCTGGGCAAACTTTGAGACTCATCAGAAGTCTTCCAACAATGAGGCTTTTAGAGGACATTACACAGGTGTTCCATTTCAGTCCTAAGTGTAGGCTTCAGGATCATACAACTGATTTAAGCATGGAGAACGCTCAACATGTTAGCCTCTTCACCAGATATGTACATCAGTGTGTAAAAGTAATGATGTAATAGCTAACATCGGGGCAGTTTAACTGTGCCAGGCCCTGTGCTGAGTGCTCTGTATGCCTCATTTCACTGCACAGCCTGGTAAGGTGGATGCCACTGTCACTACAGTTTATAATGAGAAGGTGAGGCTCAAAGTTCGATAACCAGTCCAAGGACACACAGTTAATAGGGAGCTTGGATTTAAACTTAGTCCAACTCCAGATCTGGTGTGCCTCACGATACCCGAAAGGAAAGAACCTAAACTCCAATTACATATGCCACGTGCATGCCTACATCAGAGTGACAGATCATATAACACTAAATGTTCTTTAAAAGTATACAATAAAGTTTCCTCAATTCCACTCCAATCTATCTAAAGAAAACCAAAACACTAATTTGAAAAGATATTTGCATCCCTATCTGTATTCACTGCAGTCACAGTAGCCAAGATACAGAAGTGACCTAAGTATCCACTGACTGATGAGTGGGATAAAGATGTGATACACACACACACACACACACACACACACACACACACACAACATGGAATATTACTCAGCCATAAAAAAGAATGAAATCTTACTGTTTATGACAACATGGATGGGCTGCGAGGGTATTATGCTAAGTTGAAATAAGGCAATGTAAAAACTCTACTATTTCACTTATATGCAGAATCTAAAAAACAAAACAGAAACAGATTCATAGAGATAGAAAACAAAATGATGACTGCAGGGTGGGGGTGGGGGGGCGATGAAAGGGAGTAAGAAGTACAAATTTCCAGTTATAAAATAAGTAAGTTACAAGGATGTGATGTACAACGGGAGGGAATACAGACTGTAGTAGTAACTTGTACAGTGAAAGATGGTTACTAGATTTATTGTGGTGATTAATCCTAAGATATATAAATACTGAATAACTATGTTGTGCATCTGAAACTCATATAATAGTGCACCCAAAAATATTTTAGTAAAAATAAATACATAGGGACTTCCGGCCAAGATGGAGGCAAAGGTGGACGCATACCGTGCCTCCTCCCACAACCAAGATAGGGACAACAAAAATTCAGAAACAAAGTAACAACCATAACTGGCAGAAAATTCATCTGTATGGAGGGCAGGCACCCAAGGAGTGGAAATGGACACGTTCATCCAGACTGGTAGGAGGGGTGGAGTCAGGCAGCCAGGCGCGGGTCATGGAGCAGAGAGCAGAGAGCGTTGGGACAGGATGCTCGTAAGGCAACCGGGATGGTGTGCATGACCACAGCAGGCAGACCCTGAACGCATAAGCAGTGGCAGACCTGGCGAGGCAGCGACTGTGAAGCAAGGCACTGCGCTCAACTCAGGGTCCCAGCACCGGGAAACAGAGCCTTGAGGCACTGATTGGAAAGGAAGGTCCCACGGGGTGCACAAGCCTACCCACACAGGAATTGGCACCAGAGGGGACCAGTTTGCTCCAGGAAAGCGGCTAAAGGGACTGAGGTCCGACAGAGAGCATAGCAAGCGCCATTGTTCCTTCTCAGATCCTGCCCCCAAATACAGCATCACAACCAAGTGACTAGGGCACCCCACCCTGATGAACACCTAAGGATCTGCCCCTCACACCTAACAAGCGCAATAAGACCAAAAAAAAAAAAAAAAAAAACCAAAGAGATGGCTCAAACGGACCAATGAAAGACCCCGAACTCATCCTTTTAAGTGACCAAGAGATAGCCAACCTATCAGATGCCCAGTTCAAAGCACTGGTGATCAGGATGCTCACAGAATAGGTTGATTTTGGTCGCAAACTAGATGAAAAAAATGAAGGCTACAATAAGTGAAATGAAGAAAAATGCACAGGGAACCAAAAGTGATGGAAAGAAAGCTGGGTCTAACATCAATGGAGTGGACCAGAAGGAAGAAAAAAAGCATACAACCAGAAAAGAATGAACAAATAAGAATTCAAAAGAATGAGGAGAGGCTTAAGAACCTCCAGGACATCTTTAAACATTCCA
>CM052542.1:127016250-127056015 GCA_028533065.1 Trachops cirrhosus
AAGAACTTATGACCCATGGACATGAACTAAAGGGGGGGAATGTGGGTGGGAGAGGGTATGCAGGGTAGAGGGGAATGAAGGGGGGGTAATGGGACACCTGTAATAGCATAATCAATAAAATATATTAAAAAAACCCTCACATTTCTGTACAAAAATAAACATATAATTGGAAAACAATCTGAAAATTGTCAGAGGATTTTAATCTGTAGATATGAAAACACATGGCTTTATAAAAAGCAGATTAGCTTTAATTAGTTCAAGTATACCATAGTTATTAAGTTACATGGCCAGCCAAGAGTTTTATGATTTAAGTTCAAAGTTCCATTATTCTCCACTTTCTTTTTCATTTCTCTCTAAAATGATTTAATGAACATAAACATGATATTTATAGAAAGGAAAAAAATTATAATTTTCTACTTACATTTTCATTTTTCAAGATGAGTTTCAGGATTGCTTCTCTTTGTTTTAGAGCCTAAAACCAGGATAATTTCCAGTTAGCTTTTAAAAAATAAATAAATAAGGATCAACTAGGTTTCCTAATGTTTCTTCCTTCCCTGTGAACTACCTGACAATCACTATAGGAAATGACAGAAACTCTGACAGAGGTTATGGAAACTAGTGACTACTGTAATTACATGTGGTTGCCCTACTCAACTGTATCTTCTTATTCTGACTCCCCGACACCTAGAACAACGTCTGGGCGATGATAACATGCCCTTCAGTGTTTCTTCAGTGAGTAGACGAATACCTATGACCACCAATGTCATTCCTCTACCGCTCTGCAAACCCCTTTCCTTCATTTAGGAAACTTCTGAAAACACCACTGCCATAAAATTTTTACCAGTAATTGAAGAGATAGCAACAGTGTCCCTTCAGTTCCTCCACTTTAACATATAACTTCCATGTTCACTAATTTACATGAGTGAATTTTTATTTAGTGTTGATGTACATTTGTTCATATGCTTGTATGCTCCCCCCAATGGTGCTTCATATTATACCAGAGAATAAAAGCTGTTATAGAATATGTTACATACAGTAAGTATAAATGTTTTTAAGAACCATTATGGCTGAAGTCATCCCTGTTCCCACAACCATTGAAAAAACAGCCAATTACAATGAATATCAAATCAAATGACCTGAAAAACAAAATTAAACCCCACTGTTTCTGTAACTTAAGTGTGTCAAGTATGAAGGTGAATTTGGTATATTAGGTGGTCATCAAAAACTACTTATTTAAAAATAAACATTTAACTTGGAGAGGAGTTTTAAGGTAAAGTTAATCATACAGTTTGACATCACATAGTTATGCAATTAAAAAGAAAAAAACCATCTTCTCTAAAAACAAAATGAAAAGAGGGTTACAAAATCCCAGTTTCAACATCAACAGTATTCAGTTTTACAACAAATCTGTTAAACGTTTTACAATTCATTTTGATAACTCACAACATTAAACTTAAAACTTCAGTAAAGTGTACTTTCCAGGCTGTGTGTCCCGTGTTCTACACTACTGCAATCTACTTTGTTTTCTATTGGACTACAGGCAAAGAGTCTATCAACGTACTCTTCATCTTTAAACAACGGAGGTAAACTAAATTTCCGTGAAAAGGTTCTGATGTCTAACAAAATAAAATCAATATTTTTGTGTGAAGCATAGCAAGTTCATCTAAATCTGGCAGAAGTCTACCTGTCCAGTCTCAGCATCTATTTTCCTTCATGTCCTAACTGAACTACCCCAGAATCGCAGCTAAACATGAGCTTCCACACCTTCTTGCCTTTGTTCATTTTGGCAGGAAAGCCTTTCCTTGCCTCACTTCCTACTAATTTCCTACCATCCTTCAAAACCCAGCTGGATTCTGTAAATTTGATAAACTCCTCAGACAAAATTATTAGTTTTCATCATCACCTCAGGTTCTCACAGTTCTTTAAACATACCTTTGTAAGATGCATTTTACGTTACTTATTGACTCTGACTACTCTGACTACACTGCAACACAGAGTTTTTTTGAGGACAGGAACCATGTTCCAGTCACCTTTCTTTCTTCTAAAGGCAGAGAAAATTCAAGTTCTGAGTATTCTGTGCAAAAATCAGAGTTTTAATAAATTATAACCATCTGCTTGAGGGTAGTTCTTAATAAAGGAATGCTTGAAAGAAGATAGTATTAGTTCGGCACCACCCTCACATTCCCAGTAAGTTAAAGTGTAATATCTTAGCTAATGGCTAATCATTAATCCTGTCAAAGGAAAGCACTGATTACAACTGTCAATAATTAATCAAATAAATCCCAACTGTTTATCCTGTCAGGCCCCAAAGCCCCTAATTTCATCCTATGCTAAACCAAAACTATAATTTAGACTTTTGTATGTATCTTCCATAGATAACTTGCTATAGTCTAAAGAAAGCCACTGAAGTGGTCTGGGCAATCTTAACACAAGTATATACTTTGAGAAGCAAATAATACTGATCTTAGGGAAAAAAGGAAGTAAGAAAAAGCAAGAGAGAAAGTAGAACAAAGAAGCAATTATGTGGATTCTTGCCCTATGCCTTCCCTGCCCATCATAAATAAGTACTATTTTTTTAAAAAGTCATTCCCTTCTTGAAATCACAGGTAAAGACCCTAAAAAAGTGAATATTTCATTGTTCATAACATCCACCAAAACCACCTACAGGCTGGTTGATATGAAATCTTGTAGGCATTCTTCTCATGATAGCTGAGTCCAGATCCTGAGGGCGATTAGTAGCTCCCATCACTATGACCTAAATAGATAAAGAAAACGAAGGTGTAACGTCCAACAATAACATTCCTTTTAAGTTGTTATTAAAAGGGCTTAGAAAATATAGAAAATTAAGTAGCATTTAATCTTCTGTAAGAAATTTGATAATAACCCAGTATGTATTATTCAAATACTTACAGATATAAATCAAAGTTAATCCTAAATAGATCAGGGGAGAGCAAAGCTTGTAAGATTTTTCTTTTTTAAACTATTGTAGTTTGCAAAATATGGTTACTCAATGGCTACACACTGAATAACTGAAAGCCACTTATGTTATAGCTTAGGAATACATACAGGGGAATATTTCAAGTCCCTTGATAATGATATTAAGGAGAGAATCATTTCCCCTAAGTCTGAGGATGCTGGTAATAGTAACAGATATGTACTTTTTCCTCTACATTTCACATCATCATCTCACAGCATATATCAGCACTACAGAGGACATCTTCTCAATGCTAATAAAACCTCAAGCAATCCAACTTTGAACAAGGACAAAGGAATAAAAGTAATAATCAAAATTCTGGACAGAATTTTTAAAAAAATGCTGGTGACCCCGCCAATCTCTGGGTCAATGTCACTTATTTTTAAAGGATGCAGAGATGAAAAATCAATACAAACACAAAGATATAAAAAACAAGTTTATTTCTGAAGGGCTTCAATATTAGCATTACTGTTGATATTTCTATATGACCCAGTAACAGCACACATTAGCCATCCAAAATGAAACTTACTGATATTCTAATAGAAAGTTTTATTTCTTTAATATTATTTTACTTTAGCCTAAGAGGTCTTAGGTTTCTGAAATAATCAGAAGCCTAATTCCAGAACATGTTGAAAGATCTATTAAATCTTATATTCTACTTCTACATTTAATAATATTGAAGAGCCAAATTACTTTCAGTTAACTGTGAGAGGTTGCCACCTAGCGGGGGGAAATATAATTACAAATACATTATTTGAGAAATGTTAGTTTTATAATGCAATTTTGTGTTTGGGTTAAGTGTTCCTAAAAAAATCAAAATATTAATGCTCTTGCCTGTTTTCTTTATTGACTATCTGTAACTCCATAAAATTAATAAGGAAACTGTCTACTAATGTAAAACCAAAAAAAGTCTTAAAGTGCTCAAATGAACTAACTGCGTAAGATAAAGGCTAAATATAAGTACATTTTGAGATAGAGTATAAGTGTTAGAAGAGATAATCGAAGTGATAGGGAGGCACAGTGAAGACTGACCATGTTAGGCAGTAGAGACTCATAAAAGGCACTGTAGATGAGGCAGTACCTGACGAAAACTAGAACCAGGCTGTATTTTGGGAAACATTCTAAGTAAACAGCCTAAAACAAAACAAAAAACCCTCAGGATGGAAGATGGAATGCCTAAAATTAGGATCAAGAACTCCAAATAAATCTAGCATAACATGGTTTAATGAATACATATAGCATAATAACAGATATTCATTATGAAAAATCAAGAGTGAAACTACTTGCAGTTTCACTTGAAGCAATTTTTTTAAAGATTTTATTTATTTACTTTTAGAGGGAAGGGAAGGGAGGCAGAGAGGGAGAGAAACATCAATGTGAGAGAGATATATCAATCAGTTTTCTTTTGCACGCCCCCAACTGGGGACCTGGCCCACAACCCAGGCATGTGCCCTGACTGGGAATCAAAACAGCCACTTTTCGGTTTGCAGGCCAGCGCTCAATCCACTGAACCATACCAGCCAGGGAAAGAAGCAAATTTTAAGGAATGATTTTAAGGGGCAAAAAAAAAGTTACCTTTACATATATATTATCTTTATCTAGTGTAAATGAGCTAAAATTCAAAATGGGAAGCAACCATAATTTTTTAATATTTAAGCAACAAAATTAATGTACCTTTTATGTATTAGTTGAGACTTCTAAGAATCTTTACAATAAAATATCAAGATAAACATTTTATTATTTCACATTTAAAATAATCGGATCTAAATTTATGCCGTAAAACCTTATGTCGATGACTATGTTAAACACTATTATCTTTTATGTCTCATGTCTACCAAGATGAAGAATATGTCATCAGCTAACTTAGACTTCCAGTAGCAGTGACAGGTTTAATTCAACCATTCAACTATTTTTGTTTCCTTTGTGGCCTTAGCAGACAAACAAGAAAGATGGCTGGGGTACCAGGCTCCATCCATAGTAATAGAACAGACAATTTTAGAGAAAAACTAACTGGTTCATATCAAAGAAGAATATGTGTAAAACTGTTACTCAAATTAATAATGTCAATTCTAACCCCTTTGACACAAAAAATGTAATAAAAACTGTTGCTGGAGTTTAATGAAGAAGTAACATCTTTATTTGTTCCAATAAAATCCTGTCATAAGGAAAATAGTTAAGTACTATTAAGTACTAGTGTGATGAGAAACTATGGTTCTGAAATTCAGTTTCAGGTCGTTTTGTATCAGAACCATGCTGTGGGGCTCTGAATAAAGTGGCTCTGGAATATGAACTTCATCCAAATTGTCACTTTTTCCTTGGCTTTTAAAACTATAATCTGCTCAGACTGGTGTGGTTTAATGCACTGGGCATTGTCCCACAAAGGGAAGGGCTGTCAGTTAGATTCCTGGTCAAGGAACATGCTTGGTTGGGTTGCAGGCCAGGAGGTCCCTGGTTGGGGTCATACAAGAGGCAACTGACTGATGCTTCTCTCATCCATTGATGTTTCTTCTCTCCTTCCTTTTCTTCCTCCCTTTCCCTCTCTCTAAAAATCTATAAAATCTAAAAAATAAAAATAAAACTGTAATAGGATAAGATATAATATTAAGCTATCCTCTCTCACATGTCCCAAACTATTCAATTTTCTAGGTACTTGAAATTCTGTTGCTTAGGAGGATATTAGTTTTAGGAAACCTGTAAACTACTCCCAATGAAGAGACTTACTAGAACCAATTATTAATAAAAAAGTTTCTATTAATGTTGCATAAGTTTATCTGTTATACTTTCTTCTCTAATTATCCAACAAACACTAAAGGCAACTTTCCCTTAATGAAATTATATTTTCATAAAGGTGATATAGAAGGAGGGCATGTGGTTTAATTTTTCTCTTGAAAATAATATATTTACTACTTTTGATTTCTGGTAATGTAGTAGATATAGAAGATCCTTTACGCCTCTGTCCCCAAAACACACACAAATAATAAAGTATTTTATTTACTTACTTACTTACTTATTTAGAGACAGAGGGGAAGGGACCTGGCTAGCAACCCAAGCATATGCCCTGATTGGGAATTGAACCAGTGACCTTTCAGTTTACAAGCCAGCACTCAATCCACTGAGCCACACCAGCCAGGGCAAATAATAAAGTATTTTAAAACTCCCAAATTAATCAAACAAATCTGCAAAAAACTAAAGAAATTAAGCTGAGGCCAGTAATGAAGCCTATGCATAAGAGGGAAGCAAGGCTAGAAGCTGACAACATTATAAAAATGTACAGATCTCAGAGAGTTGGGTATGCACAGGCCAGAGAGCCTGATGAGAGGGCACCCTACATAAAGCTGTACTCATGAAGTACAACAGCCTGAGAAAAGTGGCAAAATATTAGAAAACCCATTCAGCAGAGTCAAGCCTTGATTCTCAGAAAGACATATAAAGACATACACCCACATGATATCCCTGAGATTTCATACTTCTTGGTCAGCTCACATGGATCTTGGGCCTAAATTTACCTACTTGTGTTGGGGAAAAAATCTGGCAAAAGACAAATACAAAATCCTCTTACAGCTACCAATCTTCAACGTAGGTTCCAAAAATTCACACTATAAAGTTCTACCAAATACAATTTCCCCCCATGAAATCACAAAACACTCTAGGATATAACCACCATAAACTCAAACAAATGACAGAAACAGATCCACAAAAAGTCATATTAGAATTACTGAATATTGCCCTGGCTGCTGTGGCTCAGTAGATTGAGTGCTGGACTGTGAACCGGAAGATCGCTGGTTCGATTCCCCATTGGGGCACATGCCTGGGTTGTGGTTGAGGTCCCCAGTTGGGGGTATACAAGAGACAACCACACACTGACATTTCTCTACCTCTCTTTCTCCCTTCCTTCCCCTCTATCTAAAAATAAATAAAATCTTAAAAAAAATTATTGAATATAGATTATAAAATGTTAACATGTGTAAAGGAATAAAGGAATAATAAAAAAATCACATTCAAATATTTTTATAGTAAATATATACAAGGCATTGTTATAAGCACCTTACTTCTATTAATTCCTTAAAAGCCTACAATAATCCTGAGGTGGATCTTATTTCCCCCTTTTTACAGATATGAACTCCTTCTATTGATAGAGTGATTATACAATTTGGCCAAAGTCACACAGCTGGTTGATGCCAGGGCTCTGGATTTCTAATCCAATAGGAAACATGAGTTTCATGAGGAGCTCATGAAAAAGAATATGACAATCTTGAAAAAGAATCTAAGGAGGTTTTTAGAACTAAAAAAGTTAATGACTGAAATAATATACACAATGAAAGGGTTAAATAGAAGAGATCCAAATGAATTTAGAATTATCAAATTAGAAGAGGTAAAGAAATTACCTAGATTATAGTACAACAAAGGAAAGAAAACATGAAAAAGAAGTTAAAACACATGGATTATAAATAAGGTGCATCAATCCTTGTATAAAAACACAAGAATTATAAATAAACTGACACTCCATAGGGAGAACAAACAGGGAAGAGAAAATAAACAATATTTGAAGCAGTAATTTTTTAGAAGTAACACAAGTGTGATTCTAAATATAGTTTTTTCTAAAATGGCAAAAACAGAATACAAAGTAGAAAATACCTAATAAAGAAACAACAATATTGTTAACTTTTTCAAAACCTTTCCAAGACATATAAAAAGAAAAAAAGGTTGTAGAACTTCCATTTTTGGCAATATGGCAAAGAAAACAAACATGCCAGATAGTTTTTTTATTTTAAATTTTCTTTTAAAATGAATCATTGATCTGGCAAGAAAGTATGAAATATTCACAGGTGAAGAATTAAGCGGTAGTGGGAACCCAAAGAAGGAAACTGCGTAACAATAGCTGGCTCTCTCTGGGGGGGAACACCAGGGTGCCTTAACTTTGGCTTTCATGGCTCTGGAGCAAAGAGAGGCGAAACCTAGAACAAAAGACTGTCTTAAAATAAAATTGGAAATCTAAAGAAAGGTGCACATAACAGGCAGTGAGAAAGTGTGTATGTTTCAGGTAACTAATGAAGATGGTAAAATAAAATAAGATAAGTAACTTAGGAACTGAGAGTAAAAACTTTAAGGACTTAAGGCAAGAGTCAAAAGAAATATCCCAGAGCCAATGTCTCTTCCTCTTCCTTGGCATAATGGTCCTAAAAATTCCAAGGAGCAACTTCACCCTGAGTTTTTCTCTTCTGCTACATTTGTTTAAGGCACTGAGGCAGTCTCTTAACATTTTATTAAACATGAAGCCCTCAAAACAGATGAAAATGTATATAAACCATGTTCTTTCAAATAAGTTTAATTATGAAGAAGACTTCTGTGAAAAAAGCCAAACATTTCCTATTAACACCACCACCACCACCACCACAGAACACGTTTAAGGCACATTTCTTTCACATACCTGGCAGCTGTGATCAGTGTCCAAACCGTCCCAGAGACTCATAAACTGAGCTTTCATCATGGCTGTAGCTTCATGGTCAGAACTTGAACGGTTTCGTAGAAAGGAGTCTTAGAAAGAAGTTTTTAATGTTAAAAATTAATAAATTATTTACTCTTTGTATAATTTGAATTCATTTAACCTAAACCTGACAACTTCATGAAAGATTACAAGGAAAAGGGCTCAACTATGCTTTTTCACACATTATTCTGATATAACAATTTTGGCAAATTATTGGGCACATTTAAAAAACCTCAATTTGCAATCTTCACTTCTTTCCTAAAAATACATTTATGCCAACATATGTAACAGAAGTAAAGAATCTGGTACTGAGAGGCTGGAGAAGGACCAAGTAGCATCTTGGAGGAAAATCTCTGTACTCTGGCCCTAACTTTCCAGATTACCTGCATTCTTTGTGCTCTTAATTATGCAATGACATTATTTTCCTCACACTTCCCCTGGTAATAAATAAAATTACATTAGAATATGTCAAAACAATATTAAGTGGGAAAATGTAGGACAGAAAATGGTTTAAAACATACAAGATAGCATGCATGTATATAATGTTGTACATGGTAAAAATGCAAATTAATTTTGGTTATTGCTCAGTGATAGACTTAAGAACAACTTTATGTCCTGTTTTGGATTATTTTGTCTTCAAAATTATCTACAATAAACATGAAATGCCTTTAAGAAGTATGGAAACATTTTCCTCCTACAAAGAAAAAACTTAATAGTGGTACATATTAAGAATAAAAAGATGGTAGAAATAAATCCTAGATTTTCTAATACAATCCCTATTTCAACTGTTTTGTCTTACATCCCTTGAAATGACTGGTGTTTCTAAGTAACTTTCACATTTCAGCCTTGAAAACTAGAACTTGAAGCGGCACCAGTTACTTTGTAATGTTCTAGGTCCAAGCTTTAAAAAAAATAAAAAACACACTAGATAGTCTTGTGATGGCAAACATATAATCTGGATATTCTTATACTGTTCTAATTTTGTAAAATCTGTCCATGTTGGACTACGTATCAAACCAACTCATCAAAAAAAAATCTAATCATTTTAAAATTGTTTAATTTCTAAAAATAAATTGTTTAAGTTCAACTGCCTACTTAATCATCTTTGTGTGCTGCTTACCAGAGACATACTTAAATAATAAGGACTCAGAATATTGAAAAGGATAGAAAAAGACATATGTAAACACTATTTTAAAAGTTGAATAAAATATTTTTGTAGAAACATAATGCATATCTAATGAATGGTGCTGGAATAACTGGACATCCATCCATATGGAAAAAAAAGTTCTAGACACATACCTTATACTTTTCACAAAAATTAACTCAAAATGGATCACAGAGCTAAATGTAAAACACAAAACTATAGAGTATAGAAAAAAATCTAGGTGACCTAGGGTATGATGATGAGTTTTTATATACAACACCAAAAGCATAATCTGTCAAAGACAATTGGTTAAGTTAGAGGTTATTAAAATTAAAAATCCTTCCCTGGGAAAGATATTGTTTAGAGAAAAGGCAAGGCAAGACTGGGGAAAAATATTTAACGAAACACCTGTTTGATAAAGGACTTGTAACCAAAATATACAAAAAAATTTTAAAATTCAGCAATAGAAAAAACACCCCCCAGAAGACCTGATCTCACCAAAGGAGATACAGATGGCAAATAAGGGTATGAAAAGGTGTTCAACATACATCACTATGGAACTACAAATTAAAATAATAGTAAGACACCACTACAAACTTATTAGGATAGCTAAAATCAATATAACTGATAATAAAACCCAACAAAATGCTAAAGAGGGCGCAGAGCAACAATACCTCTAATTTTTTGCTGGTGAAACTGCAAAATGGTACAGCCACACTAGAAAAAAGTTTTGGTAGTTTGTTACAAAGCTAAATATAGTTTTATCACAAAATCCAGCAATTGTGCTAGGTATTTATCCAATTGAGTTGAAAACTTACGTCTGCACAAAAACATGCATGTTGTTGTTGTTAGTTTTATTCACAATCACCCCAAAGGGAAGCAAACAAGATGTCCTTCAACAGGTGAATGGATAAATTGTGGTACAACCATACAATGGAATACTATTTAGCCATAATAAGAAATGAGCCACCAAGCCATGAAAAGATATGGAGGAACCTTAAGTGTATATTGCTTAGTGAAAGAGGCCAGTCAGAAATGACTACATGATTTCAAGTATTTAACATTCTGTAAAAGGCAAAACTATAGACAGTAAAAAGATCAGTGGGTACCAGAAGTTTAGGAGGAAGTGAAGGAGGAATTGAATAGGTGGAGCACAGAATTTTTAGGGTGGTGAAACTATTCTGTATGATACTATGTTGGTAGATACATACCACAATGCATTTGTTAAAGCCCACAGAACTGTACAACACAAATAATAACACTTAATGTAAACTATGGACTTTAGTCATTAATAATGAATCAGTATTGATTCATTAATTGCAAAAATATCTTGCACTAATGCAAAGTATTAATAGTAGGACAAACACTGTAGGGGAGGTATATTGGAACTCTGGACATTCTGCTCAATTCTTCTGTAAACTTAAAACTGTTCTAAAAAATAAAATCTAATAATTGAAACAAGTTACAAAATATTACAAAAAATGATACTGCAAGAAAGCAAAGAAAAACTTCAGAGTTCAGGGGAAAAGGGAAGTGAAATAAGAGTCATAAGATCTCAAAAAAATTATGCCATTCTTTGTGTGTGTGTTTGTGTTTGTGTGTGTGTGTGTGTGTGTGTGTGTGTAGACAACAGATATGCATATGTAGCACCAGAAGGTTCTGCTTTGGAGTTAATGACCATGCTAAAGCCAAGATGTACAGTCATAGGAAGTACAGTTAAGAAAAAAAATTCTGGCCCTGGCTGGTATGGCTCAGTTGGTTGGGCATTGTCCCACAAAGCAAAAGGTCGCTGGTTTGATTCCTGGTCAATGTACATGTGGGTTCAGCCCCCACTGACAGGGCACTTATGAGAGGCAACCAATCTATATTTCTCTCTTGCATCAATGTTTCCTTCAATCTCTCTCTTCCTCTCTATCCCTCTCTCTAAAAATTAATAAATAAATTCTTTAAAAAAAAAGAAAAAGAAAAAAATTCTGCTCACCACTACAGAGTTAAAAAGGCTTGGCTTGTCTTCCTGGACTGGGCCCTGGGGAGGTATAGGGTTCTCTAACAAGCTTGAAATCTAAGTCTGTACTGCCATTCAGTCTAGGAATATCCAAATTCAGAAGTTATCATAAAAATTAGTCCTGAACGATCAGACCCCAGAGGGTCTATATAGATGACAGAAAAACCATTCTGGGTCTTCTTAGGCAACACAGAATTCTCAAATAAAAACAAGCCATAAGCCATCTAATGTTAGAAATGACACAAGGAAACAAATGACCATAAAAGATAGCTAACAATATAAAGGAGAATTAGAATTTCTGATAGAAGAACAATCCAAAAAACTATACAAAATAGTATGTTTAAAATTTTGAAGACAGCCCTGGTTGGTGTGGCTCCGTGGATTGCGCTCTGGCCTGCAAATCAAAGAGTCACAGGTTTGATTCCTGGGGTGCATGCCTGGGTTGTGGGCCGGGTCCCGGTGG
Organism: Trachops cirrhosus; assembly: GCA_028533065.1. Taxonomy (NCBI): domain Eukaryota; kingdom Metazoa; phylum Chordata; class Mammalia; order Chiroptera; family Phyllostomidae; genus Trachops; species Trachops cirrhosus. The sequence continues at coordinate 127,028,322 of CM052542.1, forward strand.
GGGGTCGTGTGAGAGGCAACCACATGTTGAGTTTTCTCTCCTTCTCTTCTCCTCTCTCAAAAAATAAATAAATAAAACCTTTAAAGTTTTAAAGACATAAAAGGGAATGAAATTCAAACAAAAGAGCAAGCTGCAATGCAAAAAGATACATTTGAAAAAGAACCAAATAAAACTTCTAAAGTTCAAATATAATCAACAGTATACAAACAAACCAAATGGTTGTGATATTAAACAAAACCAAGCAAAAATGTGCTTTTTATAATTCACTCAAAAATTGATTTTTAAGTTGCACCATTATTTTATGTACCAACAAAAAATGAAAATGCTGTCAATTAAATTATGATGCAAAAGAAAAAACTCTGTCCATTAAATTATAACATACTTTCCCAATTTTAGGGATACTAAATGTAGAAAACAGTATGTTTTAGAACTGATGAAATATGGTAGGGAACTAGATGATAAAACTGTGAAAATGACTCAAAATTAAGTAGAGTTGAAGAATATAGTTTATATAAAACAAAAGCCTTGCAACATTCAAAGATATACAGATAGTGGTTCAGAATTTTCCAGAACTAACTGAAGTCACACATTCTCAAATTAAAAACCACAGTAAGCCTTAAAAGAATAATAATAAATACAGATCAACATAAACCACAAAGAGCAGAACAAGAACAAAACCTAACAGCCATGAAGAGAAAAGACAGATTTCTTTCAAAGAAATACTAGGCTACAAACAGAATTCTCAAAAGCAACCAGAAAGATTGGAAGACAATGAACTTACAGCTGCAAAATGCTAACGGAAAATAATTCCCTATCACTTAATAGTGAGAGCAGAATTGACAGATTGTTTACAGAAAGACAGGATTCACGATCTTTGCTGAAGAACTTCAACACACTTCTGTAATAAGAAAAATAAATCCACAGAAAAGGCAGGTGCAAGAAGCAATAGTAAGCAAAAAACCTGGCAAAGATGGGTCTCTAAACAACCAATGCCAATATAAAAATAACAAATATGGAGAGTACAAGAAAAAATGTTAGTTAACAACAACATGTAAGAGATGAGAAGGCTGATTAATATTCAAGAGTTCTAAGGTCCTTATATTATTTGGAAGGAAGGTAGAAATGATTAGCCTAGACTTTTAAGACAAGTAGGTATGCTAAATATTTCACTAAAAGAAAATGAATATATAACTTTTAAATCTGCAGCAGGGAAAGGGGAATCAAGAAAGCAAACCAGTCCACTAGACTGGTAAATAAAAAGCACATAGTAATGTGGTAGAAATAAATCTAAATATGTCAGCTATCAAAATGAAGGCAAACTGATCACATCTCCCGGTTAAAGAGTCTTAGATTAAAATTTCAACACCCCCAGCTATATGTTCTTTTGTGCAAAATGCACACCAAAACCCCAAAATAGTTGGAGAACACTGATGAGAAAGATACAAAACACAAACTAGTAATCAAAGTACTATATTACCAAGATCTTTCTCTGTATTTCTATATAGCATATTATATTTTAACAATATCATTAAACCCAAAGCTATAGTTTTAATTATTATAGCTTTTATTATATACTGTAACTTATTATACCAGGAACAGAACAAAAATACTGATGATCTATAAAATACAGAAAAAGTCCAATAATAATAAAGTCATGAAATATACAAAAAGATGATCTACATTACAAGTCCATATGGAAAAAATGAAATTAGATTCCTACATCAGGCTATATATTTTTTAAAGGAGGACATTTATGCGGATAGTGAAAGGATTTGGAAACCAGACACAAGTATAAACCATAAAGAAAAAAGTTTTATAAATATAACATTCATTTTTTTTAAATCCTCACCTGAGCACATTTTTTTCATTCCTTTTATGTATTTATTTTTTAAAGATTTCATTTTTATTTATTTTTAGAGACAGGGGAAAGGAGAGAGAGAACGAGAGAAACATGGATTGGTTGTGTCTTGCAGGCACCCCAATGGGGACCTGGCCTGTAAACCAGGAAGTTAACCAAGGTTGTTAAGCTTTTGGTTGTGTGGGGTGATCCCACATAAGTCAGGGCTTCTCATTGCTTTGACAGAGAGAGAGAGAGAGAGAGAGAGAGAGAGAGAGAGAGAGAGAGAGAGAGAGAGAGAAATATCGACTAGTTGCCTTCTCATACAGTGAGCAATTAGCACACAACCTGGTTATGTGTCCTAACCGGGAATCGAACCTGTGACCGTTTGGTCCACTGGACAATGTTCCAACCTGTTCCAATGAGCCACACCAGCCAAGGCCTACACTGAAACTGAAATCTCTGTAAAGGAAGTTATCATAAAAGTGAAAAAACAAGGCAGTCTAGAAAATACTGGCAATCATAATGAGCATCAACAAAGAATTTCCAAGAAAAATCACCCCCCAAAAAACAACAATTTACAGGCAAGGAAACACAAATGACTAATCAACATGTTAAAAGACACCCAAATTTAATAGTAAGCAGTAAAACCCAAATTCAAACAATGAGATAATTCATGCCATTTAAACTGGCAAATAATAACATCTGAAAAAACAAATTTTAGAGAATATCTAGGCATACAAACTACACAGTAATCAAAGTGAAAACATGTATAACCATGTGAAGAACTGGTAGTCCTAGTGAGGTTGAAGATGAACACAACACACAGGCTAATGATGCAGCTCCCAGGTGTCTACCCGGGACACACATGTGCATGAGGAAACATGTACATGGATGTCTTGTTGTTTCCGTTTGTAAGAGGGAAAACAGAGAACAAACTATCAAGTAAGATAATGAACAGACTCATTCTGCAACACAGAAATTACACTAAGCATATAAGGATGTTGGCTATCTCTTCTGTTTCATTAATTTGGCCTAAAAAAATTTTTTAAGCTCCAGCTGGTCATCTAAATGTCACCCTTAAAAATTGGTGTTTTAAAATATTCCCATAGAAAACACAGCATACCTATTTCATCTATAAAGATGATGGAAGGCTGTAGCTTGATGGCAAGGGAAAAAACAGCAGCAGCTAATTTCTGGGATTCTCCATACCACTTATCTGTCAGTGTTGAAGGCTGAAGGTTAATAAATCGACAGCCTGCTTCTTTGGCTGTAGCCTTGGCAATCAATGTTTTACCACAGCCTGGAGGCCCATAGAGAAGAACGCCTGGAAATCAACATGTTATTTTATTATTTCCTTTAAAAGAACAAAATTTTGCTTTAGTTTATGTGAAAATCAACATAACATTAATCTGCCCACATTAAACTTTTTCTCAACATTCACTTGTTTTCATTAAATCTTTTTTAATAGTAGAAAAAGAATGAGCCATATTCTACATTCAGTGTCCGTGATGACAAGTATTTGGGATTACAGCACTTTATGCCTCCTGCCTTCATGAAAAGGTCTAGTTCAGGATGTTAAAGGCAATCATCTTGACATCCAAACTCACAACACTCGATCAGCAGTTGACAAAGAAAATCACCTAACACTCTCTACCTTCACAAGCTAACAGAGCACTCTTGCACACTAACAGAAGCCCAGAGAAAATCTTCTTCTTCACAACGTATTGTAGCAAACACTGTTTTGCTATTGCTCAGAGACAAGTTTTACCCAAAAGGCCATGTGTCTTTTTCCAAACAGATAATGACCTCTTCTTAAAGAAATAGAAATGACCAGTCACTCCTGTTTTAATTCCCAAGGAGTAAAACTGTATTATTAATCTATAGTCTCCATTGACATCAGTTTGCTCTAAGTACAATTTCAGATACTCATAAACAGGTTAACGTCTTGAGCATTTTGGGAATCATCAACAACTGTTTTTCAAATAAAATGAGGTAGCATTTTCTAAGCTAATAAAAAAATAAAATTATGGCCTTGTCTACAGATCAGCTATTGACAGGCCTGACACAAATTGTAAACTGCAGGCTTCTTTAAACATTTGCTTAATTCAGCTTCTCAACTTTTCACATCTAATAGCACTTAAAGAATGATAATATATTTATAGGTAGCATGCTAGGGTAAGATGAAGAGGATTTGAAGGCATCTAAATATTCCTATGTAATATAAATAAATACAAAATATGATAGAAAGAAAATAAATATTACATAAAATCCCCCTTAAATTTTCATTTAAAAAAAAAAAATTGTAAGCTTGAGCTTGCTTCCATAAACCTAACAATTTTTTCTCATTAAGCACTTCAAAATGTTCAAATTTTTCCTCAAACACACAGAATTTTCTAGTGCTCTTCGTAAAAATTCTTTAAGTTTCAACTAACACAAGTTTTAATATTTTAAACCAAACTTTTAAAAGCTTATTTTAAAATTTAAATCCATAACCTTTACCAATATATGTTAACGTTTTCCAGTAGTCTTTGCAATTTTTAATTAAATTCATTTAGCTAAGTGCTAAAAATTTCATTCATTAAGTCAGTTATAATTTGAAGCATCTATTGATACTCTTCTTTTCAATGTCTCATGCGAACAATACAGATTAGCAGTCTAATGCCATTGAATTCAAAGCTGAAAACAGAATGACTGAAGAAGCTTGGGATTATTATCACATTTACCATTTTGATCACAACAGTTGAAGAATGAAGATCTACTAGCAAACTTTTACTTACATACTACTTGAATCTCAGCGTTTTTAGAACTATTGATGCAACAATCCTCATATTTTGATTGTGCAGCTACACCATCACTTCATAAATTTATGCAGTACTCTTACAATGTCATATTTGTTTCAAAGTATTCATTTATCACTTTGAATGTTTATTCCTAATAGTTTGGCTTTGGTACTTCTTAGCAGGATTAAGTGTTTCCAATTATTTCTCTTCGGGGATTCTAATCAGTGTTATTAATTAAGTAGTTATTTACTAATTCAACATGCAGTGACAGCTTTTGAATTTCATAGTCTAGCTGAGATAGATAAGGTGCACATGAGGAGCTGTCAATGTTCCCTTTTTGAACTGGGTGGTAGTCACATGAGCATTAGCTTTATCTCCATTTCTCTATATATGCTAAACTTCACTAAGATCCGTGTGTCATCTGACACCTTATCGGCAAGTCTAGCAATATTATTATTGGAAAGTAGCACCTTTTCTGTATCCTTTGTGGAAGGGGACTCCACAGTGTTTATATTTATGAAGGGTGATAAATGAGTGGTTCTGCAAACAAATATGAGGCATTTAGCAGTAATTTTGCAACCTCCTAACTAGTTTTTTGAGTTTAGTCTGATTCTTTTAGAACCATTCTCAACAAAATAAAAATGTGTTTATTATTTTGTGCTGTAGAGACACTTAAAAATTCAGATCCATTTTTAAGATGGATGGTTTTAGTTAAGGGCTTTATTTCATAAGTACTGCATGCAAATTAATGATTTAGGATGAGAAAGAAAAGACATATTGGGACAAACGGATCCGAATCTGAGGTAATCCTTAATATTAATAAATATATTACCTTTCTTTTCTGGACTACTTTATTGACTTTTGAGTTTTAAATTAAAAATTTGTCCAAGTGGTAGAAAAATAATTTGTAAAAATTAAACTTATTTTAATATAAGGTATCTGAGAAGGGGGAAATTGCTGTAGACCTTTATGATCTCAGATACTCAATTTTTCAAAAAATTCTTTTAGGTTTTCTACATTTTTAAGAATGCATCAAAACATGAAATATGATGAGATTCAATCATAACTTGTGTGTCAAAATAATAATTACTGAATTCAGAGTTTATAAAGACAGCCATCGAGTATTCAAATGGAATTTTAACTGTTGTAAATTTTTAAATGTTTGGATAAAAGGGTTACATTTTTTTATGCAACCATTAACATACGCTCTTATAACCGATTAGTGGCATGATCACTCTGCTCCAACTTTGTCTTTTTGTGATGTTACTATGATCTCGATGCTGCATGAATAGTATATAACAGTTCAACTCTAAAATTATTATTTCATAGTCTGTGAGGCAGCGATCACTTTCAGCATAGATAGCAATGAACTGAAGTATCTTTTCATAATTTTGAAATTTTGCTGTGCCTGGGGCTTTAAACGAAGTCCAACTTGTGAAATCACCCAATTACCTAGATTAAAACATTGCTCATGAGAAAAGGAGCTTTGTCTGTCCTAAATTTGCTAATATTGTGAAACTGAGTAAGTAATTACCTTAGCCTTTTAATCTGGGCTCAGACAAAAACCGTTAGACATTTTCTTTGGGGAAAAAAAAATCACATAATCTAAATGCTTTTTGTTAAGGGAATAAAAGTAGCTTTGTTGTTTCAGAAAATAAAAACACCTAATAAACAACTTTGTTGTTTTAGTTAATGAAAAGAACATGGCATTTTTGGTGGTAATTTGTCATCCTCTATCTACCAGAAACAAAAATTATCTACTTCATCAAAATGTATAGGTATCAACTTCAATTACCTTTGAAATATAAATTAACACACCTTTTGATGTAGCAGCAAAATAAGATCATAAGCAAGTACAACTTACACAAAGTTGTAGTTGTGATACTTATACAAAGTACTATTGTGATACTTCTAAAGATTCTATTTTTTTAAAAATGCACTTGCCTAATAATTTGAGTTCAGTCTTGATTATCAACATAAATCAAACTTGTATAGTTTTGGCACCCAATAAAGATAAGGTTCAACTAGGTGAAAATAAATAAGCTACACAATAGCATTGGTATCTGAAAGCCATGGTTACACACCTCCCTCTCACTGTCAAGTATTATTTAAGCTTCATTTAAGACATCTTTAACAAGATTTAAATGATTACTATTTGAGTGAACAAGAATCAAAATATTACATTTAAGGGTGCAGTTATAAGTCCTTTCAATTCTTGAGTTCCAAGGTTTTCAAAATGATTACTAACTAGGAACAAGAAAAAATTTCCCTTACAAATAAGGTGTATTTAATTTCTAATTCATTTGTAGTTCAATATTTTCTGTTAAAAAAAATCACTGCACTAAAAATAATTAAGTGGAAATCATTAAGAGAGGGGAAAATCACTAAAATTGTGAAACAAAAAGTCTTATGGTACACTTGAAACCTACATAATCTTACCAACCAATGTCACTCCAATAAATTTAAGTTTAAAAAAGTCTTATCTTGAAAACAAAACCAAAAAAAATCCCGTATTATGACTTTGAATTTTTTTTAACCTTGACTTCCCCAATTTGCATTTACTTGGAAGTAACAAAAGAGTTTAAAAGAATGGGATTATTTTGCAATGTAACTGTTGGGGTAAAAATCTAAACTTGGGAAGCTGAAGCATGAGCAATTATATCAAAACTATTATTTAAAAAAATTTACTGGATCTTGGCACTCTTTTGAAAATCTAACTTCAAAACCACCAGTTGGATAATGACAGGAAGTTTCAATGTTTCCAAGACTTTTAATGCTGTAGCAAATATAAACTTTCATGTTACCTTTTGGAGGCTGCAAAAGCCTGGAATTTTCAAATAAATGCTTCTTTTTGATAGGTAAGATGACTGTGTCCTTCAGATCCGTAATGACATCATCTAAGCCTGCTATATCACTCCAAGTAACCTGGTAAAAGGTCAACATGAATTTTACAGGTGATATATACTCACTGAAGTTTTAAAAAATCCCCCTAAAATGGCAAAATTTAATCTAATTAGATATAAATAATAAAGACTAAAGTTATATTAATGTGAGTAAAGACTTTTAATAGCAATAACAAAATTAAACTACCATGACACAGAAAAAAAATTTAACAGTCAACTATCTAGTATTTAAAAAAAAAAAAGCACTGGGACTGGCATTTAAAACTCTGCAGGGACTTAATAAGCTGAATTCATTCCATCTAAGAGGAGAAAGTGTGGGACCCTGCCAAGAAGTTAGAGAACCAGCTCAGTTAATTCAGCACTGGTGATCCGGAAGAGATCACCAGAAGTATGCCTAATTCCTGAATGAGGCTGCCACATATAACAGGTATGGATTTTAGAAAAAAAGTCTATACCTACCAAACTAGATTTCTGAATCAAAAAGACACTTGTCTTTATAAATAATAAACAGGGGATGAATACTTTCAAAATAGACCCAGCCTGTATATTTTAAAGCCTTCTGATTCAACCTTAAAAAAATTTTTTTAGAAAAGTAACTGAAAAGACCTTAAAAGAAAACCTACATAACTCTAATACAGCTAAGCAATGGCCTGAATGTAGAGTCAGGCAGAAGCAGAATTTACAATAGATTTACTTTCTTCACAACTTAAAAAAAAAGTGTTAAACTGCAGCCAAATCCAAAAAAAATCATCACCTACTTTCACTGTAGCTGTTACAAAAAACTGAGTCTGTCAGTACACTTTACTCAAAAGTGGACAGAGGTAAGGCCTCACAAAGGTACCACTGTAAATTTATAAAATTAAAATGGAGGATTAATTCTGGGGGCATTTATCTTTGTGCGTACAAATAACAGACATTGTAGATTTTTATTTTCTAGTTTTGGGAATAGGATATTATTGTATTTCATTTATACTTCTTGTCACAATTTATTTATTCCTCTTCTCACAAAATATTCAAATAGGATTTTAGAGTTTATAAATTACACTAGTCTGATCCTCAGAATGACCCTTTTTAAGTAGACACAGCAGATACTCTACTGGATTATACATGAGGGAACTGAGACTCAAAAAGGAAATAATTTGCCAAGGCCATGAATGGAAAACCAAGATTCAGAATCTTGTGTTGCCTACCATACCTCATTGTGAAAATCTAGAATTAAACTCCAAATCAAATATCCATACGACTTAAACCAATACATTTTATATGTCACAAAGGTAAATATAAAAAAGCACAAGTTTAACTAAACAAACGTGCACAGAATTAAGTTAACATAGCAGGACCAAGATTATCATCCTCAGAAAGCCCTGCTTACAAGGCAGGCCCGTGGCTGGAGTGCGGGAACTTGGGTTTTAGAAGGGCTCCCATCTTCCCTGATAAGAACAGCTCACTGTGTGTGCCTCAACTGTGCAAACTACACGGTTTGTGGCGAATACTTGCTTTCTGTCAGAATTATGGCAGATATTAGATAAACAAAGTCTACGTGACCAATACAAACGAAAACCCTGGGCATGAAGTTTCTAATGAGCTTCCCTGATGGAGAACATTTTATATGTACTCTTAAAATGTGTTGCTGGAGGAATCAAGTGCATCCCATGTAACTTCACTGGAAAAAGATTCTTAGAAGCTTGTGCCTGATTCCCTTCAGACTTTATCACTTTATCCCATGACCCCCTTTCCTTGCTGATTTTGCCTGGTATCCTTTTGCTGTAATGAATCATATCTGGGGTGGGGGAAGTAGAGATGGAAGAGGGTATACAGGGATTAAATGGCAATGGAAAAATATACAATAAAAAATAAACTATTAAAAATCAATCAATCAACAATCAATCAATCATATCTATGAGTACTACTATGCTGAGTCCTAGAGAATAATCAAACCTGGTTGTGGCCTGAGAGACCAATGACACAAAATTCTAGAAAAAAAATCTTAAATAAGATTAAAGATACATACATGCATGTTAAGAGGGTCTACGAGATGAGCAGCAATACTCATTTCATATTCAGAAAGCTTCACATTTTTCACACCAATTTGCTTCATTAATTTCTCCGCCTAGGAAGAAGAAACAAACAACCTTCTTTAGTTTGATATTTAGATATTGGCATTTCAAAACAGGTTATCTGTGAAACCTAAAAAGCAATGAACAAACATACAAGAATTTTCCAAGAATATTCTAGTCCTTTTGATTTCCTCCTTTCCTATTCTAAACCCTCAGGTAAAGAAAAATTTGAGGGTCTACTCCACAGAACAAGGGCAATTTAAACCAGCTCCTGAGAAATGAGAAAATAGGAACATGATTGAAGAGATATGTACAGGGCCTCACATTGCTCCAATGAGATTCTAAGGCTCAAATTGATTTCTCGTTCCTAATAGAAGGATTATACAGGTATAGATTTAATCTCAAGATGTAAGACTGACGGATTAAGGATATTGAGAGATGGACAGGTGTTCCTACCTATCTACTCTCAAGTTGTTCTGAGATGCTGTCACTTTCAGTTAAAGTCAATTCCTTCAGATATAACAAAAATGATTCTGAATTAGGATTATACTTACATATATTTTTAGAGCTGGGAAAAACTAATCTGAAACCTATGAGTTCTATCAATGCAGTAAAGCTTTCAATTAAAATAAGAATCATGATAATAATGATAAATATTTACTGGGTATGCCAAATATTATATCAAAATACTTAGATTAACTTGAATTCTCAGAATGAGCCTATGAGATAGGCACACATTTCCCCATCATGGAAAAAGAAATCGAAGGTTAGCCCAGATTAAGTAATGCGTTACTTTAAAAGTGAGCCAGTGAAAGAGGCAATAGGCGAACCCAGGCAATCCAATACTCAAGCCTATACTCTAACCACTGCATGTGTTACCCTGGTTTCCCCAACTATATGAAGGAAGTTTGTGACCACAAGAGAGTCTTCAGTGATCTATAAATAACATTCAAATTTCAAATAAGTATTTTTAGAATTGAAAGTGTTCTGCTAAATCATATATTTACCTAAATTCTTGTTACCCTTTCCTAAAATACTTGTGATTATATAAGATCTTGCTGTTTGTCAGAGGAATGTATTGTTGCTCCAAAAGGAAATTCAAATCACACAGCATTATAGTTACAGACTGGTTAGAAGACTAGGATAAATGTGTGGACCATATCCTAGTAATAACATTTTTTAAAAGTGCTATGACTCACATCATTATTCCTATTTAGCCATGCCCCTATAAAATTACTCAATGGATAAAGTTGCCTCACCCAGGTCCGTTTATCTCTTTCCTATAAATATCTTCTCTTTCACTGCCTTTAAATCTTTTATATGTCAGCTATGAAAGGTGTCCTATTTTAGTATCTATAATAACATTAACTCTTCTTTTTCATTATGATTCTATAAATGTGAAGCCATCCCACATGTATTCCTTTTTAGGCTCTCAAATGGGTGTGATTTTGCACCCAAGGGGACATTTGGCAAAGTCTAGAAACACTTTTGGTTGTGACAACTTGGGTGAGGGGAAGAGTGCTACTGGTATCTAGTCAGCAGAGGCACGGGTGCTGCTAAACATTCTAGAAGGCACAGGATAGCCTGTCCCCAACCCACCTGACCAAGTTATCTGGCCCCAAATGTCATTAGTGCCAAGTTGAGAAAACTTGCCTCTTTCCCCATTAAGTAGTTGGCCTCAAAAGTTTACTCCAGGCCAAAGTTACCTCTTGCTTTAAATAATAACAGCCCTTATCTGGGGTTTCCTTAAAAAAAAAATTGCCCTGGCTGGTATGACTCAGTGGATTGAGCGAGGGCCTGCAAAACAAAAGGTTGTATGTTTGATTCCCAGTCAGGGTACATGCCTGGGTTGTGGGCCGGGTCCCCAGTGCAGGGTTCATGAGAAGCAACCACACATTGTTGTTTCTCTCCCTCTCTTTCTCCTTCCCTTCTCCTCTCTCTAAAAAATAAATAAATAAAATCTTTAAAGAAAATCAACTATGTTTTTTACCCTACAGAAATATAAATTGTCCTAGTCAAGTTTACTCAGTACCTTTTGCCCACAACAGCAGTCCCATTTAACAATGTCTTCAGGTTGCATTAACAACACTGAGAAAAGAAATTAATGTTTATTGAGCATCTACCACATGCCTGATACTGGGCTGGATATTTTATAATTAACCCGTGAAACCATCCTGAGAATCGCTATTATTATTCTCATTTCTCAGATGAGGAGCTCAAGGGCCAAAGAAATTAGAACTCCAAGACTCCACAGCTAGAAACTCCAAGATTACCAGAGCTCAAACCCTAATTTGTCTTAACTTCAAAGCTGACATTCAGCTGAAACACTAATAATATTCCTCATTTTGGAGAGCAGAACATGGTTTAAAAAAATAAATGAAAAGCACCCCAAAACACCATACCACTACCAAACTCTTTTCCAAGAATAAGTTATCCAATTGTCTAGCTTCAACACATTTAATGGAGTCTCTATTTCTAAAATGTTTTAACTAGAAAAACAAAATTATGACTGGATTATTCGAAAAATGGCTTATGTTCATGCGCTGGTTTATCACCTACAGTTAATGACAATTACATTTTCAAGTCACTAACATTTGCTTAGTTTTTAAGTAGGTCTCTCCAAGTAGTTGTCTTACGGAGGGAAAATGAACTGGCTTGTGAGGGGAGTCAGAGGTAGGAGGGAAGCTTACATTTTACTGTATACACATCTTTTAACTGTTTCATAGTATTTTTTATCCTTCCATGCTATTTCTTTTTTTCACCACAGGAAGTATGATTTAAAAAATTAAGAAGTGGGAGGAAATAGTAAACCAATATTTTTGCCTAAGCTGGGGAAGGAGGAAGTGGAGAAAAGGCACAAAATAAAACAAACACTCATTTCATTCAGGTTCTAAAAGATTACTAAAATTAGTTGTTCTTTTCAAAGAATAATTTTAGAAAGTTAGAGATGGCATTAGTGGATGAAGAATAAAGGGAGAGAGATGAACTAGTTAAATGTAGGTTAAAAACCTTTTCACTGAGGTCACAGCTACAGTACTCCAATATAAGTATAGACAGAGGAAATCACTGATAACAAAGCTTTTAAAAATGCACATACAAGAATCAACCAATAAATGAATAAATGGAACAACTGATGTTTCTCTCTCTCCCTTCTAATCTCTCTAAAAAAAAAAATATATATATATATATATATATATATATATCTTAATAATTTGAACTCAGACTTAAATTGACTTTCATGATTCAGGTTGGGGTAGGGGGGAAGCTGCACTTATGCTGACATGTGGATATACTCAAAATCATTTTTTTAAAAATCTACATTGGTCAGACTCCTAGAGAAGTATGAATTGACTGATAGGATGATATAACCTAGACCCCGAGTTTATCATTTTATAATCGAATTCAGGGAATAAACTCACCACTGTCCAAATCGGTTTTCAGACATACATACAGTAAGCCGTATTTATGAAATTACAGTTTTCACTGATTTAAGAGCTATGCATAGCACAGTAAAGTACTCATTTCTTTACATCCCAATTTCTCACACCAGCTTTTTTTTTTAAAGATTTTATTTACTTATTTTTAGAGAGAGGGGAAGGGAGGGAGAAAAGGGGGGAAAGAAACATCAATGTGTGGTTGCCTCTGCCGCAGCTCCTACTGGGAACCTGGTCTGCCACCCAGGCATGTGCCCCAACTGGGAATCCAACTGGCAACCCTTTGGTTCTCAGCCTGGCACTCAATCCACTGAGCCATGCCAGCCAGGACAGCCTACAGCTTTTGAAAGAACAAGATTTATTCATCTTTTATTCTGCCACCAAGTATTTGTAGGAGCTTAATAAAGGTTTTTTGAATGTATCAGTCAGAAGTCACAGAAGAAATCTAAAAATCCATGAATAAAACATCTTGTCTTCAAATAGCAAGAGAAATTTGAAAGACTCCTTGAAGGCTTTGATTTTTTAAAGAGAAATAGAAACCAAAACAAACGGATCATCCTAATGTGGAAAACATCACAAGAGGCAGTAGCTGAAAAATAAAATTACAACTTATATTAACAATAACATTTTTTAAGCAATTCCTTAGTTGGATATTAGTATAATTTCTAAGTCTAAGACTAGCAGCCTGTATTATGCACATTTTATATGTCATACAAAGCAAAATGTATACTTACTAAAGATAAATTTTGTTTAAGTTGTTCAAAAGTTTTACCTAGATTCCTTCAGGTAACAAACAGTTAACAAAAATAATCTAATGAAAGTGTTCACAACCAAATACTCTAATATTTTCATTCTTCATAATCTTCTCTTCCAAGTTGCTGATATATCAAAAAGAACTTGAGAGATGAAATTAAATATGATATAACATTTTAATATGAATCTTACAGAACTTCCCATTAACTTATAATTCTACTACATCCTCAGTTTTATGGAAAAATGTTTGCTAGCTACAAGACAAATGATCCTCAAATACTTTAATCATACCTGTTTCTGAGCTTCTACTTTTTGCTTTCTGGTTGGATCAATTGCATCTACCATCCATTTGATTGTAAAGTATGTTACAGCACCAAATATTGTCAAACGGAAAATTAACCCAACAACTTCATTCCGACTCAATGGACGAGAAAAGGCTTCAGCATGTACCATCTTGACAGTACCCTTAAAAAACAAACAGAAATGTCACTAGGTAATATCTAGTCATTAAAATTGGGAGGCTGATAAGTACCTTAAATTAAGCAACAAAAACTACTGGTCAAATTCAATATTACCTACCTTAAAAAAGTACTTTATTTTTAGGAGAAATGGATTTTTAAATGTTAGGTAAACAAGCACTTTTTAAGCTCCCCTTACTGAAGGGACAGATTAGAAACTAAATTTATTAGAGTTTTTAATGAACTTTCCTAAAAGCTCATGTAAGTAGAGAATAATTGTATTTGAAAAAGGTCTTCAAACAGCTTTAAAATAACTATTTTAGCGTCTAGAAAAATAGTGACTATAACACTAACCTAACTGAAGAAAGGTAGTCCAACAATGAAAATACTTTACTAATGTGAAGGTAAAAATTTCTTTTATGAAATGTAATGTCAATCAGATAATTTTTAAGTGAAATTCAAATTGTGAACTATTTCCTCATACTTACTTTTAAAGGTGTTCAAAGCCTGCTTAAATTTAAACCTTCATTTCCTTAATAAGTGACATCAATTTTTTCCACACTTGTTTCCAAAAACCCAGCTACATCTGTACAGAATCTTCACACATTTTTGAACCACAAAAATATAGCACACACCCAACATAGAAAGGACAAAGAAGGCAATGTGGCTACTTTCTACATTTATCTCTGAGCAGCTACATCAGTCACAGCTAGGCTTACAGGAGGCATGCATAACCCTCTCAAAAGCAATGACTATCCAGAAGAATTAAGCTTGTTGGGACAATGTAGCTATCATATTTTGGGAAATGAGATCTCAGCTTCAAATAATGCTTTGGACGCTCCTAGTACAGGCAAGTGCTCAGTGTTATGTGACAAGGAAAAAAAACCAAAGAGAGTATATATTTTGCACTCATGTGAAAGGGAATAAATCAGAATTTATACAAATGGCTCAGCAACAGGTAAAAACACAGGGTAAAAACTATGGTTTTTCTAGCTCTGAATTTATTTCCCTTCTTACTACCACTATCCAATTAAAGATCCTCTTCATGTGCTTCCCTCTAAAATAGTGCCAACAATTCTGAAATTCCTTTTAGACACCTCCCCTTCATTCAAGAATACAAACTCCTTCCCCTTCCCCCGCAAAACCCCAAATCTTTCCTTTTATTTACAGGAACCCCAACCATTCAAGACTATTCTAATCCAGCCTGAAAGAGTAACTTAAGCATTTTAGTTCTCATCACTTCTCAATAGGAATTCTCAATAGCTGATGTCACTAGGGCCTGAAAATGCCCCATGTATTTTCTCTCCAGCCGATTTGCCTGGTACCCAGGCTGGACCATTTCTCCCCATTTATCTAGGGATTAGTCAAATTCTACCCAAACTTCAAAACTTAACATGCTCCATGAAGGCTTTCAGATCACATTAATCTTCTATATTATTCATTTGGTCTTATTATTGAACTTATGTGATATTGATTCTACTCAACTAGAGTTTAAATCCTTATAAACAGGATTTATATCTTACCCATTTTTATAATTGTCACATATAAAAAAGAGGCTATTTAATAATTATTTGTTCAATAGGTAAACTGCAACTACAGAAAAACCTCACATTCAATCATTCCAAAACAATTGTTGCCAGACTTTTGAACAATTTCTGAAGAAAAGTCAAGGGTTCCATTGACTTTACTTCTCCATTGCTAGAAACCATTCACTTTACAATAGGACATTATTTAATTTTTTTAATGGAAAGATATACCATTTTAGGTTTTTAAATCTCTCTAATCATTTTTTATTTTTCAATTACAGTTGACTAATTTAAACTTAATTAAATAATTGAAAGCCTTCATTTTGGGGGAAGAAACATTGGCCTTAAGTGATTTAACTCATACAATAAAACACTTATCAAACCTGTATATGTATTGCCTACTATATACTGGATATACAATAATGGCTAAGATACAATTACTTTACTCAAGGAATGCACAATCTGATTATATTAATTGTATTTTTTATAACTGGAGCTAGGGAAGAGAAGCCATCTAATTAAAATCTCTCTTCATCTAACAAATCAAAGTGTGCTTTCTTTCATCAGCAGGAATCCCTAAAAATAGGTTAACAATATTCTACTTCTTACAAGATTTGAAAAGTTGACTTCCCTAGCCTTTACCCCAAATGTAAATTTGAAAATGCAGTTAGAATACGTGGTATCATTATGCGAGGCCGTTATTCATTAATGAACATAAGCCAATAGGGAAAAATATGGATTTTAACCTAACAATGTGTGAAAACTAGAGAGAATCTGAATTTTAAAAAAGGTTTTCATTTAAAGTTTGATTTAGTAGTGGCAAAACTGCCATCTACTGGATGTTCGAATGAACTACATGAACAACTAGGGTTGTTATCAGTACATCTCAGTCATCCAGAGAGTAACAACTTTAATCCTATAAAAATATCAAGATACAAAACCTCTGTTAACTATGTATTTCCAATAATTAAATTGTTAAATGTGATACAGTAGTCTAGAGCTATGGCCACTTCTAAAATAGTCCGTCTTTTAAAATGACCTAAAAATCCTGAAATGAAACTGAAACTTCTACTTGTAGGTTGTAACTGTATATACTTTATTGTACACTCATCTATCATTCATATGACATTGATATGCCTCCAATGTAAGGTCGTAACAGTAACAATACCATTAGAGCAGAATATACAATAAAAGCTGCATGTGCACACAGTAGGGAATGTATTTCGACCTTGTATAATCATAAGGATCAACAAAATGCACACATTTACGTACATAAACACATATGGTGCTATACACAACTAAGAAATATCACAGAACACTGAAACTCAGTTATTTGTTAGGAAAACATGACACCAGAGAGTTTCATTTTAAAGAGTTCTCCATTTCAAGGCAGAAAACTTTGAAATCGAAATATCTTGTCAATGAGCAATTTACTGACAGATTAAGGGCTAAGAGTATAGTGTTCACACTATAGTATTTCTCTCCTGTATCACTGCAGTGTTTTACAAAGTTTTTCTCAACCCCAAAGTTCCAGTTCGCAGATATCAAGGTCCTATGAACACAGACTATGTCAATGAAAGACTGCCAATCTTCACATAAAGGGACACGCTGTAATTAACATCATCCTCTGCGAAAGTGTGCCCAGGCCTTATAAACCACCTCTGCTTTTGCACCAGGTGGTAGCGGTGCCAGTGCAACACTCAGACCCGGTTCATTCCGGCGCCTTTGCCTAGGACCCCAGTTCTGTGGTCGCCCTGGACGACCCCAAGCCCAAGCAGTGACCCCGCTGCCTACAGAGATTCCCTGTAGGAAATAGTGTAACTCTTGAAAACGTCGCTAACATAGACCTAAGGGCCTAGGCCGGGCGGGAAGCCAAGGGGAGGCCCGGGACGCCCTTGGAGGTTAATCCGCTAAATACCAAGGGTTGGGGGAAGTTGGGGGCGGCATTGAAGTGGCACATGGGAGGAAGGAAAGGTGACCTTTCCTGCTCGGCTCCTCAGTTAAGAGCCGGTGCCTAAAGGAGCTCAGCGGGACCCCTCGTCCCTCCCACGAGGCCCCACGAGAACCCGCTACTCACCTCCGTGCAAAAGCAGCGGCAGCGGGAGCCCTTAACTAGTATCACACAGGAAGGAAACGCCGCCTGGGAGAGAACGCTTCCGGCCGGGGCCGCGGCCCGCCCCCTCGCACCGAGCCTGCGCAACCCGCTCCGTCCGCAAGTAAAGGGTACGTTTCCGCGTTCCAGAACTGGTCCCGGAATTGGGCCGGAGCGAGTTCGGGCATCTTCTGCTAAATCTGCTATCTGCTGGGCTGAGGCTTTCCGCGAAGCCGGTACGTCTGTCTGCCCACAGCTTTCGCCAAGGCTCTCAGTTTAGCTGTTGAGTCTCAGGTACGGAATTGGGGAACGCGCTTGTCATACAAAGTCCCTGCCCTGCTCATGGGCTCTCAGCACCACACTGACAAGTAGGGGAGCCTCCTTGAGAATGCAAAGAAGTGCTTTGTGTTCCCGCAAAGAAGTTCTCTGACTCCTGGTTCAGCCATACTCCTGCTCTTCATTCTCCTACCCCTCATGCAAACCGTCACTCTGCTGTTCTGTCCCTCAGCCAAAGCACTCACGCGCATGGCCAGCCCTCACCACCTGCCTTTCAGTATCGAGGGTGAGCTTACTTATCCTCCACCCCCCATCTGCGCTGACAAACACCTGGGAGTGGCGCCTGAAAATCTAGCAGCGAAACGTTTGTGCTGCCCACCCAAGCAGGCCTGGTAGTCGGAACTGAATAAGGCCTCTGGTGACAGGTTTTGCATTTCGGTGACTTCCCTTTTTCTTTACCCCTTCCCCTTTCTAGAATGAGAGAATGTGACACGAGAAGTCCCAAGGGAGCAAACTTGAAAGCCAGCGCCTCCTGAACACACTGCCAGGGGGCGAAACGACATTAGACACAGTCCGCAGATATAAGAACCATCACTTCTTCAGATAGAGGCCGTGAAACAAGTGATGAGAGTTCCTCGTCTCTCCTCCTAGAGAAGGCAGCTTGCGCCTCTCTGCTTGAGGCATCAACTTTGATGGCTAAAATTCAGCAGCCTGATCGTTGGATACAGTGAATGCTGCTGTTGTTGCAAGCTTGTGATACTGTTGTGAGGGTAATAGCTACAGTTTATTGAATGTCAGTATTAGGTGTTAGGCAATATGCTTCGCATCCGTAATCTACATTCCTTAAAAAAAAATCAATCCTCTAAAATACCTTTATTTTCTTCTTTTTATAGATGGGCATATTTTAAAACTTAGATAAACTTTCTAAAATTTATACACCTAGTAAGGGGCAAAATTTCATTGGCACCTAGATCTAATTGAAAACCTACACTTTACATATTCTCTTTGAGATAATAATTTAATACCAGTTAAATATTAAAATCTAGGTGAAAGAGGTAAGACCATGAAATAACAAAATCATAAGGTTTTAAAGGGTAAGGATAAAATGAAAGGGATATGTGAATGTTTAAAAACTGATTGGAGTCATTGACAAGAATCAGAATGGAATTTACTGTAAGTGGTTCATGTTTTACAAGCAGGCCTTTTTGTCTATATGTGTGTCTATATTGATAGTATAATATTTTTAAAAATAATACAATACAACCAGACTGATTACTTAGAGATGAAGATACAACTTTGAAAAAAACAGGGTATTTATGAGACCTGCACAATGTTTACAAAAAACACAAGCCGCGGTCTTAGAAGTCTTGGAAGCTACTCTCTCCTGCATCCCTGGGATTATCCTCAATCTGAGTCATTGCTTGGGATGATCATGGCAATATGCCTTGACAGAGCTAAAATGAAGAAATCACTGAAGGAAAAAAACATTATGTTTTGTGGCTTGCTAGGGTAATCTAGTAAGGAAAGTGAGCTGAGAAATTGAAGGTGGTAGTGGATTTTCATCATTCACTGAGTGAAACTGGGTCAGCTAACAACCTCACCTGCTTTGCTCTAAGGACCACGGTGACCAAACTTCCCAGTTTTTCTGACATTATGGGGGTTTTTGGAACATAGGACTGTCAATGCTAAAACAGAAAAACTCTCAGGCAGACCTACTAGGGACATCCTAAATGAGTTCTGGAATGAGGTGAACTCCCAGTACAGTTGCAGCTAGTCTCAGTTCATCTGCTCAATATTGGGGTATGATTGTATAGGAAAGGCAATTGTTGGATAAAGTAATAAACACTGACCATAAAGAATCCAAATAAATGCTGCTGCTCATTCCTTTTCCAGTGGTTTGGCTATAAACCAAACACCTATCTATACCTTTTGGACCTAAGTTTCATTTAGCAAATCCTTAGGAAGCCTTCTATGTCTGAGCCCTAAAACATCAAATTACTGCCTTTCCATATACCATTCATATTCATTTCTAGCAATCACTAAATCAAGTAGGTTCTTTTAGAATAGAGCAGAGTGAACATATGCTTTTCATCCCAGGATAGCTTTATATAATCCCTGGCAGCACAAAACACCATATTTGGCTCACAGTAGGGGCTTAATAAATAATTCATTATGTATAATATTAATCAGGAAATTTTAACAGTAGGTTTTTTTGTAGATTTTGGGCCTTCCCTCCGTGATTGTTAGAATCAATTGTTAGAACCAATGCCACTTAAAACAGTTTATGGTAGGTCTCCCCCTCCCCCCAGCCCATAGAACTAAATTCTCCTTTGTTTGTGCTAGTTTACTCTACAGCCAATGTCATTCAATGCACTGGACCCTGAAGGGGAAAGGATTCCTTAAATTTAGGAGTTTTCAGATACCACTGTAGGTCTACACAGACTTGGACAACTTGGCAAAATGCAGATTCCAAATCCCTACCTTAGAGGTTCCCATTTAACTGCTCTAGGCTTTGACCTAGGGACTTGCATGTTGAATAAGCATCTGAGGTGATTTAAATAAAGACAGTTTTGGACCACACTTTGACAAATTATACCCTAATCAGTGATCATTTCAGATGTATTTTTACGAAAATCTCTGTTGACTCAGGCCCCAAAGCCTATCTGGTCAGTGGAACCATCAAGCCAGCTGGGATACATCTGGAAATGAAAGCAAGTAAACCTGATGGTGAGATTCGAAATTAAATCTATTTGGAAGGAAAAGCAAATCTGAAATTTTTGGACCCATTTCATTAGTCATTAGAAATGATTCACTTGACAGTAATTTACAAAGAGTAGAACTTCAACAAATAGGTAAAATTCTATAGCAGTAATTATGCCAGTATAATACACACTTGGTGACCTTGGTTCTTTTTAAAAATATTTCATCAGAAAAGAATAATCTTAATTAGTATTTCAACAAGTGAAATTAAATAGAGTGGGAAGAAGAAGAAAGTAAAGTTAGAATATGAAGCTGTACCTGAAGCCATGAAAGCACTGAGAAAGAACAAGATTAAAGGCTTCAAGCTCCAATTGATAGAACAAAATGAAATTAAGTCCAAAATAATGGAAAATTAAAATTTCAACAGAGTAAAAGGAGTAGAAAGGTGAATTATAGCTCCATTCTATAGAAAGCACAGAGAGCTAAAAGATGTAATAGCAAAGTTCAGAGAACATATTGTTGTAAATCTACGTTTCAAGCTTTTGTCTTTAAACTTTACATGTAACTTAAAATGAGTGTATGTAAAAATGAACATATATGTAACTGTTGTGTTATCAGCATAGCACTAATTCAAATCTTACATTGATGTATAATTCTTTTCAAGTCCTACTGCCAACTGTATATTTTTTACAGTTTATGCTATCAATAAACATTTTCTAGAACCTAGATATTTATTTTAAGTTTGCAATATTTTGTTGTTTTGCTTTAATACAGTACTGAAAATACACTGTTCAAATGATACCATCTGTGAAAAGTCAGGATTGATCACAACAGGGAATTGCTTGGGAAGCTGTCTAACCTTATTATAGTATAGCCTTATTAGCAAAAGTTTTAAGGAGTGGATGAAAGAATAATTGCTTCAAAAATAAATTTTTTAATGGGAAAGGAGATGGGAGGGAGTGGGTAAGAATAACAAAGATATAAATTCATCAGCCAAAATAGAAGAAACACTGCTGTAGTTGAAACATTAATTCTGAATTCCTGTAACAGCAGATTGATAGATGAAGCATAAAACAAGACCAGATGCTATGGTTTCCAGGATGCACTTGGCTTCCCATCCTTATAACCTGGAGCATTTTTGTTGTAAGTAGGTCACTTGCTTGCTCTCATTTACCTGATTCTAGAAAAATGCCCTTGAAAGTATTTGGAAAATAATGTGTACTAGTGCTTCACATTTAAAAAATTAAGATGCACAAAACCTTTTTCCCCTGTTCTTTATTAGCCAAAATAACTTGTAACCTTGAAGCATAAGTAAAACTAAAATGGGCAAGATAAATTTGAGATCTCTTATTTTCAAAGCCCACTAAAGTACTTTAAAAGCTGTGTCTATTCCGTTAGCCCCCATAATTCACTGTACTTAGCAATGGCATAGTACTCAGCTCACAGAATTATAATTGGGGTTTAAGTTTCTCTATTCTTCTGTCGGATGTGAACTGCTTGAGAAAAGAGGATGCCTAGGACATAGGAAGGGCTTAACAAATGTTATAATTAAATGATTTCCCCCAGATCTCACATATCTAATGGGGTCTTTCAGAACCCATTCCTACATGTCTAATGTGAATAGGGAAGAGGGAAACATGACTATCATAACGTCAGAAGTGCAGTTCATCATATAATATTTAATTCACTTGAGCACAACATGTTTTTGAAAATATTTACTATGTGCAACTCATGGAAATGCTCCCAAAATTGGGGCAGTTCTTCTGAGCAAAAGAAATGATATATATGATTCAACAGTGAGCATGTAACTTCCAAAGGCACAGGCAAGGGCAAAACTTGCTGTTTTTAGACATTTAAGAAGGAAATATCTACTAGAACTTCTCTCACCCTTAGAGAGGCCTAGCAGTAGCGCATCAACAAGCTAACATTAAAATCACTCTCCCTACCTTTTCATTGTTAGTGTTTCTGGAACCAAAAAAATAAAAGGGTTAAAAAAAAAAAGAATGAAAGAAAGGAAAAAACAAAGCCTGTAACTTGAGTTACAGAAGTGCAGGAAACAAATCAAGAATACCGAGTTGGCAGTACTCAAAGTCCCATTGAACTTCACAATAGTATGTGTGATAGAGTTTCACAAACCTTTCCACTTTCTAGTCTGCTGCTTATTACTTTAAATAGCAGAACCATTCTGAGAGCTTTCAATGCCAAAAAAGGCCCAGTGACAGAGGCATGCCCCACACCCATTTCTTTATGTCTTCTGAGTTCTCAAGTAAAGAAGGGATCAGAAAAGGGAAAAGGGAAAGGAAAGGAAAGGTAAACGATCAGATGGTAAAGGAAAGGAGACAAAGAGGTTGACTGTCCAAGGGTGTTTTATTTCCCTATGGTATTTTGCAAAAAGCTGAAGAGATGCTGATGATTCTTAAGGAGCTAAAAGCGATACCAGAATTCTCTCAGGATATTCTTGAACCTCTGGCTGGACAGTGTTTCGCCTTCCACATTTCAATCTATCTATCATTCAATCCTACTTATGCTAGTGTCTTTCTATAGTTCATTATCATGTTCTCACAGGTTAAAGGAGCCTTTCCCTACCTTTTCCTTGGGAATTTTGGAAGTAAAAGGGAAACAGTTTAAGTAAACAGTGTCTAAAGTCAGGAAATACAGTGATTGTTTTGGGGTTGTTTGGTTTTTTTGTTTTTTTGCTTTTTTGAGGAGGCTGGGGAAGAGAGTGAATAGCATATATCTTCAGTTGAGAGAATCATAAAGATTTCCAGCACATGAGCTCACACTCATAGGCCAACAACAGAAGACAATGAAAAATCTTTGCAGGGGGCCAGCATCTCCTCCTCATTCCATAGGAGGGTGGGATCTCCGATACTCTATTTTAATGATTATCCCCAAATTCTGATTCTGTACCCAACATAGAAAAGTGTTGCCAAGTACAGAATGTCAGGTAAGTGAAGAACAAACACAGAATCTCAAAATAGTTTGAAGCATGCAGGATTCAGATTATTAAGGACAGCATTTGAGAAATTCTAGATTTCTACAGCACTAAATGAGAGAGCCCACTCTGTGACCTATCACGTTAGGTAGCCTTTCTGGGTTCCCTCCTCTGAAATTGTCATAGTTCTACAAACTTCATAATTCATGGTTCTTTGATTTGTTCCTTCTGACCTGAGCATGGGAGAACTTTGATTTGTTTTCCCCTTCTGGAATGCAACAAATGAATGCTAAATTTAAACTCTAGGTTTGGGAGTATACAGTATTAAAAAGTTATGAAGATTTCTAAGAAGATATATGTCACAGGTGGCAAACACAAGGCCCGAGGGTGGAATCCGGCCCTCCAACTAGTTTTATCCTTCGCGGCAACTTGTTTCTACCTGGCAGTAGTGCTGAGCTCTCGCTTAACTGTTAAGGGTAGTTACATTTATACAGTCCTAAAACTACATTCGGCCCTTTGAGGCAACCATGAGGCTGAGGTGCCCGCCCTAAAAATGAGTTTGACACCCCTGATATATGTAGCAATTCCTTGTGAACTATCATTTTCCAGCTATGGTTTTGTCACAATGTGGTTTCATATTTAAATGCCTAAAATTTAAAAGTCATCATCTCAAAGAATTTAACTACAGTTATCTCTACCCTCATCTCCACTCCTACCCAAATCTTATGGTCATATGGTAGGGAGAGGAGGTCTGCTACTCTCTGCCCGAGTAGTGTAACAGTAGGAGATCAGGCCTAGAAAAAACATGCTCTTCTTTTATGGAAAGACCAGATGGCTACTAAGAATGTTGCCAAGGCTTGCAAAAATGATACAAATGAGAAAGCAAATGCACGAAAACATTAAATATCAATACAGAAAGGGTTGCATCAAAAACTTTACAAAAAGAAGTGTGGTTAATATAAAGTAAACCCTGTCTTCCACAGCAGATCATGGCTTTCAGAACATGATCTCATGAACAACTGAGGGGAATGATTCTTTTCTGCTTAATTGGCACTTTTTATTGTCATATGCTCTTGTAAATTACCTATTTGCTGTGAAACCTTGAACTTGCCAATGAAGGTTTTATCTAACATTGCACTTTTCTAGAATGTAACATTCACCATTCCCAGTCGGTAAGAGATTACTGTAACAAATTTTGAAGACACTCACATGGATTCTCATGAATCATGTTTTAATTGTGAGTTAGCCAAAGAACAATGGGGAGGTAAGGACATAGATTTATCTCTACTACTTATATGTTCATTTGCTACTATTATTGAGAGAGAAGAAAACCTATTTTACCTCTTTTTTAAAAATCTCACTCTCCAGGAAGTAAATTCAACAGTAAGAAACTCCTTATCTGTTCTGCATAGTTCAATTTATTGTTAATTTCATTGTCTATTGATATCCTAGTTGGTGTGTTAGTTTGGAACTCATCTCTCACAGAAGTAACAAAGCAACGTTAATAAAGGAGAGACACATGCCTTTTCCCCTTGATATAGATGGCTGCTCCAGAGTTAGAGAAATGGTTAGGGAAGATCTAGATATGTTTATGAAGAGATAATTTCATAGAGCCACACTTTTTAGGGATTGAAAGGAATATTAAATGTCATGGAATCTTCATCCAGAGGCAGTGTGCAATTGTAGAAAGAATATATACGCATTACAGAGTTAGAGAATATAGACCAAATCCCAGCTTTGCCACTTAGTAACTGTGGATTTTGGGGCAATATATTTAACCTTTCTGAGCCTTAGTTTCCTCACCTATAAGGAGGGTGGTAGTGGCTACATTGTAGGGTTGGTAAGAGGATTGAAGATAATGTATGTGTAGAACCTGGGACAAATATAATAAACATTTAGTAAATGATTGTGGTTGGTTGCTGTGATCATAATTGTCCTACTACCTAACAGATCAATAAGTATATTTGAACATTCCTGTTCATTTGAACAATGTCAATGGTGACAATGAATTTAGTAACTGCTCAGGTAGCCCATCTCATGTTTGGAGAGCTCCTCAGTGTTAGTTCTTCCTTTTACTGAGCCTAAATCTTTCCCCTAGAACTGTTACCCACTGTTTCTTGCCAATGGGGCTGCACAGATTAAGTCTGTATAACTCAATTAACTATGTAACCTAGAATGAAATACATGCTTTAAGACTGGTGTGATCAGCATGGATACTGTAGGCTAGCAACACAAGTGAGGGGCTAGCTGGCTTTCTTTTCCTGGCACCCACTCTTTTGATACCTATTAAATTTGCTAAATTAATTAAAGCCTGTTTATCTTTACTGGAGCTATAGCTGAAGTCCTGCATGCTATAATTTTCACAGTTTTCAGGGAGAGACTCAAGTGTAGAAACTTGCAATTATATCTTTATCATATTAATTAGTAAACTAGTGAAATTCCATTTGAGTCATGCAAATATAATTTGATTATTTAATCAATTATAGTGTTACGTGGCATACCTGTAAGGTGACATAACTGGTGATGGACAAGGACTCAGTGAAGTTTTATTTAACATTTGCATAGTGTTTAATATGTGCCACTCACTGTTCTAAGTACTTTACATATATTAACTCATTCAATTGTCTCTGATAATAACCTTATATAGTAAGTACCATAATTATCCTCAGATAAGAAAACTAAGGCACAGAGAGACTAAGTAACTTGTTCAAAGTCTAATAAATAGTAAGTGGTAGAGCTAGGATTCGAACCAGTCTGTCTTGTTCCAGAGCCTGTGACTCATTATGCCCTGTTCCCAAATTTGTCAAAATGTTTAAAAACTCTATTACATGGACCATTAGGGATCCTTAAAAGTGAGAAAACCATGATTAATTAACGTTGTTGGATACACAACCTCTAAACCTTATGAAATCACCTTTGGAGAGTATCCTCTGAGTTGTTATGGATTTGATTTATAAGAATACAAAATGTTGACTGAAAGCTATATGTAGCTCCATTCTAAGCAAGACTAGTCTTTTAATAATGTTTCATTTTATATTTCAACTATACAGTTGAGAAGGATTTGGTGAATGCCTCTGAAATTTGATCTTCTGATATATACTTATTCTGACAAAAGTTGTTTTCAAATATTAAAACATATATATCATATTTTAGTTTTACTTTTAAATTAACATATGGCAAAATTGTATGTGCATATGTGCATGTGTGAATTTTAATATAAAACATTTACATAACCACCACCACAATCAAAATATATAACAATTCCATTACCCTAAATAATTCCCTTGTGCTACTTCTTTGTAGTTACCTCCTCAACCCCTGGCAACCATAAACCTGTTCTCCATCACCATAATTTTGTCTTTATTAGAATCTCATACAAATTAAATCATGTAGTATGTACACTTCTCAGACTGGCTCCTTTTACTTAGCGTGCCTTTGAGATTCATCCAAGATGTTATATATGTCAATAGTTCATTAATTTTGTTGCTGAATAGTATTCCATTGTACAAATATACCACAATTAGTCTATTCACAGACATTTAGGTTGTTTCCAGTTTTTGATAATTATGAATAGAGCTGCTATAAGCATTTATGTGTAGGTTTTTGTGTGAATAGAAGTTTTTATTTCCTTAGAATAAATACCCAGGGGGTGAGATTGCTAGTTCATACTATAAGAGCATTTTTAACTTTATGAGAAACTGCAGAACAGTTTTCCACAATGGCTGCAACATTTTGCATTTCCATGAGATTATACGAGCATTCTATTTGTTCTGCGTGCTCACCAGAACTTGATTATTAACAAGATTTTTTATTTTAGGTATTATAATAGGTATTTTGTTGTGGTTTTCATTGGCATTTCCCTGATAACTAATGATTCTAACATCTCTTCATGAGCTTATTTGCCATCCATTTATCTACTTTGGTGAAATGTCTGTTAAGT
>CM052542.1:127056115-127104013 GCA_028533065.1 Trachops cirrhosus
CAGGGGAGAAGGGAAGGGTGTACAGGAACAAATATAAAGGACACATGGACAAAAACTAGCAGGGTTGGAAATGGGAAGGAGGAGGGGAGGGATGGGTGGGTGGGCTAGAATGGGAGGAAAGGATAGAAACTGTACTGATTAATGACTAAAATAAAAATAAATAAAACTGGGCTGTTTACAGTATGATCATTATCAGAGGGAAAGAGAGGGAAGGGGGGCTGGGAGGGGATAGAAGAATGGAAAGGTGGGAGAAATGGTGAAGGGAAGGAGATGACTTGGGGAGGTGAACACACAATACAATATACAGATGCTGTATTGTAGAATTGTACATTTGAAATCTATATCATTTTATTAACCAATGTCACCCCAATAAATTCAATTAAAGAATAGAACAAACAAACAAACTTAGATGCTGAGTTTATAATAAGCTTTTCTGACAGAAGGCACTTTGTATGTGTTGTTGCAACTTATTGCTGGAGGAATTAAGTTTGTCCTATGTGACTCCTCTGGGAGAGAACTCATGGACACTTGTGATTTGTTTCCTCTGGACTTCTTCCTATGCACCCTTTCCCTTTGTTGATTTTGCTCTGCATCCTTTGCTGTAATAAATCATAGCCATGAGTGCAACTGTGGCAAACCAAAACCAAAACTGTTGTTTTCTTACTACTGACTTTTGAGAATTCTTTATATATTTTAGATTATGAGGCGTTTGTCAGTATGTGATTTGCAAATATATTCTTAGAGTCTATAACTTGTCTTTATTCTCTTGCCAGTTTCTTTTGTGTAGTTTTAAATTATGATCAAGTCCAATTTATCATTTTTTCTTGTATGGATCATGTCTTTGGTGTCATGTGTAAGAACTTTCTGCCTAACCCCAGGTCATGAAGATTTTCTCTAAATTCCTTCTGAAAGTTTTATAGTTTCCTATCTTAGATTTAGATCTATGACATATTTTGAATTAATTGTGGCAGGTGTGAGATTTAGGTTGAGTTTCGTTTTTAAGTATATAAATGCTCAATGTGTCTAACATTATTTGTTGAAAAGACTATTCTTTGGGCCTTTCTTTTAAAAAAAATTTTTTTAATCAAATTTATTGGGGTCACACTTGTTAATTAAACTACATAGGTTTCAAGTGTACAATTCTATAACACATCATATGTATATTGCATTTTGAGTTCACCACCCAAAGTCAAATCTCCTTCCATCACCATTTATATTTGATCCCCTTTACCCATTACCAGCTCCCCCTAACCTCCCATTCTCTCTGGTAACCACCATACAATTGTATCTGTGAGTTTTTGGTTGTTTATCTTGTTTGTTCATTTGTTGATTTCCATTTTATATCCTATATATGAGTGAAATCATATGGTTCTTGACTTTTTCCATCTGACTTATTTTGCTTAGCATGATATTCTCAAGATCCATCCATGTTGGACTGGATGCAAGAAGATGAAGGGTTTAGTCAAAGAACATATATGCTTAACTCATAGACACAGACAACAGTGTGGTGATGGCCAAAGGGAAGAAGAGTGGGGGTTGAGGGGTGAGTAGAGGTGGGCAAAGGGAGAGAAAGGGGGACATCTGTAATAGTGTCAAAAAAAAATCCATCCATGTTGCCGCAAATGGCAGCATTTCATCTTTTCTTACGGCTGAATAGGATGACTATATATATATATATATATATATATATATATATACACACACACACACACATATCACATCTTCTTTATCCAATTATCTATCCAAGGACACTGGTTTTTTCCATGTCTTGGCCACCGTGATTAATGATGCAATGAGCACAAGGATATATATGAGTGTTTATATATCTCTACAAATAAATGTTTTCAAAATCTTCAGGTAGATACCCAGAAGAGGGTTTGCTGGGTCATATAATAATTCCCTTCTTAATCTTTTGAGGAACTTCTATACTATTTTCTATATTGGCTGAACCAGTTTTCATTCCCATCAGCAGTGAAAAGGGTTCCTTTTTCCACATAACCTCTTCAATACTTGTTATTACTTGTCTTGTTGATAATAGCCATTTTGACAGGTGTGATGTGGCACCTAATTGTAGTTTTAATTTGTATTTCCTTGATAGCTAGTAAAGTTAACCATCTTTTCATATATCTGTTGACCATTTGTTAAGTCTTATTGGGAGAAGTGTCCAGTCTTTGGGCCTTTCTTAAAAATCAATTGGCCATATTTGTATGGATCTGTTTCTGAGCTGTCTGTTCAGTTCCACTGATCTATGTGACTATCCCTTCATCAATACCACACTGTTTTGGTTAATCTGGCTTTTATAGTACAACTTAAAAATCTACTTCTTGTCAAGATGGAGGCATAGTTAAACATGACTCACCTCCTCACACAACCACAGAAAAAATTACAACTAAACTACAAAACAAATATTACCCAGAACCATCAGAAAATTGAGCTATATGGAGTTCAACAACCAAGGAATTAAAGAAGTCACATTCATTCAGACAGGTAAGAGAGGCAGAGAGGCAGAATGGGCTGGTCCTACACCAATGTGTGGTGGGTAAAATTTGGGAGGTTTATCTTGTGAATGAGGGATCCCAGCCCCACACCAGACTACCTAGCCCAGGGTTTCAGTGCCAGGAAGATAAGCCCCCATATCTTCTAGCTATAAAAACCAGTGGTGGTTGGGGCAATGGAAGAAACTGCGGTAATCTTAGCTACCTTCTTTTAAAGGGCCCACAACAGACTCAGGAATTATTCAAACTCACTCCCTCCGGGATCCAGCACTGGGGCAGTAGCTTGATGGGCACCAGTGGCATATGGAGAGAAACTGAAGTGTCTGGCATTGGGGTGAGAACCAGAAGACAGCTTCCTCTGGGACAAAACCCCAGAAGCCAGGCAGAGTGGCCAGAGAGCCCCCTGCCAAACAAAGCTACAAAG
Source organism: Trachops cirrhosus (assembly GCA_028533065.1). Lineage (NCBI taxonomy): Eukaryota > Metazoa > Chordata > Mammalia > Chiroptera > Phyllostomidae > Trachops > Trachops cirrhosus. The sequence goes on from CM052542.1 coordinate 127,059,035, forward strand.
AGGCAACACCATATTTAATACCCCATCAACATGGTTCACACAGAGTTGCCCCACCCTGGCAATTACCTAAGGCTCTACCCCATCCAATTTATGGGTTTGCTTTTCTACATTAGGGCACACTACTAAGACCAGTAGTCAAAGCAGCTCTACCTAATACATAGAAAGAAACATAGGGAGGCTGCCAAAATGAGAAGACAAAGAAATATGGCCCAAATGAAAGAACAGGACAAAACTCCAGAAAAATAACTAAATGAAATGGAGAAAAACAATCTATCAGATGCAGAATTCAAAACACTGGTTATTAGGATGCTCAAGGTTATTTATGCTGTATTCCAACAGCATAAAAATGATCCAGTCACGTGCAGGATACCCTAATTGAAGTAAAGAACAATTTATAGGAAACAACAATAGAGCAGATGAAGCTGAGAATCAAATCAATAATTTGGAACATAAGAAAGCAAAGAACAACCAATCAGAACAACAAGAAGAAAAGAGAGTCCAAAAAAATGAGGATAGGGTAAGGAGCCTCTGGGACAACTTCAAATGTACCAACATTCAAATCATAGGGGTGCCAGAAGGAGAAGAGAAAGAGCAAGAAATTGAAAACTTTTTTGAAAACAATAATGAAAGTAAACTTCCCTAATTTGGCAAAGGAAATAGACATATAAGTTCAGGAAGCACAGAAAGTCCCAAACAAGATGGATGCAAAGAGGGCCATACCAAGACATGTCATAATTAAAATGTCAAAGGTTAAAGATAGAAAATCTTAAAAGCAGAAAGAGAAAAGCAGACAGTTACTTACAACGGAGCTTCCATAAGACAGTTGGCTGATTTCTAAAACAAAATTTTGCAAGCAAGAAGGGACTGCTAAGAAGTATTTAAAGTGATGAAAAGCAAGGACCTACAACCAAAATTACTTTATCCAGCAAAGCTATCATTTAGAATCAAAGGGCAGATAAAGTACTTCCCAGACAAGGTAAAGCTAAAGGAGTCATCATCACCAGGCCATTATAATATGAAATGTTAAAGGGAATTATTTAAGAAAAAGAAGATTAACACTATGAACAATAAAATGGCAATAAATCCACAACTATCAACAACTGAATCTAAAAAAAAACAAACAGAACAGCAACAGAATCATTGATATGGAGATCATTTTGATCTTTACCACTTGGGAGGGGGAAGGGAGAGAATGAGGGAAAAGGTACAGGGATTAAGAAGCACAAATTAGTTGGTACAGAATAGGCAGGGGGATGTTAAAAACAGTATAGGAAATGGAGTAGCCAAAGAACGTATATGCATGACCCGTGGACATCAACTAAGGGGGATGGGGATTACCAGAGGGAATGTGGGGTGCTAGGTTGAGGTGGGGAAAGGAGAAAAGATTGGGACAACTGTAAAAGCATAATCAATAAAATATATAAAAACAAACAAAAACCTGGTAGTGTGAATCCTCCAATTTTAATCTTATTTTTAAAATATTTTGGTCTTTCTACTTCCTTTCTTTGAATTCCTATGTTAATTTTAGAATTAGCTTGCTTATATCTACAAAAATTCTGCTGGGATATTTAATGGAACTGAGTTAAATCTATGTATCAGTTTGGAGAGTTAAGTCTTTCCATTCCTGAACACAATATGTTTTTCCATTTATTTGGGTCTTCTTTGATTTTTTCATTAGTGTTTTGTGATCTTCAGCATATACATCTTCTGTATGTTTTGTTAAATTTATTCCAAAGAATTTCAATATTTTGGGAGCTATTGTAAATAGTAATATTTTAAAATATCAGTTTTGGTTGTTCATTGCTGGTATACAGATATAAATTATTTTTTGTGTTTCTACCTTATGTCCTATGACTTAACTCAGTTTGAGGTTGAGGTTTTTCCTGTCACTTCTTTTGGTTTCAATCATGACATCTGCAAATATGGGTATTTTTATTTCTTCCTTTCCAATCTGTGTAACTTTTATCTCATTCTTGGTTTATTGTACATGGCTAGAAATTCTAGTACAGTGTCAAGTAACAGGAAAAAGGTTATCCTTGCCTTGTTCCTGATCTGAAGGGGAAAGCTTTCAGTCACTGACTATTCAGGATGATACTAGATTTTGGCTTTTTGTTCATGACCTTTCTGAGGTTGAGGAAGTTCCCATCTATTTTAGTTATCTGATAATTTTTTTAAGATTTTATTTATTTATTCTTGGAGAGAGGGTAGGGTAAGGAGAAAAAGAGGGAAAAACAAATCGATGTGTGAGAGAAATGGAACAGTTGCCTCTCGCACACACCCTGACCGGGGATTGACCTGCAACCCAGGCATGTGCCCTGACAGGGAATTGAACAGGAGACCTTTTGCTTTGTGGGCCAACGCTCAACCGAGATACACTGGTCAGGGCTTTTTTTTCTTTAAGTTTTTATCTTAGTTATTTGAGAATTTTAAAATTTTTAATGGATGTAGAATTTTTCAAATACTATTTCTATATTAATTGATATGATTATGTTGTTTTTTCTTCTTTAGTCTATTAATATAGTGGATTACATTGACTAATTTTTCAAATATTGAAGCAGCCTTGCTTTTTCATGATAAGCCCCACTTGGTTATACTGGATAGTGTTTTTCAAAAACATTTGGATTCAATTTGCTAAGATTTTTTTTGATTTAAATTTTTTTTCTTTTGTTGATTGATTTTAGAGAGGGAGGAGAGAGAGAAAGATCTGTTTTCCACCTATTTATGCATTCACTGATTCATTGTTGTCTGTGCCCTAACCCATGATCGAACCCAAACCTTGGCATATCGGGATGGTGCTGCAACCAACTGAACTACCCAGCCAGGATATTGATTTTTATTTCAATGTTTATGAGAAATATTAACATACAGTTTTCTTTTCTTATACTGCCTTTTAATGGCTTTGGTATCAAGATTTTAGAAAAGTAAGTTGGTAAATGTTACAATCTCTTTTATTTTCTGGAAGAGTTTGTATAGAATTGGTATCATTTCATCTTTCTTTTTATTTTTTAATACACACAATTTTATTACAAAAATTTTTTATAAAATGAAGTGCAACATTCTCAAAAACCCAAAATTTACTATTGATACTAATTCCTGTGAGTTTGCTGTGCTATCATACACAAGTCAAGAAATTAAAGAAACCATTAAATATTTAGAAACATTTAACATCCAAAGCCTTAAAATCTAACTGTATGTAGTAGCCCCTCAAAAAGCTACAACCTGCATTTTGAAAAAAGTATTTTCTCTACAAAGAATCTTATCAGCTATACAAAAATCTGTACAGTTTTTATATGGAAGCTAATATTGAGCTGCACTTGAATTCACATTCTTAGAAAAACAATTGCCTGAGCACACATACTCCACAAGCATCATTACAGGATAGCATCATTACTTTTATTCTTCTTCATCCTCTTCCTCCTCCTCTTCCTTCCCCTCCTCCTGGTTCATTCTTCTTCATTGAGCCTGTTGCCCTTCCAGGTCCCTTCTTTCCCACTTCACTTTTGCCTTTGGCACGGTATGCAGCAATATCCTTTCCATACTTCTCCTTTAGCTTAGCTGCTTTTTGTTCATATGGTTGCTTATCTTTGGCTGACTGTTCAGACCACATTTCACCCAATTCTTTTGCAGTATCCCCAATGGATAAACCAGGGTGTTCACTTTTGATCTTTGGGTGATGTTCAGAGCAAAACAGAAAAAGGCTGATGGAGGTCTTTTAGGAGCATTTGGGATCTTTTTTCTTTCCTTTCTTATCACCTTTGGGAGGAACACAATTTTTCATCTCCCTGTTATAGTGAGCTTTGTCACTCTTTGCCATATCTTCGAACTTGACTTTTTCTTTGCAGACATGGTCTTCCATCTCTCCGAATATTTCTTGGAGAATTCGGAAAAGTTGACAGATGAGTCTGGGTGTTTCTTCTTGTGCTCTTCCCGGGAGGTTTGCACAAAGAAGGCATATGAGGACATCTTGCCCCTCGGCTTGTTGGGGTCTCCTTTAGTCGTGGTGATAGATAGCATCTACCAAGACGATTCCCTCGCTGGGCTCATGCATGAACTGGTTTATCACTTATCCAACCCTCAGGCTGTTTTTTGCAGAGTTCTCCAGCACCAAGGCAATTTCCATTTCATCTTTAAATGTTTACTGCAGTGTAACTATATAGGCCTTTAAAAAATTTAAAAATTTAAAAATTCTGTAACTAGAAGTTAATTAACTATGAATTCAATCTCCTTATAGTTGTAGGATTCTTCAGGCCATTCACTTACTTTTTAATGAGCTTTGGTATTTTATTCTCAAGGAATTAGTTCATGTCACCTAGGTTGTCATATTTATTCATACAGAGTTGTTCATAGTGTTTAAGTAAATTCATATATGAAAGCAATAAAAAACCACACTAGTAATTCTTGACCATCAAAAATGAAAAACAGCCCTGGTTGGTGTGGCTCAGGGGATTGAGTGCAGCGAACCAAAGGGTCGCTGGTTGATTCCCAGTCAGGGCATGTGCCTGGATTGCAGTCTAGTTGGGGATGTGCAAGAAGCAATCACACATTAATGTTTCTCTCCCTCTCTTTATCCCTCCCTTCTCCTCTCTCTAAAAATAAATAAATAAAATCTTTTAAAAATGAAAAACATGTTCTTATAATTGGAGTGGAATTAAGCTAGAACTTGGCTATTGTCTCAAGTGGGCCGAAGACTCTAGAATAGATCAGTGAGCTTTGGTACCTAAGGCAATTTCACATTATGCATTATTGCTTTCTACCAAATGGACTTCTAGTTCTCTTTTTCACCCAGTATTCTTTTTCATCTCATCCTTTCCTTTTTCTTTTTCCATTCTTCACCTTTTTTTTTTTTTTTCATCTATGAACTTGGGTTAATCAGTAGAGCAGGATTTAAAGACGCTGCTGATCCTTGAGGGGAATTCCTGCCCTTTATCCACCTCTGTCTCCCATCTTTTCCTATTGTGCTTGCTCCATTCCTTTTTCTATCCCACCTTTCTGTAATGTGCTCCTGAGAGCCATGCTTTACCTCTGCCGCTGTAGGCCAGAAGACATGGCTTAATGCTGCTTGGCTCACTTAAGACTAGTAAGGTTATTACTAATTCCAGAATGAGTGATTCCCCCCACACACTAGAGTTTTATTAAAGCATCACATTGTTTCAGAATTAATAAGGATAATTTGTAAAATTAAAACTCAGTTGTGATTTGGCTACTTCCATCTTAAAGAAAATTAAAAGAGAAATATTACAAAATGATAATGCTATGAAAACTTGTTTGAAAAACAAAAGTTCATCTCAACTATAATTAAGAGTTCACATTCTGGGGACTTTTGGTTATTTATGCTGCTACTGAGGAAAAGGTGCATTACTGTGTTTACTTTGTAATTAAAAGGGCCTCAGAGACCTTTTCCTCTCCCCTTCAGGGCACAGAGTACTAACTAAGCCTGATTTCATCTGTTAATGTCTTCTTTGGGAAACAAAAGATGGAAATTGTGATTAAAGTCTTTCCAGATAATATCCCAGAACAAAGTATAGAAAGAAAAGGATTATATAACATGACATGTTAATGTAATATAATATATATGTGGTATTATCTAAGGATCACATTATATCCAACCGGTAGGTTATCTTTGTGTATTTAAGAATATATTTTAAAAAGCATGTAGCCTTTTAGTCATTGAATTTATAAATACTTGACTGAATGTCTATCTGATATGTGAAAAACCTGCTAGGCGTTAAGAGAAGGACAAATATGTTTTGTTGTTGTTTTACCTCCAAGACTTCAGTGGGAAGTGAGAGTGGCTTCACTGCAGCAAAGAATGAGATATAGTTAGGAGTTGTTCTGGGCTTAAACTAGACAGTCTAGATGAAGTTTTGGTTCTAAGTGTTACTGTACCTTCTGACAACTGTGAATGAGGCTGGTTCTTGGGAAGCCGACGGTTTCCTATATGCAGAGTTCAGATGGGACAAGCATCCTTCTAGTTTGTAAGTGGCATTATCCAGGAAGCTGTCTAGTCCATGGGGAAGGTGGCATCTCCTGAACCTGGCCCCCACAGAGAACTTTGAATAGGTAGAAAGAGAAGGTTATATGCATTCTCTTGCTCATGTCACAATGTTGGACATGTGACTTAAGAGAAGCATGTGGTAGGGCAATGTGATTGGACTGATTCACTACCAAGCCTTGACTCTAGAGGGACTCAGAGGCTAATGCAGCTTCTTTAAACTCTTAAGCATTGGTATGAATGAGATTATATCCATAAAAGACATAATATTATTCAAAAAATACTGTTTATTGGAGACATCTAGAAGGACTAGGAGAATACTTATCATCCTATCATCTCCTGTCTTGTACTTCTTGACAGTTCTTCAGCATTCATAGCACTTACTAAAAGTTTACCATATGTCGAAAATATGCAAGGTGTCAGAGATGGCAACGAGCAAAGTACGATGGAATAAGATTTAGTAACTGCACTCAAAAACAGCCAACAGCTAGCACTCATATACTATTTACTATGTGCCAGGCTAGTTCTAAGTGATACAATCCTCATTAAATTCTCATAACAACTACATGAGGTAGGTACGAATATTATCCCCATTCTACAGATGGGGACACTGGTATACAGAAAGATGAAATGACTTGCTAAAGATTTCACAACTGGTAAGTGGCAGAGCAAAGTTTGAAAGCAGACAATCTGGTTTCAGAAACGGTGTTTTTAGCCTTCAGGCTAAATAGGCTCTCTAGGAATTTATGATCTGAATACACATAGTTAAGTACCTTTCTTTCAGGGTAAGCTAGTGGGGGAATAGTGTGTATAGAAGCAAAAGTGACTCAGATGAAATGTTTTGTAAAAACTACCTCAAGAAATGCTTTAGTCTGTGCTCCAAAGAGAAGAATGGAGTAATAGGAAAGTATTAAATGAAGCAAAAAGTTGGAAATATTTATCAACAGATAGCAATCCAGTTTTCATTTGATGTCCAGGGTTATCACCTTGCATCCTCCTTTGACGTATACATTATGAGGGACAATGAATAAAATTAATTTGATAACATTTCCTTTCTCTTTTTGGTAAAGGTACTTACTTGTATGAGATGAGGTCAGTGCATTCAGGGCAATATGGCCTTAGACTGGTAGAGGTACTTGTATGAGGGCTAATTCACTAGGGAGCTTTGGACGTGTGTGGGCATGTCTGGTAAACAGATGGGATGGGTCTGCCGGGATAGTACTTGCAGAATACTGGGAACCTTAGGGAGAAAATTCCTGAAGGTAGAAAATTGCAGAAATGACAATGCTTCAACTGTTATAGGAGAGGGATGTTTTCAGATCCTATGGTAGAGAAGCCATCTAGGGTCAAATTGTAAGGACTACATGAGATGTATTTCTGTATAGCATTTAGCAGTATGTATGTAATCAATAATTATTCATTATTATGTGAGTCGCAATGCTCACCCAGACTGTTCTTATAGAAACATATTTGCAGAGACCAAGGAGAGAAAATATAAACATGTCAGGGGTCCTCATAAGACCTTAGCTGACCCTTTAATGACCCTATACACTTCTCAGTGTTATCAACAAATGTTAGTGATACTAAGCATCAGCAGTTATCACTTGCTCTTACTATCTCCCCGTTTTATGTTATCACTAATTTTAAATTGGGGTCAGTGAGAAAACAGAATTTAATTTTCAAAGTATTCAAATATTTAAGTAGATTTCTCTAAACAGAAAGATAAAAATGAAATTCATACATATGGGCAACAAACTTCCTGTCATTACTGAACATTATGGATTTTGCTCTCCTGTAGAAATAAACTCCTGAACACTGATTTTATTATAGACTTAATTTCTTGCTAAGAGTTCACTTTCTGCTTATCTCATCATTGGATATTTGCTAGATTACTATTTCCTCTATCCATTCTTCTTATAAAAGTAAATAAATACTTTACTTCCTCTTTCTAGACAAATAGGAATTTCAAATAAATAAGGAAATCTTTTTCCTTCTCATTGGACCTTTGACCTTTTGAATCTCTTTCCACTCCCAGCTGGGGTAGTCATTAAAATGCCCCAGACAGCCGTGGAGTGTCCGTGATCATGACTGTGTGTGATATGGTTGCATTACACACCCATTCAAAGTTCTCTGCTTCAGGGCTAAAGTTTGGGGGATGTCACACAGCTGATGGACTTCCTGCTTCCTGGACTGGTTTCCTTGTTGTGAGAGGATAGGATATGAGAGAAAGATGAACCCACTGTAATTCTGAGGATCAGATTTAACTAGGGTCTGGTAAATCTTGAGATGTTTCTGTGTTGATAAGTTGATCTAATTTATTCCTTTCAAACTGGTATAGAATATTCCATCTTATGAAAAAATTACATTTTCTTTATCTGTATGGATGGACAATGAGTTCTTTCTAACTTTTTGCTGTTGCAAATAATGTTGCCATGAACATTTCTATGTATGTTTTTGTATGCACGTGTATGAAAGTTCAATTAGAGTAGGGGTATTTAAACATTTTGTTAGCAAACAATTTAGAAAAAATTTTTTCTTACCTATTTTAGAACTAGAATTAAATGTTTTCAGCATAAATTTAAGTAGTTATCAAGGAAATAATGTCCTTGTAATGTAAACATTAACATTTAAAAGTAGAATTCTTAAATGTATACAACAGAATATAAATACCATAGGGATTTGAAACTCCCCATTATCCATCAAAACGTTGATGACATGAACAAGCCCTTGTCTTACAGCGGGAAATTAATTCTACGTCACTCCTTTTTTTTTTTTTGGACCCGAATTTTCTTTCCACTTCTGCCACAGATTATCTAAATGTAATTAATATACATTATGTGGGAATATCTTTTGTCAATCACTCTATCATATTTCTCTGCAACAAATTTTATTTAGAAATTTAAATTATGTAAAATTTCTTAGACCATGCTACTCCTAACTCAGTTTATCTCAATTTTTCTCAATTGAGTTGTCATTAATTATTCCTAGTTCATAATTGATCAATTAAATACTTTTAAATATTGACAAATATTTAATATAGAAAGAAATCAACAGAACTTAAGAAATTGGTTTGTATATCATAAATGAATTTCACTTATTTCTTAGAGATAGATTCAGCATCAGTTTATCTCTCCTTTTTACTTTATACTGTAAACACTGAGAAATATTGTTTACATAAGTAAGTAGGTAGCAATTGGAAGGAATTGTTTTAGTAATGTCACTTATTTATTTGAAAGCTTTCCAAATTATATGCTATACATGACTAGTGATCTTATTTTTAATGATTTAGCAATGAACCATTTAAATGAGTTTTCCTTCAATTTATTAGAAAACTAGTAATGTTAAAGTTATTTTTAATGATTTGTCAGTGGATCATTTGAATGAGTTTTCCTTCAATTTATTAGAAAACTAGTAATGTTAAACTTATTTTTAAGGATATATCATGTACCATTTGAATAGGTTGTCCTTCAATTTACAAGAAAACTACTAATATCAAACATTATAACTTTCAAAAGAGTTTGTTACTCAGTAGCATCACTCAGCTTTTCAACACCTCAATACCAACATCATTATGTTAGATTGTGTCTTTAGCTCTTTGTAGGTTTTTACACTTTGGGGCAGTGCATTGTTTTAGCAGTCAGATGGAGACAGACACACCTTTCACTTTTAAAGTGGGAGAAGGGGAAGATGTGGACTAGGAACTATGGGGGCCACTCAACTGCACTGCTTCTCAGGTAAATCAGATTTAGGAGGGAATAGGTATAAATGTTAAAAGCCAGGAATTGGTTTCCTTAATACTGTCTGAGTGACTCAGTTCTCTAGTTTGAAGACCACTACTCTGAGGTTTTTTCTCAACTGTTGAGCTGGGTGACTCACCGAACCCCATCACTGATGGACTCTCAAGGACTCGGGAGAAATCCCTCTGAATCTCTGTCTATGTGAGTCATTGCAGTTTTCTAACTTTGGGAAAAGACCATGGTCACTTTATTTAAATAACTGGTAACCAATGAGTAGTAACCCACCGGAGTTCTATGAGATGCTTAATTTCTTTCTGTAATTTGCTTTGCGACAACCTCTGGAAATATATTTATTCATGACTTTCTTTAATGGGCATCCTTAGTCTACATCAACCAAGATGGTACAAAGACAGTACTGTCCTTGGGTTGTATTCTGTGACCTGAGGCAAGAATGCCTTTAAGACCTCCTCCTCCTATACCCTCTGTTAATTGTAAAATAAACAGATGCCTAGTAGAGAAGGTTATTAGAAAAAGTTTGTACAGTTTGAGAGAACTAGAAGTCAGGATTGCTGAACCTAGATTTTGATAGCTACCAAGGTAAGTAAAATACTAAGGTAGCTTACTCTTAGGACAAAAGTTTTCTAGTTTGCAAATTTCTGGATGTAGTTGAAAAGGGCAGTACATTTCAAAGATAGTGTAATGGACATTCTCAGGCAGGAGAATTCTACTCTAAAGACTGAGAAGGTTTGATGTGCTAAATTTAAATAAGGAAAAGTTAACTGGTGAATAGGTCAAATGCCTCAACATTATAAAATAAACAAGATTTGAAACCTAGACAATCCTATTTTACAGTTACAAGTCATTTTAAAAATCATTATAAAGACCTAATAATAGAATATAGTATCTGACAGCAAGTCCATAAGAACACATTAACAATAAGTCACATCTTACTTAAGGCTTTCCTCCTGCCTGCTTCAGCAGGTGATACAGGAGAAGGATCATCTTATGAGCTGTAATAACTAGTGAATAGCCTGGGGTGCACTCTGGGAAGCAGCCAGGACAAAGGGACTGTGTCCAGAAAAGAAATTTTAGATAAGACTGCTTATGGCTCAGAGTTGGGTAGATGAGGTGGGTTTCTCCTCTTAGAAAGTACATTGTATATATCCATTAGCTTCCTCCCAGTTCCCTGGCTTCATGAAATTTATGTTAAAGATTTGATATACTTCCAAATTAATTTTTAAGTACCATGATCTTTGTTTACAGACATCCTTTTTCTCTAGGGTTTTCTGAAATGTAAAACTTGTACATCTTATAAGAAATAAAAAACATTGAAGTATAATTAAGTAGCAAAAACCCACAAAAGGGAACTCTTCATCTATTGTATTTAGAAAGATAAAATTCTCTTCTAAGCTAGGTCTGACAATATTACGTTTTTCTGTGGTGTTTTTTTCTGATATTCCTAAAAGACAGAAAACCTAAATCATAATGAGAGTGTCTTCTGAACCTATTTTATTAACGCTAAGACATTGTTAATAAGAAACATAGGTGGGCAGGGTCTAGAACTGCTTTATTGTATTATTAAACAGAACCATGGAATTAAATATTGGCCTACCACTGAGCCACTAAGGATAGGTTTTTTTTTTTTTTTTTTAAAGATTTTCTTTATTTATCTTCAGAGGGGAAGGGAAGGAGAGAGGGAGAGAAATATCAATGTATGGTTGCTTCCTGTGCATTCCCTGCTGGGAACTGGCCTGCAACCCAGGCATGTGCCCTGACTGGGAATCGAACCGTGATCTCTTGGTTCACAGGCCCGCGCTTAACCCACTAAGCTACACCAGCCAGGGCTAAGGATAGGTTTTTAAAAATTAAGTATAAATCAAAGATAGTACATTCATGTAGTTGAAAAATAAAAAAGCATGAAAGAGCACACAATGTGAATTGTGGCCCTTGAAGCTTCACACAATTTGTGTGAAACACAAGTTACACACAATTTGTGTAACTTGGCTGTCTTGTAAATGTCAACTTCCCACCTGGCTTCCTAGCTATATCAGTTTCTTGTATATTAATAAGGAGATTCTTGAAACGTAGAGGTGAGGAAGAGGAAAATGAAGACAGGAAGAAAGAGAATGGCAAGAAAAGACAGGGAAAAGGTGAATAGAAGATGGATGGAAGAAAAATGTCTCAGTGTGTTCTGGTTGCTGTCATAGAATACCACGTACTGGGTGGCATATAAACAACTGAAACTTATTTCTCACACTTTGCGAGGGTGAAAATCTGAGATCAGGGTGCCTGTACCACCAGTTTCTTTGTCTAGTGAGGGCCTCCTATGGGGGAAGGGAAAGCGAGCTTCACCAGCCTCTTCTTTAGGGACACTAATCCCATTCTGGAAGGCTCTTCCCTGATGATTTAATCACCTCCTAAAGGCCCCATCTCCTAATACTGTCACCTTGGGGTTAAATTTCAACATAAGAATTAGGGGAGGCAGCGAACACAAACATTCAGACCATAGCAGAGGGGAAAGAATGAGGTTTTATACAAAGGATCAGCAACATTCTCCCAACCCTCTCTTGCAATTGTTTTTTGTTTGCTTGTATGTATATTTGTATATGAATAGAAGAGGAAGAAATGGGAAAAGGAAGAGAAAAAAGATTTTAATCTGGGAAAAAGTTGTTTTAGACCACTGGGCATTTTAAACCACATGTATATATTACATAAATAAACTTCTTTGTATTACTTATTCTCATATCACTTTTATCTTTCCTTATCCAGGTATATTTTATTATTCTGAGATTTAGGTTTAGAGAAAACAGTTGAGAGCCCACAGGCAAAATTATACATGGAAGAAAGGGAAGCAGGGACGCAGACCTTTACCCGCCTCATACCAGAGACAGATGAACTTTTCTCCAGCACAAATTGGCCTGTTGGATTCTAGAATTAAACTTTCTGCACGGATCTGCTCAGAATGCAAATAGATGAACTGATTTTGAACCCTGACCGAGATACTGTATCTATGCATGGCACCATTTTTATTGACTTCAACTCTTCAGCAGGTGGCAGTGTTCCTCTCTATTCCCAGTGGCTTCGGTGTTTCCTCCTTTTCAAAAGAGTAATGGTCCCTTTTCTTTTATCCAGGACTGGCTGCCTTCCTGACATCCTCGCTTGGAAGATTCTCTCCAAATGATTGTAGGAACTGAGGAAGAGAAGCAAATTTGCAACATGAAGCAATTTGTGTTTTCATTTTTGATCTTTGAGGCCCTAATCCTCATGGTCTAATTTCAGGACAGTTAAGGACAGAGTGTGTGCACCAATAAATGTATTGCCTACTTGTCCCCATCTTTCCCTATTCCAAACCCTATTTATTTTCTCTACTTAGGCAGTCTTCCTGTTTCCTTCAATCATCCCTGTCCAAGTCTTGAAAATACCATTAAAAGCCATTTCTAGTCAATTTTTTTCTCTAATTAACTTGTTTAGGTACTATAAAAGTAATGAATGCTTTCTTCCCATCTTTATTCACTGAAGGGGTATCAGGAAATTTCCCAGGTTCCAATTCAGGATTCTTACTGGGTAGCTGTGTAGTCTGAGAACCCTTTAGCCTTCAGTTTCTTCATCTGTAAAGTGGAATTGATGAACTAAGCGATCTTTGAAATTTCTTGGATCATAAAGTAATCTGCCACTGATTTGAATGGTGGTGGTACTGTGTGGTTCTATATGATTATTTCTGGAAGAAATTTTCTTTAAGCAACAAAAGTCATTAAACAGTACAAAGAGTGAAGAGTAGACTAGTGGAGATAGTTGATTTAGGGGGAGAGGGTACTCAGGGTAAGATACAACCTGCCTACTATACAGCATCTGTATTCGCTATCATTTAGGCCAGATATTCTCACGTGTTTCTATGGTGAAGCAGACACCAAACAGACCTTTAGTCTTAAATGCTGGAAGTTCCTTAGTATGCTCATTTATTTTAAAATGGCATTAGAGTTGACTCTTGCCCTGGTTTCCCTAATATTATTTTGATAATTGCCATTTGTTTATTTTTATTGTTAGTTCTATTAGATGAAGTCAGTTTTTTACCTTAAGAAAATAAGAAATTATCATAAACCTTCAAACCATATATAAAGAGCAATACATAAAAGAGAAATTTCTCTTTCTGAAGTGCCCCCTCCCCACCCTGAGGTAATCAGTGCTATCTCCTCTCTTATTCTTCCAGATATTTTCCATGTATCTGTGCAAACAAATACACATATGAGGTCTTTCCAGAAAGTATCCAGCCATGTGCTATGAAAAATAGAGACATTTATTGAAGAAGATACAACATACCAGAAACATTGTGCATAGGACAATGACGCCTCAGTCCCCTTCAAGGTAGGCACCTTCTGATCTCACAGTTTTCCCAATTGCCATCAGCTGCTCCGTCATATTTTCTTGAATCTCATCAATGGTCTGAAATCTCTTCCCTTTCAAAGGTGATTTTAGTTTTGGGAAAAGCCAGAAGTCACAGAGCGCCAAATCTGGGCTATATGGGTTCTGAGTCACCTGGGTGATTTGATGTTTTGCCAAAAAACTCTGCACAAGATGTGATACATGAGCAGGTATGTTGTCGTGATGAAGCTGCCAATCATCAGTTGCCCACAGCTGTGGCTTTTTCAATCATCTGAATAGTTTTTGTGGAGGAATGAATGTTCAAGCTTAATGCAAAATTTGATGCAGATTTGTTGCTCTACTCAGTCAGTCATTTTGAATGCAATGGCCACACAGTACACATACTCACTCAGTGGTGTCTACTGCCCCCACTGACTAGTACAGTAAAGTCATCATTATTCATGCATCTGCATTCTAGTCCACTCTCTTTGGCTGCCAATGATGCCATGCAAACCATTCTTGTTATACTAACAATGGATGGACTTTTTTCCAGACAGAGCTCAGTATATATATTATTACTTTTTTTTAAATTTAATTTATTTATCTTTAGAGGGGAAGGGAAGGAGAGAGAGAAAGAGAAACATCAATGTGTGGTTGCTTCTAATGTGTCCCCTGCTGGGAACTGGCCTGCAACCCAGGCACGTGCCCTGACTGGGAATTGAACCTCGATCCTTTGGTTCACGGGCCCGTGCTCAATCCCCTGAGCTATACCAGCCAGGGCTATATTATTACTTTTAACTTTTTTTATTTCTCGATTTTGAAGAAAGTGAGGGAGAGAGAGATATATATAGAACAAGCGCACAACATCAATTTGTTGTTCCACTTTTTTATGCATTCATTGGTTACTTCTCATATGTGCTGTGACCAGGGATAGAATCCACAACCTTGGCATATGGGGATGATGTTCTAACCATTTGAGCTACCCAGCCAAGTCTCACTTTTGTTTTATTTCACTATTTTTATGAACCCTTTTGTGACATATACTAATCCTAGAATATAATTATACATGTAAAATAGTTGAGTAAGCAAATGAATAAATTATAGGATAAAGAACAAAATAAATAATAAACTGAAAACATTCTGTTGCTAATCAAGTTCTCATGTCAGCTGATAGTGATAATTCTTAAATTATAGAGAGTCTAGGCAGAATTGACCATGGAAAATTATGTTTTGATTAGTCATTGATTAGGGGAGGGTTAGAGTCATTGTTGTAGATGGCCACCGTGTGGTAGATGACACCCAGTAGATAACAGAAATTGATGTCTGAAAGTTGGGCACTGTCATAAGAAAAATGTAACACATGTGACACTGGCTTTGGGACTGGGCATTGGTTGGAAAAGTGAAGAGGAAACTCTAACTTCTTTTCTTAAAAAAATCAACTTTTAAAAATTTTATTTTGAAACAATTTCAGAATTACAGAAAAGTTGCAAAAATGATCCAGAGTTGATGTATATTCTTCACCCAGCTGGCCTAATATTAATAAATTACATATCCATGGACTCATTATCAAGTGCAGGAAATTAACATAAGATACAGACCTTATATGAAATTCACCACTTTTGCTAGTGCTGTTCTTTTTCTGTTCCAGGGACCAAATGGGAGTCCACAGCATGTGGATTTAGTTGATATGTCTTCTTGATCTGGGGAGGAGACTCTTAATGGAGGCTCTAAGAAGTGGGACAATTGCTATTAGACCACTGGGGGAAGTAAGGCTGTAAGACCTGGTGTTATGCAGTGGCAAAATGGTTGGCAACACTTATGTGCAGTAAAACACAGAAGGTAGAAAATGTACCTAATTCAAGATGAATTGTCAAATTTTCAGTTGGCTTCAACTTTTAGTGATGTTAGATGGTATCAAAAGAGAGATGTCATAAGAAAGGAACTATTTAGTTTTCCAGAGGATCACAGAGGAAATATACAGGGCCTTTGAAGGCCCTGTCTTGGAGGGCCAGTCTCTTTAGCCAGCAAGAGCCTCAAAGTAAGAAATGGCCTCAGGGGCCTGCTTGTAAAATGTGGCCTCAACATGAAGATCTAATCAGAATTCTAAGTTAAGACCTCTAAAAAAGTTAAAATATTGTCTTATAGATCATCTTATCTAGAGCAAAGAGCTTCTAGGAATCTTCAGGGTCCAACAGGGCTCAAAGTGAAAGAATTAAAGATGTTGCTTTGGTGGGTAAGGACTGAACTCCAATAAGAGTGATAAAAACCCACAAAATTTTAAATAGAATTGTATTGAGAAGACCACCAGCAGCTTGGACTAAAGAAGGAGGAGATAGTTCAAATTGGGAAAATAAAAGCCTCTAGGCCCCCAAAGTTGTATGGGTAGGAAGGAACCCAAGGGAGATATTCAACTATAAAGGGCAGGCAGTTTCTTATGGAAAAGGAAGATTAACTCAGAGAGGATAGCTTGGACCCCAGAGCAGGAGCCAAGAACACTGGATTAGGGAACTACTCTGAGGGAGAAGAAGCAGGCTCTATTGGAGAACTAGATCCTCAGAGTCAGGATGACAGTGTTTGGCTGGCTTTCAGAATGCTACAGGCTAGTGACTGCTATGTGCCTTCCATCACCCCTCTCCCTTGAACAGGAGCGTCTATTGTAGGGATTCTATCCCTGTATGTTGTGTATGTAACTTGTCTTTTTAGTGCACAGGTCTCCAGATGAAGAGGAGCAGCATCTGAAATGCCTCATCCACATCTGGGCCTACTGTAAATGACCAGATCCTAGAACTTAGAGCCAATGCCATACAGAATGATCATTTTGGGAGAGAAAGGAAGTATATTTTGCATGTCTTCGTGGGTGTGTATGTCTGAATTTTTGTGGCCACAAGGTGGGTAATGACGGAGTGTTTCCAAATAAGACTGCTAATTATTCCTCCCATCACAGCCACTGTTTCCATTAAGAAGTAGAGTCTCTTTCCTCTGGCTGGCCTTCTGACTTGGTTTGGCCAAAAGAATACAATGAAAGTGATGTTCTGGGACTTCTAAACTTCAGCTTCAAGAGACTTTGTAGTTTTTGTTTTTTCCTTCTTGGATCCAGTCATTGTGCAAAAGAAGCTTGGGCTGGACCTCAAAATGATGAGCAATTACAGGATGAGAGGGAAGGCTGTAGCCATTTCAGCTCTGCATGTCAAGCCGAGGTGCTAGACATGTGGGTGAAGCCATCTTGGGCATTCCAGCCCCAGACAAACTCACAGCTGAATGCAACCACATGTCTGACCCCAGCTGACATCCTGGAGAAGAAGAAGAACTATTCTCCTTCTCCAAGCTGCTGAAGTCTGAAAAAATAAATGATTTTTTTAAGCCATCAAGTTTATGATGGTTTGTTATATAGCAATAATTAATTGAAACAGTTTTCAAACTTCAGGGTATTTTCTGTTGCTTTAACTTTTCTCCAAGGAAACTAAATTTCATAAAAGCTGGACCATATATGCCATATTATTGGTCTATCTACAGAGCTTAGCACAGTACTGGCACATAATAGACACCCAAATATTTGTTGGTGGAATCATTAAATGAATGAATGAAGACCACACACCAAAGAGACAGACAAAAAAAGATACTTTAAATTGAGTTTATCCCATGCATTTACTCTTTGAAAAAGGTATTCTTTGTTATCAGAAAAAAGTGATGTCTCAGAAGCCAGCAGGAAGTTCTGAAGGAAAAGATAGGAGTGAGGCAAGGGTCAAACTTGACTTCTTCTCAATGTGCCTCCTATACCTAGACAAATGAGGGCTACCCTGTAAGATGGCTGGTTAAATGCCCCAATACCTGCTGGTATATAAAAATTATTATATTTTCTATTATTGGAAGAGCTAAAAAGCAGAATGTGTGTTCCATAGAACTAGAGTCAGAATTAATATTAAGGGGACCAAAGTAGAATATCCAACAGCCAACATCAGACTGGAGACGAAAACAGTCAAAGTTGTCTTACCATGTTGGGTCTTTTCTTTTCATCACTTTTTAGTCCAAATCACAATTTCTGAATGCTCCTTGGGCACAGTGAGTGCCTGATCTACTCTGTAGTTCTCCCAGGAGTATCCAGATGAATCTTTATTTCTCAGAGTTATAGTTTCATACAGCATACCTCTCTACTGAGATGTGAAAGAAAAATAAGGGCCATCTGAAATAGTTCCAGGAGAGATTTAGGACATGGAGTTCATAAACAATCACGGAAACTTCTTTTAAGACATGGTTACTTGTATAATCCATAGCAGAGCTTTCTGCTGAAATGCCTTGGGAAAATATCTTTATTTAAAAGAACAGCAATATTTGTAATCAAGATAAATGAAATAAGGGGAAAGCCTTCCGACCATTGGAAGGATGGGATGGTTCAGATTCAAACCTATAACTATTATATTTTTCTATTCTGCATTACATCGAAAACAGTGGTTGAACAGTACAAATAGAGAAAATTGCTTTAAAATTAAAGCCATTGATTTACGTCTCTATTTGAGAGGTCAGTGTGTGAAAGGTGAGAAAGGCACTACAGCATGCAGTGTTCAACAAAAGACATGTTTGTAGCAGGACCTACAAAGATCAGATCAACCATTTATATCATCCACATCAAGTTGCTGGTCATTTCATTTATCAAGATATTTTCTTTGGATATTCTTTGGGTGTACTAACAGTACAGTTTTGGAATTAGTTGTTAGAAACTATAATTAAAGCTCGTTTGTCATGTTCACTGATTATTCTATATAGTTTCCCTGAAGCTTTATATAATTCTCCCTTTGTTATAAGCTTCTGTTTCTCCCTAGGGTGTTCTGAATCCCAACAGGTAGAGAACTGAAGTGTTTGGAAACCAATATGTATTGTGTTATCTGTACTGTCAAGCAAATATTTGCCATTGAATTTTAAAAACTATTTTAAAAACTTTCTATATTATACATTAGATAGGGTTAGCTATTTAGAGGTTTCAGCTCTACCACCTAGGTAAGGAGATTTCTTGGGTAGAAGAAAAAAGTGAAGAAAAACACCAAAATTGGAAAAGGATACATCACTATTTCCTTCAGGAATCTGCTTAACAGTTGGAAGAGGAGGAGGTTTTTATTCAGCAACTTCTAATAACTGCCTGATACTGCTATCAGGCTGGCCAAATATCTGCCAACATTGGTGATCCTTTCCTTCATCACTGGAGAAAAGTACAAGGACCTGGTGTTTAGAGTAGCAGCAAAACTATTTCCCATTTTCTCCCTTTAGCTGATGGAAGTGCTTGTGGGCCAGCCTCATATTCCCACACTTTAGTGCTGGTGATTCGTACTCTCTCTGCTACACAGTAACTCTGTGTCATGGGAATTGAAAAGAATCCTCTCTCCTCACGCCTAACTCCAGCAGGGCAGAAATGAACGAACACATGATTTTCCCAGGAGTGGATTTCAGAACTTCTCAGATGCTGTAAGAGTAATTCTCACATAGTGTAGCCTTCAGGGACTTTGGGACATGCTCAGCAACCTGAGAAACAAACATGGGACATTTTACCCCTCCCCAATGTACTTCTCCTCTTTTAATTTCATCTT
Organism: Trachops cirrhosus; assembly: GCA_028533065.1. Lineage (NCBI taxonomy): Eukaryota > Metazoa > Chordata > Mammalia > Chiroptera > Phyllostomidae > Trachops > Trachops cirrhosus. Next base: position 127,078,699 of record CM052542.1, read on the forward strand.
CACTTTGCCTTGCCCACTTCAAGCAGTAGTTGATGTTCATCCGAGCACAGCTCAGGTTCTTACCATGCAATCTAGTGGAACACCTAGAAATCAGCGACTCTTTGTCCTTTGTTATTTGTAGAATGAAGAAATCTCTAACTTCCACTAGGCTATGTGGACAGAACTTTCATCTTTGGAAAACAAAGTAGGAGCAGGCTTTTCTCCTACTCGTTCAAGGTTTCTCTTCATTGCCCTTTCCACATTGGCCCCTGTTTCCCCCAAGCTGGCCAGGACCATGTGCAAAATCAGCTTCCAGTAAATACCAACACTTAAGTTTCAGCAGGATGCTAACTCTTGCAGATCTATCTTAAAAGGGTGTTAAATATAAATGAAAGATTTATGGAGCATAAGAGATCGCTAAGAACACTGTAAGTATCCCTGGTTTAATTAGTAGTCCTGGAGTTAGGTAATGGCCTGTGGCTTCTAAGCTAGGTCTCCTGGGGTTTCTAGTCTTCAGGGGTTGCCTACAATTATAACGTGCTCACATACAATCTTCTTTTTCATAGACAAAATAAGTCTTTAGACCTTCCTAGGCAACTACTCCCAATTACTGCAATACTCATGCAAATTGATCTCTATTCTTCCAGTGCCTAAACCGACCCAGTGCCTCTCAGCCTAGGTCTCAACAGACTACTTTTGGATTCCAATTGTCTCCTTGTGTGTTACTTCCCAGGAGAGAGAAAAGAAATTCCTAGATTGGGGTTGTTGATGTCTATTTTCTCCAACCAGAAGGTGGATAACTCGCTTTGTAGCTGATCAATGTCCAGGTAAATGTGATCCAGTTCTCAGCATTTCTGAACTAGCTGCCTCACAGGGATGGGTCAACTAATGGGGCTGTAAGCAGACTTGACAGGTTTGTTCTGGGCTGACGGCCATTGATTAGGTTCTCGGACCAGATAAGGCACTTGGCCAAGTTTACAGTAGGTGGGGCGGGCTCACTAGCTCAGGGTTAGTGACTTAGTGACTGGAAGTTTGTTGCAACATCGCTTATTCAAGCAGCGGGCTGCGGCGAGAGATACCCTCTTGCCCCGAGACCACGGCACCAGAAAGTTTCGCCCTAAGGGGCAGGGCACTAGCGAGGGAGACACAGCCCTACATGGCACAGCCCCTTCTCCCACGGTAGAGAATATGCAGTGTTAGGTGATCCAGAGGTAGGAGTCTCAGGTCTCGGACATTTGGCTTGCTCTGTGGGTAGCAGGCGAAGGGTGGGACCAGCTTGGGAACTCTCGTTCATAGGTTTGCAAGAAGCAGCGGCGGCAGCCAACGGTGCAGAAAGGCGGGGGCACGTGCTTGGATGTGGGTGCTTGTGTAACCAGCTCCCCAGGTGTCAACCCCGACAGCGCTCCGGTGGGTGGCTCTTCTGAGCTAGTGTTTCCGCCGTGAACTGGGAGACTCTGGGGTCCTGCTGCCAGCACAAAGTAGGAGCACCCTGGGCGAAGGAAGCGAACCTCTCGCCTCTCTAGCTATCATAGGCGAGTGGGAATTTGGAAAGTTCCCCAACTAGGAGCACACGTGACCTCCTCCTGCAAGTAGTTCCGACTGTGGCCTGTGTATCCCTCCACCTCCTTTGAACCCTCCTGGGTCTCTTCAGCCCCGCCCACTCGGAGAGGTTGCGGCTTCCTACCGTCGCGTACTTTACAAACACGCCCAGCAACCCCGGCCTTCCTCGTGTACAGCCCTGCTAGGGGAGCGCGGAACCTGGCCCGAGGGCGATCCACCCATCCGCGTTTTCTCAGAGGCCCAAAAGGGGCGGGGCGATATAGCCTCTGAGGACTGAGCTTGACTTCGACGCGGTGAACCGAACCAGATCCCCAACTGGGGGAAACGCTCGGTCCTCCAGGGGGCAATGCAGGGGCTGCGGGTTGCATCCACCCAGGAGGTCTCGCTTTCAGTCCACTTAGTTGTCTTTTGGGTCCGAGAAATGCAGGAACGATGTTCTCACAGCGTGCTCGACTTTCATTTTTAGGGCAAAACGGCCGAGTTGCCGGGGAAGCGGGAGGTGGGGCAGTGAAGGGGCCAGATGAAGTGATACCCAAGGGGGGTGTTATTTGTGCTAAGACTGACACCTTGAGGACACGGGGGTAGGGGTGGGGGTGAGGTGAAATTTCGTGTCAAAGGCTGCTGCAGTCAAATTTCTGACCACGATTGTAATCCGACAACGGTGTAAAAGAGTGAGGCTGCAGGCCTTGGCCAGGGAAACTTAGGAGGTGCAGGGGGCAGGATGTCCTCGCTGTAGGGACCGTACCTGCATTTCCCTTTACACTGACCAGCGCGGTCATCCGGTCCTTTGCACCTGTGCACAGGTAGCCACAGACCCGCGTCAGTGACACCACTCAACGCACCCGCCTCAGCTTTCACCATTAGCATCCCGCAACAGCCTACCCGGCATCCGTCTGCGTTTCTGGGCACAGGCCGAGGCTTAACTCGTCCTCCCCGCCCTGCGTTGCGGCAGAAACAGCCGCGGCAAGTGCAGCTAGCTACTGGCCAGCGTCTCAGAACAAGCCCGAGCGAGCCTGGTCGGCCACACTGGGCATGCTCAGTGGTGCAGGCAGGTTGGGACTCGGCATTGGCACCTGGAGCTACCTGCCCCTCCTACTACCCCTGCTCTACCCTGTCCTTCCCTCCCCCAGCGCGCTCCCGTACCCGTCCTGCCTTTCCTCGGACTCCCGAGGTGCTCGGGTTCCCCGCGCAGCGGCGGAGGGGGCGGGACTGTCGGCGGACGGTGATGTGGCGGAACTCTTTGTGCACTGCGGCAGGGTACACGTTCGGACGCTAGGACGCGGCTGTGCTGCGGCTACGCTTAGTTCTCTCCTCTCGGAAGCTGCAGCCATGATGGAAGTTTGAGAGTTGAGCCGCTGAGAGGCGAGGCCGGGCTCAGGCGAGGGAGATGAGACACGGCGGCGGCCGCGGCCCAGAGCCCCTCTCAGCGCCTGTGAGCAGCCGCGGGGGCAGCGCCCTCTGGAAGCCGGCCGGCCAGCAGCGGCGGCGGCAGCGGCGGCGTTCCTCGCCTCCTCTTCTTTTCTAACCGTGCAGCAGCAGCCTCGTCCTCGGCTTCTGAAAGGGAAGGTGGAAGCCTTGGGCTCGGGCGGGAGCCGGCTGAGGCGCGGCGGCAGCACCTCCCGCTCCTGGAGCGGGGGGGAGAAGCGGCGGCAGCCGCAGCGGCTACAGCTCCGAGAAGGGGTTCGGAGCCGCCTGTCACCATTTCCAGGGCTGGGAACGCCGGAGAGTTGGTCTCTCCCCTCCTACTGCCTCCAACACGGCGGCGGCGGCGGCGGCACGTCCAGGGACCCGGGCCGGTTTTAAACCTCCCCTCCGCCGCCGCCGCACCCCCCCTGGCCCGGGCTCCGGAGGCCGCCGGAGGAGGCAGTCGTTCTGAGGATTATTCGTCTTTTCCCCGTTCCGCTGCCGCCGCTTCCAGGCTTCTGGTTGCTGAGGAGAAGCAGGCCCAGTCGTTGCAACCATCCAGCAGCCGCCGCAGCAGCCATTACCCGGCTGCGGTCCAGAGCCCAGCGGCAGCAGAGCGGGGGGCATCAGCGACCGCCAAGTCCAAAGCCATTTCCATCCTGCAGAAGAAGCCCCGCCACCAGCAGCTTCTGCCATCTCTCTCCTCCTTTTTCTTCAGCCACAGGCTCCCAGACATGACAGCCATCATCAAAGAGATCGTTAGCAGAAACAAAAGGAGATATCAAGAGGATGGATTCGACTTAGACTTGACCTGTATCCATTTCTGCGGCTGCTCTCCTTTGCCTTTTTCTGTCACTCTCTCTTAGAAGTGGGAGTAGACGGATGCGAAAAATTTCCATAGTTTGGGTGACTATAACATTTAACCCTGGTCGAATTTCTAGAATGTGTGTGTGTGTGTGTGTGTGTGTGTGTATGTATCTCTTTTGAATTCATTCAACCTAGGTAGGGTGTGTTCAGCTAGACGGAACTCTTGGCCTGGTTGCAAGTGTCAAGGCACCGATTGGTTTCTTAGTCTATCTATGGGGGTCTCTTCCTAAAGGCTATTGTCCGTTAATACAGAGTACAGTACGTTATTAGAGATTAGTGAGTTTGGTAATCTGGTCTAGCAAATGAAAGAAAAGTAGACGCTTTGAGGTTGAGCATATTTTGATTAAATCTTGGCTTTAGGCCCTAGATCAAGGGTATAGATCAGATTAAAATGAAAATTAGGGCTGCACGTACGCATATTGCATCAGAAATCTTGCAGTGATTGTTCTTAGTTTCCTGGGTTGCATCGATTCTTTTAAAATGTGAATTGTAAGCTGGTTTGCATAATTTTAGAAGCAGAGTCATTTTCAGTATATATGGTGCTTATTTTAGGGCAAAAGTGAGGTTGGTATATTTAAACTAAGTTAATTACAACTTTGGCATTTAGAAGTTTTGTCATTTGAGATCAATGGTGCCATAATATGCCTCATACGGCACTCTTAGTAGATCTTTGTTAAATTTGCCTTTTTCTCTGCTGGTGGGGTGCTGTAGGATAGGGCATGAAATTTGTAGTTTCAGTAGCATTTAATATTCGGTGCTCTAGTTACACCTAATAGAATGGAGATGGAGTGGTTTTTGATCCCAGATAATAATGTTGTGTCGGTTCAAGGGATTGTGTGCAGCAAATGGTGATTGCAAAGATTAAACCTAAGTTCTCACTTGAAATTTAAGTATTGTGATGCCAGAATTGCTACTCAACCTTATTTAGGTTTCAGGCCCTCTGACACCTTTAGGCATCCCTTAAATTTACTCTGGCTCGTGTGGCATGTCAAGTATAATTTACCAGCTAATAACCAGAAATGCTGGTGAGAGTGGATTACTGCAGCTTCAGATGGTAGGTATGTTAGCTTTTTCATACAGTGTTAAATTTACTGAGTCAGCTCGTTGAATAAGACAGAAACCCAGAAAATTTTAACGGTGCATAGTTTTGGTTGTCTAAAAGTGAGGCCTCTGTACTTCAAAAGATAGTGATTATCAAAAGGCATTAATCTTTGCAGTTTCAGATATAAGAAACTGGTTTTGATCAAGGATGGGGATAGAGCCCCTCCTTTTGCAGGATGGAAAGTATCACAGGAATTGAGAGTTATTGGTAGGCCAGTGTATAAAGTATGAAAAACAATTAAATTACTGTTCCGAGGTGACTGAACTAGACTACTAAGGCCAAAAATTTGGTGGTGTGAATTGTAGCAGTGGGAAGTACTTGGTTAAAATTATGTAATTGCATAAGTGTTAATAGGGTATTCTTAGTAAAAATTATTCTGGCACATATCAGTAAACATTTTGCTTAAAGGTAGAGTGACACCAATGTGTGTAAGTCCTGCTAAATATTGTGGGAAAGGTTTTTTGTTTTTAAACATTTTCTGTCTGAAGAGGTTATATTCCTTTGGATATGTAGCTTCACATAAATGTGCACACCTGATTTTGTTCAAGTTTTGTTTTGAAATGACAAGTTCTTGAAGAAATAGCTTTACACCACACAAAATGTTAACAGTTTTCTAAGTTAAAAATAGTATTGAAGAAAAAAATTGGAAATTTTGGAGATTGCATTAATTGAAAAATTTCAGTAAGGCTGAATGAACTTGACCTGCTTGCCTAGGAGATAATTAATTATGAAGAAACTCTTCTGATTTGTAACATTCTTAAAGTAGCGTACCATTGGTAGTTGCCTAGGTGTACAAGAACAAATTAAATGTTTATTTAACTTTAAAAAAAATTTTAGAGTGACATTTGGTAAACAGATTACATTCAGTAATCAAAATTTGTTTATGCTATTTGTACTTTTACCCATTGAATTAAAATAATCAGGGTTATAAAATTAAAATTATTCTGCCAGTTGCTTATATATGAGAAATTAGGTGGGTGGCCATTTCTTTTTTCATTTCAGATTATGTTTGCCTTTATATGTGAAATGTCACTTAAAACTTGCTCTAAAACTGTTTTTAGTTATGGTATGCATAGAAAGCAGTGTCAAATATTGTATCAAATGACTAAGGACATTTAATTTCTAGAGCCAAATGTTGATATGAAAAAAGGAAAAAGTCAGTGAAGAGCTTACTTCTTAATGATGGTTACACTTCCAATAATTTTGATGCACTAAAGCACTTTGATTTGCTTGGTTTCACTTAAGTGTTTTGTTAGTGGTTTGTGTTTATTTTGGGGGAGAGATTAAAATTGCCATTGAAGACTTTTCTCTGGCAGGTTGTATGAACTATTTCAACATCTAGCCTATTGAAAGTTAAATTATTTTATGAAAGTAGTGATTGGAGTTTTTTATATGATAAGGAAAGATTAATAATGAAGTGATTTCTCAAAGGAAAATTGAGGACCATAATCCAGTTTAAAAGATTTTTGCAAAATTGAATTCCTCTAAAATATAATTTGTTGGTAGTGCCAAACCTGAGTCTGTAAAATATTTAGTGTCGTTAGATTTCATGGAAACTTTAGGCTTTGTTGTATTTTTATTGTTTGATAAGTTTGTGTCTTTTCAAATATTAATCCTCGTAGGGATTATTTTTGACTTGTACAGAATACAGTGATTATTGAAATCTCTTAAAAATTAATGAGTACTGAAATGACCATATTGTGAGGTGTTTTTTTTTGAGTCTATTCATGGTTTTAATTTTACAGTGTTATGTATCTGCTAAGTTGTATTTCTTTCCTAAACAACATAACTAGGCCACCTAATTGCTATAAGATAATTTACAAACTTCATTTTTATAAAGCTTATTCAAGAATAAACCACATCTGAATGGAGAGTGATTTACAGGTTATATGACTCAGTATAAGGAAAAAGGAATTTTATTGCTATCCGTTGTAAATGTTGCACTGTAGTACAGTCATCAATGCAGATTTACATTGCTTATACTATACTAAGATAGAAAATTAATAAATATCATAAAACATGGTGAGATATAATCACCTTAATTTTAAATTTAGTTTTAGAAAGATAGAAAAAGATACATTTGTGTGTATTACCTTTTAGAATTTATTTCAACATCGGAATTGTAGCTTGCAATATTATTTTAATTTTTGTGTGAAAGTTTATCTGCTTTTTCCTAATAACCATGTATAATACGTAAACCTCTCAATGTTACAAAATTTCTTACTTGAAAGGGAAGTCTTCAGTTTTTGTTTTCAAGAGTTCTCATTTAGAGATTTGCCTCATTTGCTACTTGTTCATTTGATGATAGCTTAATACTTTTTCATAATTTTTAAGGCATTTAAGTAATCAGTTAAGGAACTTTTGATAGAAGAGTATTTATTATGGGAAAATCAATTCACAAAGTTTTAACATTAATTGACACTCAGTAAACATTCTATTTTAAAAATTTTACCTCAGCCTTTTTAGTAAGACAAAAGAGTAAGAAATGGTTTTATATTAGTATCGTACTGGTAAAACAAAACTATAGGGAATGTTTTTATATTAATATTGTATGTGAAATTAGAGTTTGTAAAGACAGAAGTGTGCATGCCTGTAACAGTTTTTGACTCACTTGAAATGTTAGTCCTTGGCCGTACTATATAATATATATAAGGATTTACCTTCCAGAATATATGTTATTAAGCTAGTATAAGTAGTTTATTTAGTATCACATTTTTACCTATAGAGGCCATTAGTTCTGAATTTTTATTCTCTGAGCTTGTTTGTGTGTGTTAGATAAACTTGATTTTAAGTATTGTCAGTATTGCAGAATTCTTTTGTGGCCTGAATTCATTAAGAAAATGTATTAGGATTTTTTCTAAGGATAGTGATTTAAAGTGTTTGTATCAACTTGTGAGATTGGGGTCAGTAATGATTTCAGTAATTATCCAGTTCTGTTTTACAGTTGCTTTCTGTCTGGTAGCTTAGAAATTAGTTCAGTTGCTATCACAGGTATCGGCAATGTTAAAATTAAACTGAATAACCTTAGCTTGGTAAGGATTTATTGAGCAAACTGATACCCTAATTCTTTTATATGGGCCATATGCTTCACAGGCATTCTTTGCTAGGTGGTCTAAAGTGTTTTGATCTGTGAATAATGAGTCTCTGGAAGTACTGAGTATATGCACTAACTAATGTAAAATACTTTCATTTGTCAAGAAAGGTGAAATTAGTATATTGAATTTGACTGTTCACCTATCCCCTAATTCTTTGAATATTTTTCATTGGTTACAGATATTAGCAATTTGATTCTTTTAATATAAGTTGCACTGGAATTAAAAAATGACTCTTGGAAAATATTAATGTAGGAAGGAATAAACAATTTAGTGGTAAAATAATTTTGGATGGGAAGTTTTAATTTAGTTCAAGTATAGTTAAGGCAGATAGTCTTCATTTTCTACTTTTGGCATTTAAGAGATAGGTCGATATCTTCAGATTATTTGTTATATACTTGGTGGTGGTGGTGGTGGTGAGAATATTGACAGATGGATACTGTGGCTTGAACCTGTCAGCAAAAGAATATTCTTAACCTGTACATAGTGTGGAAAAGACAACTGTAAATACAAAATGTTCACACACTTATAAGTTAGATTCACTGTCCATAAGAATGAACAAGGAATCTGAATGGACAGTGAATCTTATAAGTGTGTGAATGTTCTGTGTATACAGGTAAAATGAATATAGTTAGCAAACTACCATAATATTTCTTAAAAGAGAACTTATTTTCTCTTTAAAGAAGAGATTACCTTAGTGGATATTGTTTTAGAATTTTTAAACTAAGTTAAATCTGTTTTGAATTGCATTAAAATACTGAGTATTAGTTTTACTTATACATTATGTGTACATTGTGTCATTTTAGATTTTAGGGTGGCAGGGTACACTCTGGAGCCAGCCTGCCTTGTGTTGGAATGCATCCTACCTCTGCGCCTTAGTAGCCAGATGACTTGAGTAGATTACTTAAGACTCTTAACCTGTTTTATCTGTAAAATGAGAATAATAGTAGCTACCCACATAAGGTTTTTCTTGAAGAATAAATGAGATAATACAAATAATTCACTTAGCATAGTACCTGAGACATTGTAAATACTTAAATGGTAGCTGCTTCTCTTAAAAATCATAATTTCAGATTATCCATGTGTGAGAAGTTACTTGTCTTTTCATTTATGGGAGAAGCAGTGAATATGACTGAATTTCCCCAGTTTTGGATATGTTAGAATGTTAATTGGTTTAAGCTCTGAGTACTTTTTAAAATACGAGGTATTTCTTCAGGAGCTTTTAGTATGTATGTAATATGTCTGTGATTTTGATATTTCATCACAGATAGAATGTAAAGCCCTGCTTTGACCAAACAAGTTAATTATATTAATCAAAAAGTATTTGCTTTAAAATATGAAGGTAAGATTAAAAGTTCCTATTATTATGGCATACTAAAGTAGAAGTTTTAGGAAAAAAATTGTTACATTAAATTTTCTTTCGTGTTAAAGATAGGTCAACTTAAGTATATTTTTACTTATAAAGAGTGATCTCTGCCTCAAATGAAAGAAAAGTTTTAATGTATGGTACAAGAGTTGTGTAAACTGTTTATCAAAAAAGGTATATTTCTTAGCATTCTTGTGTGTGTGTATGTTAAGATTTTGGATGAGTTATGCAACTTTGCATGCCAGTTACATTTATTACAGTATGATTTATACTTAATCTGGCAGTACATAAATATAATATAGGATTTAAATTTACTGTTAAACCATTGTATTATTGTGTCCCATTTTCACATTTACTCAAGATTGTCAATATAATTTTAGGTCCTAAAAGTGGGAAGAAAGAGCTAAAGGATTTTATTCTTCCTTTATTTTTATCAGGTATGGAGAAGTATGGAATCAGCTTGAGACCTGCGTAGTAAAGACCGTTTTGTGTGCATAGGGATCTTTTTTTTCCCCTTTGCCTATTCCGGTCTCCCATTGTACTCTCAGTATGAAGCACTTGATTTTCATGGTTTCTTGCTTGCTTTTTTAGCATTTTAGAATGGTTTCCTGTTTAATTATATATGTGACTATCTGATTATGTGATTTTTTAAAAAACATTTTATTATATTCCAGAGAGTGGGAAAGGAAGGGAGAGAAACATTGATGCAGGAGAATCATCAGTCAGTTTTCTCTCACATGCCCCCAACTGGGGACGTGACCCACAACCCAGGCGGATGCCCTAACTAGGAATCAAACCAGCAACCTTTTGATTTGTAGGCGGACGCTCACCAGCCAGCTCATTATGTGATTTTTAAACATATTTTAGGTGTTGTAAAAAACTGGCTATATTTTGGTCCAAGTATAGGTTGTAGAATTGGACTCTGCATTTTGACATCTTCTGAGAAAATTGAGTAGTCTAAAACACTTTCTTGCTTTCTCTCCCATGCTACATGGATCTGTGGTTTGCTTTAATCTCTACCCAAAACTTAGTTGATTTACTATTATTAAAGCCCTTTGGAATAGTTCTGAATTTTATTTTCTTTGATTTTTATAGATTTTCAGGCTAAAATACAATAGCAATAAAAATTGCTATTTTATGTTTAATATTTCCAATCTTTTAAAGAGGATGTAATTATTTAAGGTATTATGAAATGCATTGTGATTTGAATGAGGTAGTCTTCAAATCAGATGTATTCTTAAAGTTATTTGTAAATATAGCATACATGTTCAGAGTTGCAAATAACTGCTTTAAAATGTGTGCAGTTTTTTTTTTCATTTAAAATTCTGTTGCTCTCATGAATAAATAGAACTCTTCCTTTACAGTATTCTAGTTACTATGTAATGATTAAAGATTTTGGAGCTTAAATAAGTAGAATTAAAAACTTTCTACTTTTAAAATGAAATTTGGGGGAGATATAACTAAGGTTAATTGTTAATGTATTTTAAAAATGTGTATTTATGAATTACATTACTCTGAGTCTTTCAGAAACACAATGGGATGCCTGGGGTTTTTTTTTATCTTTTTTCATAATGTGAAAACAGTCCTCTGTCAGGCTTAATTTAGCCATGTTGTAAAATTTGTTTAACATTTTTATTTAATATTTATGAAACATGAAAAAATGAGGACTTGAGTCAGAAGGATTTTTCTTTTTAATTAATGTAGTAGAATTAGCTAGTATGTGCCCTGTCTTATATTTGTTTAGTATATATATTTTTTATTATTAGCAAGGCCTTTTCTTAACCATTAGCTTGTTTGATTTGGCAAAGAAAGAGGTTACCTAAGACGTAGGGCCACCTCCATATCTTGGCAGTTACAAATAAGGTGGCAATGAACATAGGGATGTTTATGTTCTTTTGAATTAGTATTTTGGGCAAACAACTATGGGATATTTACACAATGGAATACTACTCATGTAAAAAAGATGACAATTTTATTCTTTGTGACAGTATGGATGGACCTGGAAAATGTTATGCTAAGTGAAATAAGCTAATCAGAGAAAGACAAATACCATATGATTTCACTCATAATGTGGAATCTATGAACAAACAGAACTAACAAGCAAAATAGAGACAGGTTTGATAGATAGCAAGTTGACATCTAAGGGGTAGGGTAGCGGGTGGAGGGATTGAGCAAAAAGGAAAAAGAACTCATAGATATGGACAACAGTGTGGTGATTGCTGGTGGTGGTGAGGGGGTATAAGGGGACTAAATGGTAATGGGCAAAAAATACAATAAAAAAATTTAAGGAGATTAAAAAAGAAACATAGGGCCAGCATTACTTCCTTTCTTCTGTAGTACAGGAATCGTGGCTCCAGTAGAATCAGTAACTTCTTAAAAGTTGGTAGATTGAGTGTAAAGAAGGATGTGGGGTTTTGGGGCATCTGGTGTAGTATTTTTCTGATTTTGTTATATCAGTGGTTCTCAAACTTTAGGGATATCAGAATAACCTGGAGGACTTGTTAAACGACAGACACTTACACCACCTCCAGAGTTTGTGATTCATTAGGTCTGGTTTGGGATCTGAGAATTTGTTTCTAACAAGTTCCTAAGTGATGTTGATGCTGGTGGTGTTGGGATCATACTTTGTGAACCATTTTATTACATGATCTCCCATCAAGCAAATCCTTATAATGTGTTAATCTTCTATAGGTTAATAGCATTTACACATACATTGTCTCATTAAATCTCTAAACCCAAATAATTCAGCATGGCAAATATCTTGATTTTGTAGATGAGGCAATGAATTTTTTAAGAATAGCACTATAGTGTAATGGAAGAAGAATAGATTTGGGAATCAGCTGCACCAAAACTAGTTTAAATCCTTAATTAGCCACTTCATCAGTTGTGTAATAACAGATAACACTAAGCCTTACTGAACCCTAGTTCCTACATCTCTAATGTGTTAGTAAAAATCCTTAGCATGTGGGGTTGGTTTTTAGGTTTGTTGAAAGTGTAATTCAGATGTTTTCAGAATATTGGTTGCCAAGTAGGGGTGATCCCTCCTGCCTTGTCTGGGCATTTGGCAATGTCCAGACATGGTGGTCACAGCTGGGGGCGGGGTGAGATGGCAGTGATGCAATTAGCATCTAGTGAGTAGAGAGTGGGCATGTTGCCTCAACATCTTATAATGCACAGGACAGTCCCTCCCACAACAAAATTATCTGGCCCCAAATTGCTAGTACTGCTGTGGTTGAGAAACTGGTTTAAAGGTATAAAATGTCTGGTCTGTGATAAGTATAATATTTAATAAAAGTGTGTGCCTTTGCCTTAAGTTGTGATCTTTAAGGTCAAATTGCTAATAAATGATGGAGCCAGGCTTTCAACATCGAGGTTTTCTTATGCTGCTAGGCCAGTATTCTTTATAATACGAACTTTATCCACATAAGATCCCTGCTAATAAGGAGTCTCTTAGGCTGATTGTGAATTTGTTGCTTTCAGATTGTCAGAAAAGTCTGACAGTGTTTTCAGTAAATGTGTAAGTGTAAGGCACTGCATGAAGATTTTACTTAGAACTGCTCTAACAGGATAGGTATGCTTGATTAAAAGAAAGCATTAAATGTTTTTATTATATTGCCAGTTATTTTTGAAGAATCTTAACTGTTTCCTTTAATTATGTATTTGTTGGGAGTTATTTTGCTCCCAGTATACTTGTTTTTTGTTGTTTAAGGCATTCCTTAATCTTAAACTTTTTTATTCTAAAGTTGCTTTTGTTATAGTCAAGTATGGTGAAGTTAAATGCATTGATGCAAAGTGGCAAATTTCAATACGTTATAAAAACTTCTTAAATCTTTCTGAGTAAAGAAAGTAAGATGGGCTCTAAGGCTTTCCGATGCATGTATTACATTCTTTTCTAGATCCTAAATTGCAGTCTCAGCCTGTTGAATTAAAGTGCTTTATCTAAATTAAAAACTTGAATAAATGTGAAGTTTTGGGAAAAGTTTGGAACAGAGTCTTAGATTAGTTCAGATATGAGAATATGCCAAGGGAGTAGCTTAGTGGGTTCAGAATTTTTTTATTTTGTTTTTGTTTTTAGGGTAGAAAACATAATTATGAAAGTGTTCTAGGAATACATTGTTTCCTATGATTTTTTTCTGTTTGCTTGATTGTACAGTTTATTTTGCCTCTCACTTTGCACAGGCAGAGTAAAATGTTGAGGTATATTTTAAATTTTTTATGAAATTTAAGTTTTAACTGAGTTATGATTCTTTGAAATTATGAGATTCAGAGGTACTGATCAATATTTTATTTTTTATTTTAAATTTCTATGATACTTAATGGTATATTGCATTGTGTGTTCACCACTCAAAGTCATATCATCTTCCCTGACTGTGTATTTGTTCTCCTTTACCTTTTACTACCCTCTCTACCCCTTTTCCCTCTGGTAAGCACCATAACTGTTGTCTGTGTCTGTGAGTTTCAGTTTTATATCCCATATATGAGTGAAATTATATGGTTCTTAGTTTTTTCTGACTGACGTATTTAACTTTTATTAGCATAATATTCTCCAGGTCCACCTGTGTTGTTGCAAATGGCAGTATTTTATCTCTTCTTATTCCTGAGTAGTATTCCACTGTATATACGTATCACATCTTCTTCAATACTTTAAATACTAAAATTTTTAAAAATATAAATATTTTAAAACCAGGATTGCTAATCACAGATAACTTTCAAAAGTGTTAAGAAAACAGCGCGTGACTGGTGTGGCTGGGTTGGGTCCTGCAAAGTGAAAGGTTGCCATTTCCATTTCCATCAAGGCACTTGCCTATGTTGCAAGTAGAGTCCCCGATGACAGTGCATAGGAGAGGAAGCCTATTGATGTTTCTCTTCCTCTCTTCCCCTCTCTTTAAAAATAAATAAATAAAAATCTTTTTAAAAAATGTACCTAGTATAAATAAAACACTAAGGAAAAAGAAGAAAACAGCATTTATTGTTATAATTTAATTGAATAAAGCTTATGGTGTTTATTTCAGTATGTGAGTAAAAAACTCCATTTGCTTTACTGTACTTTAGATCATTTCTTTCAGAAAAATGCAATTATAAAGAATTTAAAAATTTACTTATTGTCCTACTTATCTGAAAGTTCATGTTTCCACGTTAGCTTCTTGTTTTGTTCATATGCATCTGTTTTAAAATGTAATTTATCATACTGAACTTAAAGGGTTGTGTGTGTGTTTGAACAATTTCCAAAGCACCTCATAATTGCCTAAAGTAATGATTTTTAAATACTGAAGTCATCAAAAGTATTTATTTCCCTGTAGTTACACATTGTATCCAGTATTTGGCATGTATAAATATATATGTGTGTGCGTATACACACACACACAGAGCTATTCTCTGATTTTTTTCTTGAGAGTGGTTCTAAGATGGCCTAAATATAGGAAATATTTTCATAATTTTAATTCACAAAATCATAATCTGTTAAAAAGTAGCTGAAGCGTTTGAGTCTTGAAGGTTCCTTATTCTTAATTTACTTACAGGGAAGCTATTGCATAGTAAGCATATTTTACTTAAGTGAGATGAAGTAAAATTTACTTACACACTTTTGGTCTGTCAGATTTCTTTTTCCTGTTGTAGAATTACAATGTTGAAATTAGAATGGATGTAGAAGTGATTTGAATAAACTATCACATCATTTTATAGTAAGGTAGTATACTAAAATCCTGTTGCTTTCCAGTATAGCTGGTCATCATGTTACTGTTCCCTGAGGCATCATATTTAGAGTGATATAATTTGTATTTGCATAATTGCCTCAGTAATTGGTGATATTGTTGAAGATTTACTGTATATTTGTATTTGTGGTCAGTATTTTTGTGGTCAAAATTGCATGTTAGTTTATGTCAGGTACTATTTTTAAGTGTCATATGAAAAAAGGGCAATAATTTTAACCTTTTGATTGATAATTCTTTCTCAATGAGTTTATTTGTGTAGTTAGAATAAAAAATACTGACAAAGAAACAAATTCTCCTCTTTTTTAAACAAAATTACTTGTTAAAGTAACATTTTTCCAAATGAGGAAAAGTTGTTTCAATTCTTAAACAAGGAAATTTTCATCTAGGTGTGGTATAGATCTTCTTGGGCACTAATGAAAACATCATGAAAGCAAAAATATTTTGTTTATGCATGTATATGCATGTATGTTTTTTGAAAACTGGAGAAGCAATCTAACATCTGAATAGTTTTCATAGATTAGTTATAGGAAATCTGTATTAAAGGAATGATTACTACACTGAAAGTGTACAATTTTCCATATCTAGGTTTTGTCCAAGATGATCAAGTTATATATAATACTGTAGAAGAGCTAAGGTGTTTGTTATTAAGGCTATTTTGGATTCTTTTTAATACTGAAAAGGTCACACAGATTGTGATTATTGTGTAGTGTCCAAGGACTAAAGCTTGCCATCTGTTACTTAAATATAGGAAAAAGTTAAGAAAATTTAGGATGTAATTGGTTTTGACACTTATGTTCTGGGAATTTTCTATTAATTAAGACTTTTAAACACCAATGTCAACATTTTAAGCTTTTACAAAAGTGAAACTTAATGGTTATGCTGCTGTTTATATTTTTCTACTAAAATATTGTACAAAGATGCCAATTGAGAACTAATGATCATGTAATGAAAGTCTGGCATTTATTCGTTTACTTTTACAAGACTGTTTAGATATTTAGAAACATCATTTTTTAACCTGATAATAAGTTATTCAAGATTTGACTAGTTTTAAAAGTTAGTTTTCTTAACTTGATATTTTTAGGAATTCATTATAGTAAAACTTAATCAGGCAACTGACTTAAGATTTCCTTAAAAGATTTCCTTTAAATATTTTTCAGATTCTCTTCTTTTTTCTCCTATCACTCAATTCTTGTCTGTATGCTAGCAAATGAGTTTCCCCATTGAAAATTTTACTGTTGCATTTTGAGCCACTACAAAAGTTGTTTCTTGCCAAGTTGCATAAAGTCTTTAAAATTGCATAATTTTAATAAATCTGATTAATTTTAATGTACTTTGTTTTGTTACGTTAACATTGTTTTTTTATTGAGAAGTTTGTTTTCATGCCAAATGCTTAATATAATGAGATATAATATTTCAGTTTAGATATGGTTTTGAATTTATGGTCTCAAATGCAACTTTGTATCTGGGGCCTCTTTTTTTAATAAGAAACATCTTGCCAATTTCAAATTAATGTCTGATGAAAGTGGATTGTTTTACCAATACCAGTTTATAGAATCTATTCAGGTCTGAATTGTAGGCTGGGAAAAGAATAATACCTTTTTGGACAGACAGATAATGTGTACCTCTTAAATTAAGTGAGGCACACATGTAGCTGAGATTTTTATCCAAATATTAAAAGTTTAAAAGTCATTACTTTTTTTTTACTTAATAGGATTTAAAGGGTGTGGTATTAAAGAGCTACTTTTCCTTGTTTTCATTTATATCCCTCCCACCTACCCATTGGTATTTTTGTTTTTCTGTATGTTCAAGTTTCTTTAGAGGTTGAGAAAGTTAACTCCTAAATTACTATTTTCTTTTAATTATTTTCCAAGATTTTTAGTGTGTTCTTTGAATATGAAGATTCCACAACTACCCATGATTACTAATTGTGTTTTTTCCCCCCAGCTGCAATAATTGGATTCATACTAAAATGGTATCTCTTCAGGAACAAGCATTTATAGGTGGCTGACTAAAATTAAGAGTGTTCTCTGTTCAAACTAAGCAATGCAGAGACTTACTCTCCTATCTGTTAGTGTATTTTAATACTGCATATTATAAGGTTTTTAGGCATTTTAACTAGTATTTTAGTATGTAATTTTAAGTATTTTTAAAAGATTTTATTTATTGTTTTAGAGAGTGTGGAAGGGAGGGAGAGAGGGAGAAAAACTTGGTTCCAATTGGTTGCCTCTTGCTCATCCCCAACCTGGAACCTGGCCTGCAATTCCTGCACGTGCCGTTTGGGAATTGAACCAGTGACCTTTGCAGGGATGATGCCCAACCCACTGAGCCATACCAGTTAGGCTTAATTTCAGATATTTTGATAAACCACTTACTCAGGTGATTGTAAAGCTGATACAATGGTTACAACAGTTTCAGTGGGAATACGAATCAATTTTTGCAATATTTGAACAAGGGAATTACAAAATCATTAATTTGATTTTACCAATAGTAATGAATGCCATTATGTGTGCATCCACATGTATTTCTAGTTCATACTATTCTTACACAGATTAAAATCATGCATTTAGGCAAAACTATTTTTGCCAATTGGGAAAAAAAAAGTCCTTTCCAAATAATTTCCTGGCTTAAGATACAGAAGAAAGAGACTTGATTTTATTTTGTTAAAGCTGTATATTAAAGGAGGTTGTGTAATACACACATATTTGGAGGTTTTCTCCTTTAAAATGATTCAAATTCAGAGGCCTTTCTTTGAAACATAAATCTGATTGCTAGAATTAAATTAAAAATTTTTGCAGTTTTGGCTTATTAAAGAAAACCAACTTGCCAGAGACACATGCATATTAGACCCTTGTTTTCTTAGTACCTTGTGTGTGTCACATTTTTTGAGTATTAGGAAATTAGTTCATGGTTGCATGTAAAAGATCAGTACATTTGGAAGTCTTGGAATTATTTTTTCCACAGAGCAGTTTGCTAATACTGAGTGATTTTGGCATTAAATATTACTAGGCCTTTGTTGTAAAATTACTGACACATCCCTCAGCATCTTCTGTACCTTAACTGTTTGAATATCTTTTTTCTGTAAAAGTTAATGCTTTTGCATTTTTGCATAACTATAGACTACCTAAGTGTAGGTAGTCACTTATGGTAAAATACATCATAAGAGCATGGCTTTCATAATATAATGATATTACAGAAGTAACAAATCTAATATTGAATATAAAGATTGGAATATGAAGATACCGTATGTACTGCATAGTAATGCTGGGTCAATATTATAATTTGAATTTTTATGATCTTTCATATGCTTTATTCTGATTTTGCTGTAGAAAATTAGAGTTAGCATTTAGCTTGGTTCAAGTATATAATGTTGAGAAGTATGTCTAATGCATGTTGTTGAACTGATAATCTTTTTGGAAGTTGTTACGTAAGTTATAGCCATATTTTTAATTTGTTATTGGAAGTCATTCTTAGATGTTTTTTAGTGGGAGCAAAAGGGTAGAGAGGGATGTGTGTGTGTGTATTTTAACAGCAGCAGAGTTCTGAAACAGGAAATCAGTCTTATCGTATTCATCCAGAGACCTAGGAAGAAGGTAATTGTTTGGCATACTCGTTAAAACCGGTTAGTTGGGCAACTTAAATTTTTAGAGGTTCTCAGAGGTAGGCTTGAAGAGTTGTGGATATACTTATATTATTTCAGAATAAACAACTACTCTCAAGAAAAACTGATTAAATTAGTGGAGGTGGCTAATAGTGCCTCAGCTAATACACTAAAAAAATTGTACTTTTTTCAGTGGAAATTATTTTTCCTTGCTTGTTAATGTACACATATGCACATAATTACACTTGTAATAAGTATTTTCCTACTGTCTGTGAGCTCTTTTTTCACAGATTTTCATCTGTTGATGGGTACTTGTCATTTTTAAAGCTATGGGTAATACTTCATCAGGCTAATTACTATGCTTACTTAGAGCACTGTGTTAGGATTCTTTTCATTTTTTGTTTTGTAAACAATCCTATTGTACATATCTTTGTATAATTTACCTTTTTTCATTGTTGTTGTTTTGGAGTATACTATTAGAGTGAGATTGCTGGAATAAAAGGTACAACATTTTTATAGATCTTTGTTACCTGTTACCAGTTGTAGGTTTCTTGCCTAATAAACCAATTTATAGTTTGCTAAGTAGAATTACTAGAAATTTTTGTTGTTACCTTTGATAAATGTGATGTTTTCATTTAGAAAGTGAGATATAAACTTGTATTTCAAAGCAAAAATGTGTAAACTTTTTAGTGTTCGTACATAAAAAGGGAAAAGTCGTGAGGTTCGAATTGTTTGGAGAAGTAGACAACTTCAGTACAGTTCATAAATTATTTGACAGTCAGTTTTCCTTTCTGGTTTGGCACTACTAGCAAATAATAAAAAGTGTTAAAAAAGAAACTAAAATTTATGCTAAAGTGATTTGAAGTGAATATATCGGAATTCTTTTATAATTTGTTTATATAAATACCGTATTGCGTTGCCTTGTAATGAGACATTTAAAATAGCAGGACATTTCTTACTCACGTAACCTCAAATAATAGCCCCTTATTTACAGTTTGAGAGCCTTTTCAAGTTTATAGGTTTAAACCTATTTCCAGATATCTCATTTGATTCATGAAACAGCCAGTGAAGGTTACAGCAGGTGTTACTATCATTATTTTACACAAAACAAAAATAGTTGAGGCCCAGAGATACTGAATTATTTAACCTAAAGTCATAAGTTTTTAAGTTACAAAGCTGAGAATGAAATTCTAGTTTTCTGTTTTTTTTTTTTTTTAAATTTAAAAACTTAAAAAAAAGTTTATTGATTTAAGACAGGAGGGAGTGAGGGGGGTGCAGGGAGAGGAACATCTATTTTGTTGTTCCACTTATTTATGCATTCATTAGTTGCTTCTTGTACTTGCCCTGACCAGGGATTGAACCTGCAACCTTGGTATAGTGGATGACACTTTAACCAATGAAGCAACCTGGCCAGGGCTCAAGGCTTCTTTAATAATGACAATATATGCATTCAGTATACGGCCTGACACCTAATAAATATTTAAACATTCCTGTGTCATATCTGGCCATTCCTTTATTCTTAAAATCCCCATTTTTGGAAGCATTCTTCCTCTTAGTATTTTTGTAGTTCAGACTTTCAATTTAGAAAATAAGATTTTAGGTTGCATTAATTTGGTATGTACTGGAGTGATTATATGCCTTATATATTAGGACAAATTGTTCTTAAATAATGAACAATTAGCACTTTATTAACTGGGAACTTAAAGGAACTCCCTGTTTCTGCTGTTCTCCTGATAGGAATCTTCAAGTTAGAAATCAGATTCCAACATTTAGCACACTTAATAAGGAAAAATAAAATCTCTTAAGAAATAAAATCTTTCATTAAATGAGAAAGTTGTACAAGTCCATGAGAGTGGCTAGTATTTAAAGCATAATTTGATTAGAAGAGATAATGTGGATGTAACTGTGACATACTTGGAAAGTATTTGTTAACTTTAAATTTAGTAAATTTTTTTTGAGAGAAATGTATGCCTGATGCAGCATATGAATCGGTGATTTTATTTCATTTCCTTTCACCTGGCCTTAAGTGTCTGTTGGTCGAGAGCACTGACAGAAAGCAGGGGAAAAAGCTCCAGAAACTCCTAGAAAGTAAAATTCAATGGCAAAGTATTGATATTTGCTAATTTACTTGAATTCCTGTTTTCTATTGGTACTCTGGCTTTATTTCTTCACTCTTGCTACTGTTTTAGTTCAGTGTTCCTCTTGTGAACCAGGAAACTTCAAATTTGCTCTTGGTGCTTTTTTGATTACTACCTCTCGAAATCTGTTTGTCGCTTCCTGTTTGGTCAGTCACGTTCCATGTATGTTATAACTTCAAGTTGTTACTTTACCTTTCAGTTAACTAGAATTTTAGAAATAGCTTGTTATGTGATCTGTGGGAATAATTTTTTTCAAAATAATTATGGCAGGGAACAAAGTAGTTACTTGTTTGTATACTAGCATGGATTTTAGTTTATAACTTGTTTAGGGATAAGATATCCATATGTAGAGTATGAAAAAGGAACTTCAGAACTGCTTTCAGCAATCATACTTAAGATTCAGTCAGGAACTTATGTCAGGAACACATTTATATAAAATAAGGTTAGGGAGCTATTTTTGGTTGTTATCCTCTATTTAAAAATTCTAGGTAAATTTATAGTGTAAGTCCCCTTAATTTAAGCTCAAATAACATTTTTAGATTAAACTCATCATATATCAAGTTGTTTTTTCCCCTCCAAGTACTACCCAGGCCCGACCCTGCTTAGCTTCCGAGATCAGACAAGATTGGATGCATTCGGGGTGGTATGTCCGTGGACTCAGGTGGTTTTCTAAAAGATGTTTTGTTAATTAGATGTAATTTGGAACATATATTTAGTGCTTTATTTTATGATTAGTTGCTGAGAACAGCCAATAAAAATGAATTTAGCTCATACGGTAGCCATGTTATTTTATTTCTTTTTTAAGATTTTATTTTTAGCAAGTGGGGAAGGTAGGGAGAGAGGAAGAGAAACACTAATACGAGTGAGAAACAGATCCAGTCTCCTCTGGTATGCGCCCTGACCAGAGACCAAACCCGCAATCCAGGCATGTGCCCTGAGCAGGAATCAAACTGGTGACCTTTCGCTTTGTGGACGATGCCCAACCAGCTGAGCTGTTACCAGTCAGGGTGCCACGTTATTTTTTAATCAGCCAGTTATTTTATGAGTTACATTGACTTCTCTTAGAAAGGTCAATTTAACTACAGAATTTAGATATCATTTATTAATTTTTTTGGAGTGGCCATGTTCTGGGATATGAGAAGGGATTTTGTAGCACTTGAATCCAGACTATCCAAATGATATGTAACGATCAAAACTCATCAACTAATCACTTAAGATCTGTGTGTTTTATTGTATATAAATTATACCTCAATTAAAAAAAACACATTGAACATTCAGCTTAAGCAAGATAGAAAATACCATGTATGCATTTCTTTCACCTCTCTTCTTGAATGTGTAGTAATCACTGATAGGAAACGGAGCTTCCCCCTGCCCCCTCCACCTTTTCGAGTAATATTTTGTATATGTTCTTAGGTTAAATACTTAAAAGGCAAATTAATATAGTAAAGATTTCAAAGAATTAAAGTTTCTATTAGACTTTTATGTTCTTTAGGAAGATTAGGTTATATAACAAGTCATTGTCATTGGAAAAAAGCCAAATAGTTATGATGGACTCTTATGGTCAATGGCTGTACCATTTGTTCAATTGATAAACAACTTACTATGGTCTAGGCATTGTTTATACATTAACTCGTTTAATCCTTATAACAACCCTATATGGTAGGTACTTTTATTAGCCACATTTTACATAGCACACTGAGGCACAGAAAGAGTGCATAACTTGCCCAAGGTTAAAAAGTAAGTGAAGTTGGGGTTCAAGCCGAGGCAGCTTGGCTCTACGGCATATGTTCTTTTTTTATTCTTCTTAATCTTCACCCAAGAATTATTGAATTTAGAGAGAAAATGGGGTGGGTGGAGACAGAAGCATTAATGTGAAAGAGAGACATTGATCAGCTGCCTCCCATTTGTGCTCAGATGGGGGATGGAACCTGCAACCTAGGTGTGTGCCATGACTGGAAATCAAACCTGCAGCCTTTTGGTGCATGAGATGATGCTCCAGCCAGCTGAGCTACCTGGCCAGGTCTAGAGCATATGTTCTTAACCATGGTGCCACATAATCTGCAAGTAGTTATTCGGCTTCTTTCAGTGACTTAGGTAGTATAATTAAGCTTAGTACTTATAAGTAATTAGATGAAAATTTCATATTAAACATTCTACTTATTCAAAAGTATATCCAGTAAGTACAGGTTAAGATTGTTCTGTATTAAAAATTGTGTATGTATGTGTGTGTTTTCTCTCAGTCTTACTTGGTTTAAAATGTAAAAATTTTAATGAATGGGGAAACAAAACAGTTATATTAGAGATTTTATTTATTAGTATAATACTTGGTGTAAGAATAACATTCGCCTCAAAATTCAGCACTCATTAGTTGCTGACATCAGTTTTGGAAATGCTGGTAGATTTTTGTATGGCTTTTAAAGATTTTAAGTTTTAACATTTGATTAAGTAGATCGCTCTCATTTGGTCTTGCTTTCTTGAAAATTTTATTTTTTCATTAATGACTTGGAAATATAAAAAAATAATCTTTTGTGAGGCAGCATGGCTTAAAAAGTTTGGGCTTTGGAATTACATGCATAACGGGTTTGATCATAACTTAACTACTTACTGGCTTTGGGGCTCGGCAAATTACCCCATCTTTTTGACCCTCAATTTTGCCATCTATGAAATGGTAATATTACTTTGTAGGATTGTTAGGATTAAATGAGAATGTATTTTCCATACTCTCTGGCATATGGTCTTTTTAATATGAGATGGATGCCAAAGTCTTGAGTAAAATCTTAAACTCTGGGAATAAGGAAGGCGAGAATCTGAGGAAAATGAAACCTTAATTAAGAAGACTGAATTCCTAGATTCTGTTTAAAGGAAAGATTTCATAGTTGTTCTGCAAGACGTTTTAGAGCAATGGATTGCTTCTCTGCAAGAGATTCCCATGTTGATCCCAACCTTTGACTCCTTATTTGCCTGATTAAATTGAAATCCCTGCCATGGCATCCTTAAAACCAGACCTCATATTCTGCCTGTCCTACTCCTTATTTTCTGCCAGTCCTGCTGCTTTCTCCATAAAACTTTGTATGTAAGCTGCACTAGACTGCTCACTTTTTTTTGAAAATTTTATGCATTTCCATGTCTGCACTAAGCTCTGTTTGGAATGTTGTAATTGCTCTTGTTTCTTCTGTGTACTTATGTCTGACTTCTTAAGGATTATTTAACATGCTACCTACTTTGTGACGTTTTATCTCTGCCCCTACAGAATTAATCCTTCTTTCTCTAGCTCTTAAAACATCTTGATATATTCTCAGTAGAGCCTTTGGCACAGTTGTAGGTCTGTGTGTCTGTCTTCCCTGATAGAATAAGTAATTCTTTGAGTGCAGTAGTGTTCACTTAGCCTTAAATTCTCAGTGCCCCTTCTACAGAATGGTCCATGTGTTTGAGTGGTAAAGTGAATGAAGGAGGAGGCCAACTGAGTTACTTGATTGAGTACTTAACATTCCCATGTATGTATGGTCATAGACAAATAGTTCCCTTAATTAAGTTAACCACATTTTTTGCAAACTTATTTACTTTATTAGTGTTCCTAATGCAACAATAGATTTAACTTTTGTCTTGGTTTAAATGATTTCATTTAAAGGGGTTTTATACAGTACTTCTGCACTTTTCTATAAAGCTAAAATCTTACTAGTATTCTCACTGAAATTAAAGATTATGTTAGGTAAGTCTGTTAATGGTAATAATTATTATTTAATAAAAAATATTTCTCTTGCATTGCTCAGGAAAACTTGGATGATTTGAATGGGTACTTCTCACTAAAATGTATTTACAATTTTTTAGCTAGGAATTCCAGATTGGTGGTAGCTGCTACTGCTTTGGGTTCCCTACTGCTGCCTCATTTTTTCCTGACTGTTGATATCACATTTTCTTATGCTTGTGCTCCAAGACAGAGTTAAAAAGTAAAGATTATTTATTTTCAGGAATTGTACTGCTGGAGGCTTGATTTAAGCCTCCATTACCTTCTCCTTTTTTTTTTTAAATCCTCACCCAAGGACATGTTTATTGATTTTTAGAGGGGAAGTGGGGGGAGAGAAACAGAGAAACATCGACATGACAGAAAGGTAGCGACCCCTTGCCTCCTGTACACACTCTGACCGGGGATTGAACCCTCAACCTGGGTATGTGTCCTGACCTGCGATTGATCCCACAACGAACGTTCCAACCAAGTGAGCCACCCAGCCAGGGCTATTCTACTTTTTTCCCCTCATGAATGAACATAATATTCTAAAACATTCCAATAACTGACCAAGAGCTACATTTTTTGGTGAGTCTACTTTCTTATAGATGGTAGCTGATACTTGTTTTTTTTTTAATATATTTTATTGATTATGCTATTACAGATGTTCTATTATCCCCCCTTCATTCCCCTCCACCGTGCACACCCTCTCCCCCCCACATTCCCCTTTAGTTCATGTCCATGTGTCATAAGTTCTTTAGCTTCTACATTTCC